>JAOPSE010001587.1:0-128432 GCA_029449295.1 Zea luxurians | reverse complement strand
TTTCTTCGTTTTTTCGCAACGAACATGCCCAATCCCTACTTTAGGTCCAAACTCATGTTTGGGGTGGTTTCGCGCAATTGGTGCCGCACGTCACCCATTCGAAAACGGTGTCGGGGTGCATACAAGCACGAGTTTTTTTGCCACCGAACCATTTCTTCGTTTTTCCGCAACGAACATGCCCAATCCCTACTTTAGGTCCAAACTCATGTTTGGGTGGTTTCGCGCAATTTCGTTGCCGCACGTCACCCATTCCGAAAACGGTGTGTCGGGTGCATACAAAGCACGAGTTTTTGCCACCGGAACCATTTCTTCGTTTTCGCAACGAACATGCCCATCCACTACTTTAGGTCCAAAACTCTGTTTGGGGTGGTTTCGCGCAATTTCGTTGCAACGTCACCCATTCCGAAAACGGGTGTGTGCATACAAAGCACGAGTTTTTGCCACCGGAACCATTTCTTTGTTTTTCACAACGAACATGCCCAATCCACTACTTTAGGTCCAAAACTCATGTTTGGGTGGTTTCGCGCAATTTCGTTGCGCAGTCACCCATTCGAAAACGGTGTCGGGTGCATACAAAGCACGAGTTTTTGCCACCGGAACATTTCTTCGTTTTTCGCAACGAACATGCCCAATCCACTACTTTAGGTCCAAAACTCATGTTTGGGGTGGTTTCGCAATTTCGTTGCCGCAGTCACCCATTCCGAAAACGGTGTGGGTGCATACAAGCACGAGTTTTTGCCACCGGAACCATTTCTTCGTTTTTCGCAACGAACATGCCCAATCCACTACTTTAGGTCCAAACTCATGTTTGGGGTGTTTCGCGCAATTTCGTTGCCGCGTCACCCATTCCAAAAACGGGTGTCGGGTGCATACAAAGCACGAGTTTTTTGCCACCGGAACCATTTCTTCGTTTTTCGCAACGAACATGCCCAATCCACTACTTTAGGTCAAACTCATGTTTGGGGGTTTCGCGCAATTTCGTTGCCGCACGTCACCCATTCCGAAAACGGGTGTCGGGTGCATACAAAGCACGAGTTTTTTGCCACCGGAACCATTTCTTCGTTTTCGCAACGAACATGCCCAATCCACTACTTTAGGTCCAAACTCATGTTTGGGGTGGTTTCGCGCAATTTCGTTGCCGCGTCCCATCGAAAACGGGTGTCGGGGTGCATACAAAGCACGAGTTTTTGCCACCGAACCATTTCTTCGTTTTCGCAACGAACATGCCCAATCCACTACTTTAGGTCCAAAACTCATGTTGGGGTGGTTTCGCGCAATTTCGTTGCGCACGTCACCCATTCCGAAAACGGGTGTCGGGTGCATACAAGCACGAGTTTTTGCCACCGGAACCATTTCTTTTTTTCGCAACGAACATGCCCAATCCACTACTTTAGGTCCAAAACTCATGTTTGGGTGGTTTCGCGCAATTTCGTTGCCGCACGTCACCCATTCGAAAACGGGTGTCGGGTGCATACAAAGCACGAGTTTTTGCCACCGGAACCATTTCTTCGTTTTCGCAACGAACATGCCCAATCCACTACTTTAGGTCCAAAACTCATGTTGGGGTGGTTTCGCGCAATTTCGTTGCCGCACGTCACCCATTCCGAAAACGGGTGTGGGGTGCATACAAAGCACGAGTTTTTGCCACCGGAACCATTTCTTCGTTTTTCGCAACGAACATGCCCAATCCACTACTTTAGGTCCAAAACTCATGTTTGGGGTGGTTTCGCGCAATTTCGTTGCCGCACGTCACCCATTCGAAAACGGTGTCGGGTGCATACAAGCACGAGTTTTTGCCACCGGAACCATTTCTTCGTTTTTCGCAACGAACATGCCCAATCCACTACTTTAGGTCCAAAACTCATGTTTGGGGTGGTTTCGCGCAATTTCGTTGCCGCACGTCACCCATTCCGAAAACGGGTGTCGGGTGCATACAAAGCACGAGTTTTTGCACCGGAACCATTTCTTCGTTTTTCGCAACGAACATGCCCAATCCACTACTTTAGGTCCAAACATGTTTGGGTGGTTTCGCGCAATTTCGTTGCCGCACGTCACCCATTCCGAAAACGGGTGTGGGGTGCATACAAGCACGAGTTTTTGCCACCGGAACCATTTCTTCGTTTTCGCAACGAACATGCCCAATCCACTACTTTAGGTCCAAAACTCATGTTTGGGGGGTTTCGCGCAATTTCGTTGCGCAAGTCACCCATTCGAAAACGGGTGTCAGGGTGCATACAAAGCCGAGTTTTTGCCACCGGAACCATTTCTTCGTTTTTCGCAACGAACATGCCCAATCCACTACTTTATGTCCAAAAACTCATGTTTGGTGGTTTCGCGCAATTTCGTTGCCGCAGTCACCCATTCCGAAAACGTGTCGGGGTGCATACAAAGCACGAGTTTTTGCCACGGAACCATTTTCTTCGTTTTTCGCAACGAACATGCCCAATCACTACTTTAGGTCCAAAACTCATGTTTGGGGTGGTTTCGCAATTTCGTTGCCGCAGTCACCATTCCGAAAACGGGTGTCGGGGTGCACAAAGCACGAGTTTTTGCCACCGGAACCATTCTTCGTTTTTCGCAACGAACATGCCCAATCCACTACTTTAGGTCCAAAACATGTTTGGGGTGGTTTCGCGCAATTTCGTTGCCGCAGTCACCCATTCCGAAAACGGGTGTCGGGGTGCATACAAGCACGAGTTTTTGCCACCGGAACCATTTCTTCGTTTTCGCAACGAACATGCCCAATCCACTTTAGGTCCAAAACTCATGTTTGGGGTGGTTTCGCGCAATTTCGTTGCCGCACGTCACCCATTCGAAAACGGGTGTGGGGTGCATACAAAGCACGAGTTTTTGCCACCGGAACATTTCTTCGTTTTTTCGCAACGAACATGCCCAATCCACTACTTTAGGTCCAAAAACTCATGTTTGGGGTGGTTTCGCGCAATTTCGTTGCCGCAAAGTCATTCATTCCGAAAACGGGTGTCGGGTGCATACAAAGCACGAGTTTTTGCCACCGAACCATTTCTTCGTTTTTTTCGCAACGAACATGCCCAATCCACTACTTTAGGTCCAAAACTCATGTTTGGGCTGGTTTCGCAATTTCGTTGCCGCACGTCACCCATTCCGAAAACGGGTGTGGGTGCATACAAGCACGAGTTTTTGCCACCGGAACCATTTCTTTTTTTCGCAACGAACATGCCCAATCCACTACTTTAGGTCCAAAACTCATGTTTGGGGTGGTTTCGTGCAATTTCGTTGCCGCAGTCACCATTCGAAACGGGTGGGGTGCATACAAAGCACGAGTTTTTGCACCGAACCATTTCTTCGTTTTTCGCAACGAACATGCCCAATCCACTACTTTAGGTCCAAACTCATGTTTGGGGGTGGTTTCACGCATTTCGTTGCCGCACGTCACCCATTCCGAAAACGGGTGTCGGGTGCATACAAGCACGAGTTTTTGCCACCGGAACCATTTCTTCGTTTTTCGCAACGAACATGCCCAATCCACTACTTTAGGTCCAAAACTCATGTTTGGGTGGTTTCGCGCAATTTCGTTGCCGCACGTCACCCATTCCGAAAACGGGTGTGGGGTGCATACAAGCACGAGTTTTTGCCACCGGAACCATTTCTTCGTTTTTCGCAACGAACATGCCCAATCCACTACTTTAGGTCCAAAACTCATGTTTGGGTGGTTTCGCGCAATTTCGTTGCCGCACGTCACCCATTCGAAAACGGGTGCATACAAGCACGAGTTTTTGCCACCGGAACCATTTCTTCGTTT
Source organism: Zea luxurians (assembly GCA_029449295.1). Lineage (NCBI taxonomy): Eukaryota > Viridiplantae > Streptophyta > Magnoliopsida > Poales > Poaceae > Zea > Zea luxurians. Next base: position 124,651 of record JAOPSE010001587.1, on the reverse strand, counting down.
TTCGCAACGAACATGCCCAATCCACTACTTTAGGTCCAAAACTCATGTTTGGGGTGTTTCGCAATTTCGTTGCGCACGTCACCCATTCCGAAAACGGTGTGGGGTGCATACAAAGCACGAGTTTTTGCCACCGAACCATTTCTTCGTTTTTCGCAACGAACATGCCCAATCCACTACTTTAGGTCCAAAACTCATGTTTGGGGTGGTTTCGCGCAATTTCGTTGCCGCACGTCACCCATTCCGAAAACGGTGTCGGGGTGCATACAAAGCACGAGTTTTTGCCACCGGAACCATTTCTTCGTTTTTCGCAACGAACATGCCCAATCCACTACTTTAGGTCCAAAACTCATGTTTGGGTGGTTTCGCGCAATTTCGTTGCCGCACGTCACCCATTCCGAAAACGGGTGTCGGGGTGCATACAAGCACGAGTTTTTGCCACCGGAACCATTTCTTCGTTTTTCGCAACGAACATGCCCAATCCACTACTTTAGGTCCAAAACTCATGTTTGGGGTGGTTTCGCGCAATTTCGTTGCCGCAGTCACCCATTTCCGAAAACGGGTGTCGGGGTGCATACAAGCACGAGTTTTTGCCACCGGAACCATTTCTTCGTTTTTCGCAACGAACATGCCCAATCCACTACTTTAGGTCCAAAACATGTTTGGGGTGGTTTCGCGCAATTTCGTTGCCACGTCACCATTCCGAAAACGGGTGTCGGGTGCATACAAAGCACGAGTTTTTGCCACCGGAACCATTTCTTCGTTTTTCGCAACGAACATGCCCAATCCACTACTTTAGGTCCAAAACTCATGTTGGGGTGGTTTCGCGCAATTTCGTTGCCGCACGTCACCCATTCCGAAAACGGGTGTGGGTGCATACAAGCACGAGTTTTTGCCACCGGAACCATTTCTTCGTTTTTCGCAACGAACATGCCCAATCCACTACTTTAGGTCAAAACTCATGTTTGGGGTGTTTCGCGCAATTTCGTTGCCGCAAGTCACCCATTCCGAAAACGGGTGTCGGGTGCATACAAGCACGAGTTTTTGCCACCGGAACCATTTCTTCGTTTTCGCAACGAACATGCCCAATCCACCTACTTTAGGTCCAAAACTCATGTTTGGGGTGGTTTCGCACAATTTCGTTGCCGCAGTCACCCATTCCGAAAACGGGTGGGGTGCATACAAGCACGAGTTTTTGCCACCGGAACCATTTCTTCGTTTTTTCGCAACGAACATGCCAATCCACTACTTTAGGTCCAAAACTCATGTTTGGGTGGTTTTCGCGCAATTTCGTTGCCGCAGTCACCCATTCCGAAAACGGGTGTCGGGTGCATACAAGCACGAGTTTTTGCCACCGGAACCATTTCTTCGTTTTTCGCAACGAACATGCCCAATCCACTACTTTAGGTCCAAAACTCATGTTTGGGGTGGTTTCGCGCAATTTCGTTGCCGCAGTCACCCATTCCGAAAACGGTGTGGGGTGCATACAAGCACGAGTTTTGCCACCGGAACCATTTCTTCGTTTTTCGCAACGAACATGCCCAATCCACTACTTTAGGTCCAAAACTCATGTTTGGGGTGGTTTCGCGCAATTTCGTTGCCGCACGTCACCCATTCGAAAACGGGTGTCGGGTGCATACAGCACGAGTTTTTGCCACCGGAACCATTTCTTCGTTTTCGCAACGAACATGCCCAATCCACTACTTTAGGTCCAAACTCATGTTTGGGTGGTTTCACGCAATTTCGTTGCCGCACGTCACCCATTCCGAAACGGGTGTCGGGGTGCATACAAAGCACGAGTTTTTGCCACCGGAACCATTTCTTCGTTTTTCGCAACGAACATGCCCAATCCACTACTTTAGGTCCAAAACTCATGTTTGGGGTTCGCGCAATTTCGTTGCAACGTCACCATTCCGAAAACGGGTGTCGGGTGCATACAAAGCACGAGTTTTTGCCACCGGAACCATTTCTTGTTTTTCGCAACGAACATGCCCAATCCACTACTTTAGGTCCAAAACTCATGTTTGGGTGGTTTCGCGCAATTTCGTTGCCGCAGTCACCCATTCCGAAAACGGGTGTCGGGTGCATACAAGCCGAGTTTTTGCCACCGAACCATTTCTTCGTTTTCGCAACGAACATGCCCAATCCACTACTTTAGGTCCAAAACTCATGTTTGGGGTGGTTTCGCAATTTCGTTGCCGCAGTCACCCATTCGAAAACGGGTGTCGGGTGCATACAAAGCACGAGTTTTTGCCACCGGAACCATTTCTTCGTTTTTCGCAACGAACATGCCCAATCCACTACTTTAGGTCCAAAACTCATGTTTGGGGTGGTTTCGCGCAATTTCGTTGCCGCAGTCACCATTCCGAAAACGGTGTCGGGGTGCATACAAGCACGAGTTTTGCCACCGAACCATTTCTTCGTTTTTCGCAACGAACATGCCCAATCCACTACTTTAGGTCCAAAACTCATGTTTGGGTGGTTTCGCCAATTTCGTTGCCGCAGTCACCCATTCCGAAAACGGGTGTCGGGGTGCATACAAAGCACGAGTTTTTTGCCACCGGAACCATTTCTTCGTTTTTCGCAACGAACATGCCCAATCCACTACTTTAGGTCCAAACTCATGTTTGGGGTGGTTTCGCGCAATTTCGTTGCCGCACGTCACCCATTCCGAAAACGGGTGTCGGGTGCATACAAGCACGAGTTTTTGCCACCGGAACCATTTCTTCGTTTTCGCAACGAACATGCCCAATCCACTACTTTAGGTCCAAAACTCATGTTTGGGTGGTTTCGCGCAATTTCGTTGCCGCACGTCACCCATTCCGAAAACGGGTGTGGGTGCATACAAAGCACGAGTTTTTGCCACCGGAACCATTTCTTCGTTTTTCGCAACGAACATGCCCAATCCACTACTTTAGGTCCAAAACTCATGTTTGGGGTGGTTTCGCGCAATTTCGTTGCCGCACGTCACCCATTCCGAAAACGGGTGTGGGGTGCATACAAGCACGAGTTTTTGCCACCGGAACCATTTCTTCGTTTTTCGCAACGAACATGCCCATCCACTACTTTAGGTCCAAAACTCATGTTTGGGTGGTTTCGCGCAATTTCGTTGCCGCACGTCACCCATTCGAAAACGGGTGTGGGGTGCATACAAAGCACGAGTTTTTGCCACCGGAACCATTTCTTCGTTTTTCGCAACGAACATGCCCAATCCACTACTTTAGGTCCAAAACTCATGTTGGGGTGGTTTCGCGCAATTTCGTTGCCGCAGTCACCATTCCGAAAACGGGTGTGGGGTGCATACAAGCACGAGTTTTTGCCACCAAACCATTTCTTCGTTTTCGCAACGAACATGCCCAATCCACTACTTTAGGTCCAAAACTCATGTTTGGGGTGGTTTCGCGCAATTTCGTTGCCGCACGTCACCCATTCCGAAAACGGTGTCGGGTGCATACAAAGCACGAGTTTTTGCCACCGGAACCATTTTCTTTTTTCGCAACGAACATGCCCAATCCACTACTTTAGGTCCAAAACTCATGTTTGGGGTGGTTTCGCGCAATTTCGTTGCGCACGTCACCCATTCCGAAAACGGGTGTGGGGTGCATACAAAGCACGAGTTTTTGCCACCGGAACCATTTCTCGTTTTTCGCAACGAACATGCCCAATCCACTACTTTAGGTCCAAAACTCATGTTTGGGGTGGTTTCGCGCAATTTCGTTGCGCAATCACCCATTCCGAAAACGGGTGTCGGGTGCATACAAAGCACGAGTTTTTGCCACCGGAACCATTTCTTCGTTTTTCGCAACGAACATGCCCAATCCACACTTTAGGTCCAAAACTCATGTTTGGGGTGGTTTCGCAATTTCGTTGCCGCACGTCACCCATTCCGAAAACGGTGTCGGGTGCATACAAAGCACGAGTTTTTGCCACCGGAACCATTTCTTGTTTTTCGCAACGAACATGCCCAATCCACTACTTTAGGTCCAAAACTCATGTTTGGGTGGTTTCGCGCAATTTCGTTGCCGCACGTCACCCATTCCGAAAACGGTGTCGGGGTGCATACAAAGCACGAGTTTTTGCCACCGGAACCATTTCTTTCGTTTTTCGCAACGAACATGCCCAATCCACTACTTTAGGTCCAAAACTCATGTTTGGGGTGTTTCGCGCAATTTCGTTGCCGCAACGTCACCCATTCCGAAAACGGGTGTCGGTGCATACAAAGCACGAGTTTTTGCCACCGGAACCATTTCTTCGTTTTTCGCAACGAACATGCCCAATCCACTACTTTAGGTCCAAAACTCATGTTTGGGTGGTTTCGCACAATTTCGTTGCCGCAGTCACCCATTCCGAAAACGGGTGTCGGGGTGCATACAAGCACGAGTTTTTGCCACCGGAACCATTTCTTTCGTTTTCGCAAACATGCCCAATCCACTACTTTAGGTCCAAAACTCATGTTTGGGGTGGTTTCGCAATTTCGTTGCCGCACGTCACCCATTCCGAAAACGGGTGTGGGGTGCATACAAGCACGAGTTTTTGCCACCGGAACCATTTCTTCGTTTTTCGCAACGAACATGCCCAATCCACTACTTTAGGTCCAAAACTCATGTTTGGGTGGTTTCGCGCAATTTCGTTGCCGCACGTCACCCATTCCGAAAACGGTGGGGTGCATAAAGCACGAGTTTTTGCCACCGGAACCATTTCTTGTTTTCGCAACGAACATGCCCAATCCACTACTTTAGGTCCAAAACTCATGTTTGGGGTGGTTTCGCGCAATTTCGTTGCCGCACGTCACCCATTCGAAAACGGTGTGGGTGCATACAAGCACGAGTTTTTGCCACCGAACCATTTCTTCGTTTTCGCAACGAACATGCCCAATCCACTACTTTAGGTCCAAAACTCATGTTTGGGTGGTTTCACGCAATTTCGTTCGCACGTCACCCATTCCGAAAACGGTGTGGGTGCATACAAGCACGAGTTTTTGCCACCGGAACCATTTCTTGTTTTTCGCAACGAACATGCCCAATCCACTACTTTAGGTCCAAAACTCATGTTTGGGGTGGTTTCGCGCAATTTCGTTGCGCACGTCACCCATTCCGAAAACGGGTGTGGGGTGCATACAAGCACGAGTTTTTGCCACCGAACCATTTCTTGTTTTTCGCAACGAACATGCCCAATCCACTACTTTAGGTCCAAAACTCATGTTTGGGTGTGGTTTCGCGCAATTTCGTTGCCGCACGTCACCCATTCGAAAACGGGTGGGGTGCATACAAAGCACGAGTTTTTGCCACCGGAACCATTTCTTCGTTTTCGCAACGAACATGCCCAATCCACTACTTTAGGTCCAAAACTCATGTTTGGGTGGTTTCGCGCAATTTCGTTGCCGCACGTCACCCATTCCGAAAACGGTGTCGGGGTGCATACAAGCACGAGTTTTTGCCACCGGAACCATTTCTTTTCGCAACGAACATGCCCAATCCACTACTTTAGGTCCAAACTCATGTTTGGGTGGTTTCGCGCAATTTCGTTGCCGCACGTCACCCATTCCGAAAACGGGTGTCGGGTGCATACAAAGCACGAGTTTTTGCCACCGGAACCATTTCTTCGTTTTTCGCAACGAACATGCCCAATCCACTACTTTAGGTCCAAAACTCATGTTTGGGTGGTTTCGCGCAATTTCGTTGCCGCAGTCACCCATTCCGAAAACGGTGTCGGGGTGCATACAAGCACGAGTTTTTGCCACCGGAACCATTTCTTCGTTTTTCGCAACGAACATGCCCAATCCACTACTTTAGGTCCAAAACTCATGTTTGGGGTGGTTTCGCGCAATTTCGTTGCCGCAGTCACCCATTCCGAAAACGGGTGTCGGGTGCATACAAGCACGAGTTTTTGCCACCGGAACCATTTCTTCGTTTTTCGCAACGAACATGCCCAATCCACTACTTTAGGTCCAAACATGTTTGGGGTGGTTTCGCGCAATTTCGTTGCCGCAAGTCATCCATTCCGAAAACGGTGTCGGGTGCATACAAAGCACGAGTTTTTGCCACCGGAACCATTTCTTGTTTTTCGCAACGAACATGCCCAATCCACTTTAGGTCCAAAACTCATGTTTGGGGTGGTTTCGCGCAATTTCGTTGCCGCAGTCACCCATTCCAAAACGGGTGTCGGGTGCATACAAAGCACGAGTTTTTGCCACCGGAACCATTTCTTCGTTTTTCGCAACGAACATGCCCAATCCACTACTTTAGGTCCAAAACTCATGTTTGGGTGGTTTCGCGCAATTTCGTTGCCGCACGTCACCCATTCGAAAACGGGTGTCGGGTGCATACAAAGCACGAGTTTTTGCCACCGGAACCATTTCTTGTTTTTCGCAACGAACATGCCCAATCCACTACTTTAGGTCCAAAACTCATGTTTGGGTGGTTTCGCAATTTCGTTGCCGCACGTCACCCATTCCGAAAACGGGTGTGGGTGCATACAAGCACGAGTTTTTGCCACCGGAACCATTTCTTCGTTTTCGCAACGAACATGCCCAATCCACTACTTTAGGTCCAAAACTCATGTTTGGGGTGGTTTCGCGCAATTTCGTTGCCGCACGTCACCCATTCCGAAAACGGGTGTGGGGTGCATACAAGCACGAGTTTTTGCCACCGGAACCATTTCTTGTTTTCGCAACGAACATGCCCAATCCACTACTTTAGGTCCAAAACTCATGTTTGGGGTGGTTTCGCGCAATTTCGTTGCCGCACGTCACCCATTCCGAAAACGGGTGTGGGTGCATACAAGCACGAGTTTTTGCCACCGAACCATTTCTTCGTTTTCGCAACGAACATGCCCAATCCACTACTTTAGGTCCAAAACTCATGTTTGGTGGTTTCGCGCAATTTGGTTGCCGCACGTCACCCATTCCGAAAACGGGTGTGGGTGCATAAGCACGAGTTTTTGCCACCGGAACCATTTCTTTCGTTTTTCGCAACGAACATGCCCAATCCACTACTTTAGGTCCAAAACTCATGTTTGGGGTGGTTTCGCGCAATTTCGTTGCCGCACGTCACCCATTCCGAAAACGGGTGTGGGTGCATACAAGCACGAGTTTTTGCCACCGGAACCATTTCTTCGTTTTTCGCAACGAACATGCCCAATCCACTACTTTAGGTCCAAAACTCATGTTTGGGGTGGTTTCGCGCAATTTCGTTGCCGCACGTCACCCATTCCGAAAACGGGTGTGGGGTGCATACAAGCACGAGTTTTTGCCACCGGAACCATTTCTTCGTTTTCGCAACGAACATGCCCAATCCACTACTTTAGGTCCAAAACTCATGTTTGGGTGGTTTCGCAATTTCGTTGCCGCACGTCACCCATTCCGAAAACGGGTGTGGGTGCATACAAGCACGAGTTTTTGCCACCGGAACCATTTCTTTTCGCAACGAACATGCCCAATCCACTACTTTAGGTCCAAAACTCATGTTTGGGGTGGTTTCGCACAATTTCGTTGCCGCACGTCACCCATTCCGAAACGGGTGTCGGGGTGCATACAAAGCACGAGTTTTTGCCACGGAACCATTTCTTTCGTTTTTCGCAACGAACATGCCCAATCCACTACTTTAGGTCCAAAACTCATGTTTGGGGTGGTTTCGCGCAATTTCGTTGCCGCAGTCACCATTCCGAAAACGGGTGTCGGGTGCATACAAAGCACGAGTTTTTGCCACCGGAACCATTTCTTCGTTTTTCGCAACGAACATGCCCAATCCACACTTTAGGTCCAAAACTCATGTTTGGGTGGTTTCGCACAATTTCGTTGCCGCAGTCACCCATTCCGAAAACGGGTGTCGGGGTGCATACAAGCACGAGTTTTTGCCACCGGAACCATTTCTTGTTTTTTCGCAACGAACATGCCCAATCCACTACTTTAGGTCCAAAACTCATGTTTGGGGTGTTTCGCAATTTCGTTGCGCACGTCACCCATTCCGAAAACGGGTGTCGGGGTGCATACAAGCACGAGTTTTTGCCACGGAACCATTTCTTCGTTTTTCGCAACGAACATGCCCAATCCACTACTTTAGGTCCAAAACTCATGTTTGGGTGGTTTCGCACAATTTCGTTGCCGACCCATTCCCAAAAACGGGTGTCGGGGTGCATACAAGCACGAGTTTTTGCCACCGGAACCATTTCTTGTTTTTCGCAACGAACATGCCCAATCCACTACTTTAGGTCCAAAACTCATGTTTGGGTGGTTTCGCGCAATTTCGTTGCCGCAGTCACCATTCCAAAAACGGGTGTCGGGTGCATACAAGCACGAGTTTTTGCCACCGGAACATTTCTTCGTTTTTCGCAACGAACATGCCCAATCCACTTTAGGTCCAAAACTCATGTTTGGGTGGTTTCGCACAATTTCGTTGCCGCACGTCACCCATTCGAAAACGGGTGGGGTGCATACAAGCACGAGTTTTTGCCACCGGAACCATTTCTTTCGTTTTTCGCAACGAACATGCCCAATCCACTACTTTAGGTCCAAAACTCATGTTTGGGGTGGTTTCGCGCAATTTCGTTGCCGCACGTCACCCATTCCGAAAACGGTGTGGGGTGCATACAAGCACGAGTTTTTGCCACCGGAACCATTTCTTCGTTTTTCGCAACGAACATGCCCAATCCACTACTTTAGGTCCAAAACTCATGTTTGGGGTGGTTTCGCGCAATTTCGTTGCCGCACGTCACCCATTCCGAAAACGGGTGTGGGGTGCATACAAGCACGAGTTTTTGCCCCGGAACCATTCTTTGTTTTCGCAACGAACATGCCCAATCCACTACTTTAGGTCCAAAACTCATGTTTGGGGTGGTTTCGCGCAATTTGGTTGCCGCATGTCACCCATTGCGAAAACGGGTGTGGGGTGCATACAAGCACGAGTTTTTGCCACCAGAACCATTTCTTCGTTTTCCGCAACGAACATGCCCAATCCACTACTTTAGGTCCAAAACTCATGTATTGTGTGGTTTCACGCAATTTGGTTGCCGCACGTCACCCATTCCGAAAACGGGTGTGGGGTGCATACAAGCACGAGTTTTTGCCACCGGAACCATTTCTTTGTTTTTCGCAACGAACATGCCCAATCCACTACTTTAGGTCCAAAACTCATGTTTGGGCTGGTTTCGCGCAATTTCGTTGTCGCACGTCACCCATTCCGAAAACGGGTGTGGGGTGCACACAAGCACGAGTTTTTGCCACCGGAACCATTTCTTTGTTTTTCGCAACGTACATGCCAATCCACTACTTTAGGTCCAAACTCATGTTTGGGGTGGTTTCGCGCAATTTGGTTGCCGCACGTCACCCATTGCGAAAACGGTGTGGGGTGCATACAAGAACGAGTTTTGCCACCAGAACCCATTTCTTCGTTTTCCTCAACAAACATGCCCAATCCACTACTTTAGGTCCAAAACTCATGTTTTGGGGTGGTTTCACGCAATTTGGTTGCCGCACGTCCACCCATTCCGAAACGGGTGTGGGGTGCATACAAGCACGAGTTTTTGCCACCAGAACCATTTCTTCGTTTTCTGCAACGAACATGCCCAATCCACTACTTTAGGTCCAACACTCACGTTTGGGGTTGGTTTCGCGCAATTTCGTTGCCACACGTCACCCATTCCGAAAACGGGTGTCGGGGTGCATACAAAGCCCGAGTTTTTGCCACAGGAACCATTTCTTTGTTTTTCACAACAAACATGCCCAATCCACTACTTTATGTCCAAAACTCATGTTTAGGGTGGTTTCGCGCAATTTCGTTGCTGCAAGTCATCCATTCCGAAAACGGGTGTCGGAGTGCATACAAAGCACGAGTTTTTGCCACCAGAACCATTTCTTCGTTTTTCGTAACGAACATGCCCAATCCACCACTTTAGGTCCAAAACTCATGTTTGGGCTGGTTTCGCACAATTTCGTTGCCGCATGTCACCCATTCCGAAAACGGCTGTCGGGGTGCATACAAGCACGAGTTTTTGCCACCGGAACCATTTCTTTGTTTTTCGCAACGAACATGCCCAATCCACTACTTTAGGTCCAAAACACGTGTTTGGGGTGATTTCGCGCAATTTCGTTGCCGCAAGTCATCCATTCCGAAAACGAGTGTCGGGGTGCATACACAGCACGAGTTTTTGCCACTGGAACTATTTCTTCGTTTTTCGCAACGAACATGCCCAATCCACCGCTTTAGGTCTAAAACTCATGTTTGGGCTGGTTTCGCACAATTTCGGTGCCGCATGTCACCCATTCCGAAAACGGGTGTGGGGTGCATACAAGCACGAGTTTTTGCCACCGGAACCATTTCTTTGTTTTTCGCAACGAACATGCCCAATCCACTACTTTAGGTCCAAAACTCATGTTTGGGGTGATTTCGCGCAATTTCGTTGCCGCAAGTCATTCATTCCAAAAACGGGTGTCAGGGTGCATACAAAGCACGAGTTTTTGCCACCGGAACCATTTCTTCGGTTTTCGCAACGAACATGCCCAATCCACCACTTTAGGTCCAAAACTCATGTTTGGGCTGGTTTCGCACAATTTCGTTGCCGCACGTCACCCATTGCGAAAACGGGTGTGGTGTGCATACAAGCACGAGTTTTTGCCACCGGAACCATTTCTTTGTTTTTCGCAACTAACATGCCCAATCCACTACTTAGGTCCAAAACTCATGTTTGGGGTGGTTTCGCGCAATTTGGTTGCCGCACGTCACCCATTCCGAAAACGGGTGTGGGGTGCATACAAGCACGAGTTTTTGCCACCGGAACCATTTCTTTGTTTTTCGCAACGAACATGCTCAATCCACTACTTTAGGTCCAAAACTCATGTTTGGGCTGGTTTCGCGCAATTTCGTTGTCGCACGTCACCCATTCCGAAAACGGGTGTGGGGGTGCATACAAGCACGAGTTTTTGCCACCGGAACCATTTCTTTGTTTTTCGCAACGTACATGCCCAATCCACTACTTTAGGTCCAAAACTCATGTTTGGGGTGGTTTCGCGCAATTTGGTTGCCGCACGTCACCCATTGCGAAAACGGGTGTGGGGTGCATACAAGCACGAGTTTTTGCCACCATAACCATTTCTTCGTTTTCCGCAACGAACATGCCCAATCCACTACTTTAGGTCCAAAACTCATGTTTGGGGTGGTTTCACGCAATTTGGTTGCCGCACGTCACCCATTCCGAAAACGGGTGTGGGGTGCATACAAGCACGAGTTTTTGCCATCAGAACCATTTCTTCATTTTCTGCAACGAACATGCCCAATCCACTACTTTAGGTCCAACACTCACGTTTGGGGTTGGTTTCGCGCAATTTCGTTGCCGCACGTCACCCATTCCGAAAACGGGTGTCGGGGTGCATACATAGCCCGAGTTTTTGCCACAGGAACCATTTCTTTGTTTTTCACAACAAACATGCCCAATCCACTACTTTATGTCCAAAACTCATGTTTAGGGTGGTTACGCGCAATTTCGTTGCTGCAAGTCATCCATTCCGAAAACAGGTGTCGGAGTGCATACAAAGCACGAGTTTTTGCCACCGGAACCATTTCTTCGTTTTTCGTAACGAACATGCCCAATCCAACACTTTAGGTCCAAAACTCATGTTTGGGCTGGTTTCGCACAATTTCGTTGCCGCATGTCACCCATTCCGAAAACGGGTGTCGGGGTGCATACAAGCACGAGTTTTTGCCACCGGATCATTTCTTTGTTTTTCGCAACGAGCATGCCCAATCCACTACTTTAGGTCCAAAACACGTGTTTGGGGTGATTTCGCGCAATTTCGTTGCCGCAAGTCATCCATTCCGAAAACGAGTGTCGGGGTGCATACACAGCACGAGTTTTTGCCACCGGAACCATTTCTTTGTTTTTCGCAACGAACATGCCCAATCCACCGCTTTAGGTCCAAAACTCATGTTTGGGGTGATTTCGCACAATTTCGGTGCCGCAAGTCATTCATTCCAAAAACGGGTGTCACGGTGCATACAAAGCACGAGTTTTTGCCACCGGAACCATTTCTTCGGTTTTCGCAACGAACATGCCCAATCCACCACTTTAGGTCCAAAACTCATGTTTGGGCTGGTTTCGCACAATTTCGTTGCCGCACGTCACCCATTGCGAAAACGGGTGTGGTGTGCATACAAGCACGAGTTTTTGCCACCGGAACCATTTCTTTGTTTTTCGCAACTAACATGCCCAATCCACTACTTTAGGTCCAAAACTCATGTTTGGGGTGGTTTCGCGCAATTTGGTTGCCGCACGTCACCCATTGCGAAAACGGGTGTGGGGTGCATACAAGCACGAGTTTTTGCCACCAGAACCATTTCTTCGTTTTCCGCAACGAACATGCCCAATCCACTACTTTAGGTCCAAAACTCATGTTTGGGGTGGTTTCGCGCAATTTGGTTGCCGCACGTCACCCATTGCGAAAACGGGTGTGGGGTGCATACAAGCACGAGTTTTTGCCACCGGAACCATTTCTTTGTTTTTCGCAACGAACATGCCCAATCCACTACTTTAGGTCCAAAACTCATGTTTGGGGTGGTTTCGCGCAATTTGTTTGCCGCACGTCACCCATTGCGAAAACGGGTGTGGGGTGCATACAAGCACGAGTTTTTGCCACCAAAACCATTTCTTCGTTTTCCGCAACGAACATGCCCAATCCACTACTTTAGGTCCAAAACTCATGTATGTGTGGTTTCACGCAATTTGGTTTCCGCACGTCACCCATTCCGAAAACGGGTGTGGGGTGCATACAAGCACGAGTTTTTGCCACCGGAACCATTTCTTTGTTTTTCGCAACGAACATGCCCAATCCACTACTTTAGGTCCAAAACTCATGTGTGGGCTGGTTTCGCGCAATTTCGTTGTCGCACGTCACCCATTCCGAAGACGGGTGTGGGGTGCATACAAGCACGAGTTTTTGCCACCGGAACCATTTCTTTGTTTTTCGCAACGTACATGCCCAATCCACTACTTTAGGTACAAAACTCATGTTTGGGGTGGTTTCGCGCAATTTGGTTGCCGCACGTCACCCATTGCGAAAACGGGTGTGGGGTGCATACAAGCACGAGTTTTTGCCACCAGAACCATTTCTTCGTTTTCCGCAACGAACATGCCCAATCCACTACTTTAGGTCCAAAACTCATGTTTGGGGTGGTTTCACGCAATTTGGTTGCCGCACGTCACCCATTCCGAAAACGGGTGTGGGGTGCATACAAGCACGAGTTTTTGCCACCAGAACCATTTCTTCATTTTCTGCAACGAACATGCCCAATCCACTACTTTAGGTCCAACACTCACGTTTGGGGTTGGTTTCGCACAATTTCGTTGCCGCACGTCACCCATTCCGAAAACGGGTGTCGGGGTGCATACAAAGCCCGAGTTTTTGCCACAGGAACCATTTCTTTGTTTTTCACAACAAACATGCCCAATCCACTACTTTATGTCCAAAACTCATGTTTAGGGTGGTTTCGCGCAATTTCGTTGCTGCAAGTCATCCATTCCGAAAACGGGTGTCGGAGTGCATACAAAGCACGAGTTTTTGCCACCGGAACCATTTCTTCGTTTTTCGTAACGAACATGCCCAATCCACCACTTTAGGTCCAAAACTCATGTTTGGGCTGGTTTCGCACAATTTCGTTGCCGCATGTCACCCATTCCGAAAACAGGTGTCGGGGTGCATACAAGCACGAGTTTTTGCCACCGGAACCATTTCTTTGTTTTTCGCAACGAACATGCCCAATCCACTACTTTAGGTCCAAAACACATGTTTGGGGTGATTTTGCGCAATTTCGTTGCCACAAGTCATCCATTCCGAAAACGAGTGTCGGGGTGCATACACAGCACGAGTTTTTGCCACTGGAACCATTTCTTCGTTTTTCGCAACGAACATGACCAATCCACCGCTTTAGGTCCAAAACTCATGTTTGGGCTGGTTTCGCACAATTTCGATGCCGCACCCATTCCAAAAACGGGTGTGGGGTGCATACAAGCACGAGTTTTTGCCACCGGAACCATTTCTTTGTTTTTCGCAACGAACATGCCCAATCCACTACTTTAGGTCCAAAACTCATGTTTGGGGTGATTTCGCGCAATTTCGTTGCCGCAAGTCATTCATTCCAAAAACGGGTGTCACGGTGCATACAAAGCACGAGTTTTTGCCACCGGAACCATTTCTTCGGTTTTCGCAACGAACATGCCCAATCCACCACTTTAGGTCCAAAACTCATGTTTGGGCTGGTTTCGCACAATTTCGTTGGCGCACGTCACCCATTGCGAAAACGGGTGTGGTGTGCATACAAGCACGAGTTTTTTGCCACCGGAACCATTTCTTTGTTTTTCGCAACTAACATGCCCAATCCACTACTTTAGGTCCAAAACTCATGTTTGGGGTGGTTTCGCGCAATTTGGTTGCCGCACGTCGCCCTTTGCGAAAACGGGTGTGGGGTGCATACAAGCACGAGTTTTTGCCACCAGAACCATTTCTTCGTTTTCCGCAACGAACATGCCCAATCCACTACTTTAGGTCCAAAACTCATGTTTGGGGTGGTTTCGCGCAATTTGGTTACCGCACGTCACCCATTGCGAAAACGGGTGTGGGGTGCATACAAGCACGAGTTTTTGCCCCGGAACCATTTCTTTGTTTTTCGCAACGAACATGCCCAATCCAATACTTTAGGTCCAAAACTCATGTTTGGGGTGGTTTCGCGCAATTTGGTTGCCGCACGTCACCCATTGCGAAAACGGGTGTGGGGTGCATACAAGCACGAGTTTTTGCCACCAGAACCATTTCTTCGTTTTCCGCAACGAACATGCCCAATCCACTACTTTAGGTCCAAAACTCATGTATGTGTGGTTTCACGCAATTTGGTTGCCGCACGTCACCCATTCCGAAAACGGGTGTGGGGTGCATACAAGCACGAGTTTTTGCCACCGGAACCATTTCTTTGTTTTTCGCAACGAACATGCCCAATCCACTACTTTAGGTCCAAAACTCATGTTTGGCCTGGTTTCGCGCAATTTCGTTGTCGCACGTCACCCATTCCGAAAACGGGTGTGGGGTGCATACAAGCACGAGTTTTTGCCACCGGAACCATTACTTTGTTTTTCGCAACGTACATGCCCAATCCACTACTTTAGGTCCAAAACTCATGTTTGGGGTGGTTTCGCGCAATTTGGTTGCCGCACGTCACCCATTGCGAAAACGGGTGTGGGGTGCATACAAGAACGAGTTTTTGCCACCAGAACCATTTCTTCGTTTTCCGCAACGAACATGCCCAATCCACTACTTTAGGTCCAAAACTCATGTTTGGGGTGGTTTCACGCAATTTGGTTGCCGCACGTCACCCATTCCGAAAACGGGTGTGGGGTGCATACAAGCACGAGTTTTTGCCACCAGAACCATTTCTTCGTTTTCTGCAACGAACATGCCCAATCCACTACTTTAGGTCCAACACTCACGTTTGGGGTTGGTTTCGCGCAATTTCGTTGCCGCACGTCACCCATTCCGAAAACGGGTGTCGGGGTGCATACAAAGCCCGAGTTTTTGCCACAGGAACCATTTCTTTGTTTTTCACAACAAACATGCCCAATCCACTACTTTATGTCCAAAACTCATGTTTAGGGTGGTTTCGCGCAATTTCGTTGCTGCAAGTCATCCATTCCGAAAACGGGTGTCGGAGTGCATACAAAGCACGAGTTTTTGCCACCGGAACCATTTCTTCGTTTTTCGTAACGAACATGCCCAATCCACCACTTTAGGTCCAAAACTCATGTTTGGGCTGGTTTCGCCCAATTTCGTTGCCGCATGTCACCCATTCCGAAAACGGCTGTCGGGGTGCATACAAGCACGAGTTTTTGCCACCGGAACCATTTCTTTGTTTTTCGCAACGAACATGCCCAATCCACTACTTTAGGTCCAAAACACATGTTTGGGGTGATTTCGCGCAATTTCGTTGCCGCAAGTCATCCATTCCGAAAACGAGTGTCGGGGTGCATACACAGCACGAGTTTTTGCCACTGGAACCATTTCTTCGTTTTTCGCAACGAACATGCCCAATCCACCGCTTTAGGTCCAAAACTCATGTGTGGGCTGGTTTTGCACAATTTCGGTGCCGCATGTCACCCATTCCGAAAACGGGTGTGGGGTGCATACAAGCACGAGTTTTTGCCACCGGAACCATTTCTTTGTTTTTCGCAACGAACATGCCCAATCCACTACTTTAGGTCCAAAACTCATGTTTGGGGTGATTTCGCGCAATTTCGTTGCCGCAAGTCATTCATTCCAAAAACGGGTGTCAAGGTGCATACAAAGCACGAGTTTTTGCCACCGGAACCATTTCTTCGGTTTTCGCAACGAACATGCCCAATCCACCACTTTAGGTCCAAAACTCATGTTTGGGCTGGTTTCGCACAATTTCGTTGCCGCACGTCACCCATTGCGAAAACGGGTGTGGTGTGCATACAAGCACGAGTTTTTGCCACCGGAACCATTTCTTTGTTTTTCGCAACTAACATGCCCAATCCACTACTTTAGGTCCAAAACTCATGTTTGGGGTGGTTTCGCGCAATTTGGTTGCCGCACGTCACCCATTGCGAAAACGGGTGTGGGGTGCATACAAGCACGAGTTTTTGCCACCAGAACCATTTCTTCGTTTTCCGCAACGAACATGCCCAATCCACTACTTTAGGTCCAAAACTCATGTTTGGGGTGGTTTCGCGCAATTTGGTTGCCGCACGTCACCCATTGCAAAAACGGGTGTGGGGTGCATACAAGCACGAGTTTTTGCCACCGGAACCATTTCTTTGTTTTTCGCAACGAACATGCCCAATCCACTACTTTAGGTCCAAAACTCATGTTTGGGGTGGTTTCGCGCAATTTGGTTGCCGCAAGTCACCCATTCCGAAAACGGGTGTCGGGGTGCATACAAGCACGAGTTTTTTGCCACCGGAACCATTTCTTTGTTTTTCGCAACGAACATGCCCAATCCACTACTTTAGGTCCAAAACACGTGTTTGGGGTGATTTCGCGCAATTTCGTTGCCGCAAGTCATCCATTCCGAAAACGAGTGTCGGGGTGCATACACAGCACGAGTTTTTGCCACCGGAACCATTTCTTTGTTTTTCGCAACGAACATGCCCAATCCACCGCTTTAGGTCCAAAACTCATGTTTGGGGTGATTACGCACAATTTCGGTGCCGCAAGTCATTCATTCCAAAAACGGGTGTCAGGGTGCATACAAAGCATGAGTTTTTGCCACCGGAACCATTTCTTCGGTTTTCACAACGAACATGCCCAATCCACCACTTTAGGTCCAAAACTCATGTTTGGGCTGGTTTCGCACAATTTCGTTGCCGCACGTCACCCATTGCGAAAACGGGTGTGGTGTGCATACAAGCACGAGTTTTTGCCACCGGAACCATTTCTTTGTTTTTCGCAACTAACATGCCCAATCCACTACTTTAGGTCCAAAACTCATGTTTCGGGTGGTTTCGCGCAATATGGTTGCCGCACGTCACCCATTGCGAAAACGGGTGTGGGGTGCATACAAGGACGAGTTTTTGCCACCAGAACCATTTCTTCGTTTTCCGCAACGAACATGCCCAATCCACTACTTTAGGTCCAAAACTCATGTTTGGGGTGGTTTCGCGCAATTTGGTTGCCGCACGTCACCCATTGCGAAAACGGGTGTGGGGTGCATACAAGCACGAGTTTTTGCCACCGGAACCATTTCTTTGTTTTTCGCAACGAACATGCCCAATCCACTACTTTAGGTCCAAAACTCATGTTTGGGGTGGTTTCGCGCAATTTGGTTGCCGCACGTCACCCATTGCGAAAATGGGTGTGGGGTGCATACAAGCACGAGTTTTTGCCACCAAAACCATTTCTTCGTTTTCCGCAACGAACATGCCCAATCCACTACTTTAGGTCCAAAACTCATGTATGTGTGGTTTCACGCAATTTGGTTTCCGCACGTCACCCATTCCGAAAACGGGTGTGGGGTGCATACAAGCACGAGTTTTTGCCACCGGAACCATTTCTTTGTTTTTCGCAACGAACATGCCCAATCCACTACTTTAGGTCCAAAACTCATGTTTGGGCTGGTTTCGCGCAATTTCGTTGTCGCACGTCACCCATTCCGAAAACGGGTGTGGGGTGCATACAAGCACGAGTTTTTGCCACCGGAACCATTTCTTTGTTTTTCGCAACGTACATGCCCAATCCACTACTTTAGGTCCAAAACTCATGTTTGGGGTGGTTTCGCGCAATTTGGTTGCCGCACGTCACCCATTGCGAAAACGGGTGTGGGGTGCATACAAGCACGAGTTTTTGCCACCAGAACCATTTCTTCGTTTTCCACAACGAACATGCCCAATCCACTACTTTAGGTCCAAAACTCATGTTTGGGGTGGTTTCACGCAATTTGGTTGCCGCACGTCACCCATTCCGAAAACGGGTGTGGGGTGCATACAAGCACGAGTTTTTGCCACCAGAACCATTTCTTCATTTTCTGCAATGAACATGCCCAATCCACAACTTTAGGTCCAACACTCACGTTTGGGGTTGGTTTCGCGCAATTTCGTTGCCGCACGTCACCCATTCCGAAAACGGGTGTCAGGGTGCATACAAAGCCCGAGTTTTTGCCACAGGAACCATTTCTTTGTTTTTCACAACAAACATGCCCAATCCACTACTTTATGTCCAAAACTCATGTTTAGGGTGGTTTCGCGCAATTTCGTTGCTGCAAGTCATCCATTCCGAAAACGGGTGTCGGAGTGCATACAAAGCACGAGTTTTTGCCACCGGAACCATTTCTTCGTTTTTCGTAACGAACATGCCCAATCCACCACTTTAGGTCCAAAACT
This sequence comes from Zea luxurians, assembly GCA_029449295.1. Taxonomy (NCBI): domain Eukaryota; kingdom Viridiplantae; phylum Streptophyta; class Magnoliopsida; order Poales; family Poaceae; genus Zea; species Zea luxurians. The sequence continues at coordinate 105,784 of JAOPSE010001587.1, read as the reverse complement.
CATGTTTGGGCTGGTTTCGCACAATTTCGTTGCCGCATGTCACCCATTCCGAAAACAGGTGTCGGGGTGCATACAAGCACGAGTTTTTGCCACCGGAACCATTTCTTTGTTTTTCGCAACGAACATGCCCAATCCACTACTTTAGGTCCAAAACACATGTTTGGGGTGATTTCGCGCAATTTCGTTGCCGCAAGTCATCCATTCCGAAAACGAGTGTCGGGGTGCATACACAGCACGAGTTTTTGCCACTGGAACCATTTCTTCGTTTTTCGCAACGAACATGCCCAATCCACCGCTTTAGGTCCAAAACTCATGTTTGGGCTGGTTTCGCACAATTTCGATGCCGCATGTCACCCATTCCGAAAACGGGTGTGGGGTGCATACAAGCACGAGTTTTTGCCACCGGAACCATTTCTTTGTTTTTCGCAACGAACATGCCCAATCCACTACTTTAGGTCCAAAACTCATGTTTGGGGTGATTTCGCGCAATTTCGTTGCCGCAAGTCATTCATTCCAAAAACGGGTGTCACGGTGCATACAAATCACGAGTTTTTGCCACCGGAACCATTTCTTCGGTTTTCGCAACGAACATGCCCAATCCACCACTTTAGGTCCAAAACTCATGTTTGGGCTAGTTTCGCACAATTTCGTTGCCGCACATCACCCATTGCGAAAACGGGTGTGGTGTGCATACAAGCACGAGTTTTTGCCACCGGAACCATTTCTTTGTTTTTCGCAACTAACATGCCCAATCCACTACTTTAGGTCCAAAACTCATGTTTGGGGTGGTTTCGCGCAATTTGGTTGCCGCACGTCGCCCATTGCGAAAACGGGTGTGGGGTGCATACAAGCACGAGTTTTTGCCACCAGAACCATTTCTTCGTTTTCCGCAACGAACATGCCCAATCCACTACTTTAGGTCCAAAACTCATGTTTGGGGTGGTTTCGCGCAATTTGGTTGCCGCACGTCACCCATTGCGAAAACGGGTGTGGGGTGCATACAAGCACGAGTTTTTGCCGCGGAACCATTTCTTTGTTTTTCGCAACGAACATGCCCAATCCACTACTTTAGGTCCAAAACTCATGTTTGGGGTGGTTTCGCGCAATTTGGTTGCCGCAAGTCACCCATTCCGAAAACGGGTGTCGGGGTGCATACAAGCACGAGTTTTTGCCACCGGAACCATTTCTTTGTTTTTCGCAACGAACATGCCCAATCCACTACTTTAGGTCCAAAACACGTGTTTGGGGTGATTTCGCGCAATTTCGTTGCCGCAAGTCATCCATTCCGAAAACGAGTGTCGGGGTGCATACACAGCACGAGTTTTTGCCACCGGAACCATTTCTTTGTTTTTCGCAACGAACATGCCCAATCCACCGCTTTAGGTCCAAAACTCATGTTTGGGGTGATTACGCACAATTTCGGTGCCGCAAGTCATTCATTCCAAAAACGGGTGTCAGGGTGCATACAAAGCATGAGTTTTTGCCACCGGAACCATTTCTTCGGTTTTCACAACGAACATGCCCAATCCACCACTTTAGGTCCAAAACTCATGTTTGGGCTGGTTTCGCACAATTTCGTTGCCGCACGTCACCCATTGCGAAAACGGGTGTGGTGTGCATACAAGCACGAGTTTTTGCCACCGGAACCATTTCTTTGTTTTTCGCAACTAACATGCCCAATCCACTACTTTAGGTCCAAAACTCATGTTTCGGGTGGTTTCGCGCAATATGGTTGCCGCACGTCACCCATTGCGAAAACGGGTGTGGGGTGCATACAAGGACGAGTTTTTGCCACCAGAACCATTTCTTCGTTTTCCGCAACGAACATGCCCAATCCACTACTTTAGGTCCAAAACTCATGTTTGGGGTGGTTTCGCGCAATTTGGTTGCCGCACGTCACCCATTGCGAAAACGGGTGTGGGGTGCATACAAGCACGAGTTTTTGCCACCGGAACCATTTCTTTGTTTTTCGCAACGAACATGCCCAATCCACTACTTTAGGTCCAAAACTCATGTTTGGGGTGGTTTCGCGCAATTTGGTTGCCGCACGTCACCCATTGCGAAAATGGGTGTGGGGTGCATACAAGCACGAGTTTTTGCCACCAAAACCATTTCTTCGTTTTCCGCAACGAACATGCCCAATCCACTACTTTAGGTCCAAAACTCATGTATGTGTGGTTTCACGCAATTTGGTTTCCGCACGTCACCCATTCCGAAAACGGGTGTGGGGTGCATACAAGCACGAGTTTTTGCCACCGGAACCATTTCTTTGTTTTTCGCAACGAACATGCCCAATCCACTACTTTAGGTCCAAAACTCATGTTTGGGCTGGTTTCGCGCAATTTCGTTGTCGCACGTCACCCATTCCGAAAACGGGTGTGGGGTGCATACAAGCACGAGTTTTTGCCACCGGAACCATTTCTTTGTTTTTCGCAACGTACATGCCCAATCCACTACTTTAGGTCCAAAACTCATGTTTGGGGTGGTTTCGCGCAATTTGGTTGCCGCACGTCACCCATTGCGAAAACGGGTGTGGGGTGCATACAAGCACGAGTTTTTGCCACCAGAACCATTTCTTCGTTTTCCACAACGAACATGCCCAATCCACTACTTTAGGTCCAAAACTCATGTTTGGGGTGGTTTCACGCAATTTGGTTGCCGCACGTCACCCATTCCGAAAACGGGTGTGGGGTGCATACAAGCACGAGTTTTTGCCACCAGAACCATTTCTTCATTTTCTGCAATGAACATGCCCAATCCACTACTTTAGGTCCAACACTCACGTTTGGGGTTGGTTTCGCGCAATTTCGTTGCCGCACGTCACCCATTCCGAAAACGGGTGTCAGGGTGCATACAAAGCCCGAGTTTTTGCCACAGGAACCATTTCTTTGTTTTTCACAACAAACATGCCCAATCCACTACTTTATGTCCAAAACTCATGTTTAGGGTGGTTTCGCGCAATTTCGTTGCTGCAAGTCATCCATTCCGAAAACGGGTGTCGGAGTGCATACAAAGCACGAGTTTTTGCCACCGGAACCATTTCTTCGTTTTTCGTAACGAACATGCCCAATCCACCACTTTAGGTCCAAAACTCATGTTTGGGCTGGTTTCGCACAATTTCGTTGCCGCATGTCACCCATTCCGAAAACAGGTGTCGGGGTGCATACAAGCACGAGTTTTTGCCACCGGAACCATTTCTTTGTTTTTCGCAACGAACATGCCCAATCCACTACTTTAGGTCCAAAACACATGTTTGGGGTGATTTCGCGCAATTTCGTTGCCGCAAGTCATCCATTCCGAAAACGAGTGTCGGGGTGCATACACAGCACGAGTTTTTGCCACTGGAACCATTTCTTCGTTTTTCGCAACGAACATGCCCAATCCACCGCTTTAGGTCCAAAACTCATGTTTGGGCTGGTTTCGCACAATTTCGATGCCGCATGTCACCCATTCCGAAAACGGGTGTGGGGTGCATACAAGCACGAGTTTTTGCCACCGGAACCATTTCTTTGTTTTTCGCAACGAACATGCCCAATCCACTACTTTAGGTCCAAAACTCATGTTTGGGGTGATTTCGCGCAATTTCGTTGCCGCAAGTCATTCATTCCAAAAACGGGTGTCACGGTGCATACAAATCACGAGTTTTTGCCACCGGAACCATTTCTTCGGTTTTCGCAACGAACATGCCCAATCCACCACTTTAGGTCCAAAACTCATGTTTGGGCTAGTTTCGCACAATTTCGTTGCCGCACATCACCCATTGCGAAAACGGGTGTGGTGTGCATACAAGCACGAGTTTTTGCCACCGGAACCATTTCTTTGTTTTTCGCAACTAACATGCCCAATCCACTACTTTAGGTCCAAAACTCATGTTTGGGGTGGTTTCGCGCAATTTGGTTGCCGCACGTCGCCCATTGCGAAAACGGGTGTGGGGTGCATACAAGCACGAGTTTTTGCCACCAGAACCATTTCTTCGTTTTCCGCAACGAACATGCCCAATCCACTACTTTAGGTCCAAAACTCATGTTTGGGATGGTTTCGCGCAATTTGGTTGCCGCACGTCACCCATTGCGAAAACGGGTGTGGGGTGCATACAAGCACGAGTTTTTGCCCCGGAACCATTTCTTTGTTTTTCGCAACGAACATGCCCAATCCACTACTTTAGGTCCAAAACTCATGTTTGGGGTGGTTTCGCGCAATTTGGTTGCCGCACGTCACCCATTGCGAAAACGGGTGTGGGGTGCATACAAGCACGAGTTTTTGCCACCAGAACCATTTCTTCGTTTTCCGCAACGAACATGCCCAATCCACTACTTTAGGTCCAAAACTCATGTATGTGTGGTTTCACGCAATTTGGTTGCCGCACGTCACCCATTCCGAAAACGGGTGTGGGGTGCATACAAGCACGAGTTTTTGCCACCGGAACCATTTCTTTGTTTTTCGCAACGAACATGCCCAATCCACTACTTTAGGTCCAAAACTCATGTTTGGGCTGGTTTCGCGCAATTTCGTTGTCGCACGTCACCCATTCCGAAAACGGGTGTGGGGTGCATACAAGCACGAGTTTTTGCCACCGGAACCATTTCTTTGTTTTTCGCAACGTACATGCCCAATCCACTACTTTAGGTCCAAAACTCATGTTTGGGGTGGTTTCGCGCAATTTGGTTGCCGCACGTCACCCATTGCGAAAACGGGTGTGGGGTGCATACAAGAACGAGTTTTTGCCACCAGAACCATTTCTTCGTTTTCCTCAACGAACATGCCCAATCCACTACTTTAGGTCCAAAACTCATGTTTGGGGTGGTTTCACGCAATTTGGTTGCCGCACGTCACCCATTCCGAAAACGGGTGTGGGGTGCATACAAGCACGAGTTTTTGCCACCAGAACCATTTCTTCGTTTTCTGCAACGAACATGCCCAATCCACTACTTTAGGTCCAACACTCACGTTTGGGGTTGGTTTCGCGCAATTTCGTTGCCACACGTCACCCATTCCGAAAACGGGTGTCGGGGTGCATACAAAGCCCGAGTTTTTGCCACAGGAACCATTTCTTTGTTTTTCACAACAAACATGCCCAATCCACTACTTTATGTCCAAAACTCATGTTTAGGGTGGTTTCGCGCAATTTCGTTGCTGCAAGTCATCCATTCCGAAAACGGGTGTCGGAGTGCATACAAAGCACGAGTTTTTGCCACCGGAACCATTTCTTCGTTTTTCGTAACGAACATGCCCAATCCACCACTTTAGGTCCAAAACTCATGTTTGGGCTGGTTTCGCACAATTTCGTTGCCGCATGTCACCCATTCCGAAAACGGCTGTCGGGGTGCATACAAGCACGAGTTTTTGCCACCGGAACCATTTCTTTGTTTTTCGCAACGAACATGCCCAATCCACTACTTTAGGTCCAAAACACGTGTTTGGGGTGATTTCGCGCAATTTCGTTGCCGCAAGTCATCCATTCCGAAAACGAGTGTCGGGGTGCATACACAGCACGAGTTTTTGCCACTGGAACTATTTCTTCGTTTTTCGCAACGAACATGCCCAATCCACCGCTTTAGGTCCAAAACTCATGTTTGGGCTGGTTTCGCACAATTTCGGTGCCGCATGTCACCCATTCCGAAAACGGGTGTGGGGTGCATACAAGCACGAGTTTTTGCCACCGGAACCATTTCTTTGTTTTTCGCAACGAACATGCCCAATCCACTACTTTAGGTCCAAAACTCATGTTTGGGGTGATTTCGCGCAATTTCGTTGCCGCAAGTCATTCATTCCAAAAACGGGTGTCAGGGTGCATACAAAGCACGAGTTTTTGCCACCGGAACCATTTCTTCGGTTTTCGCAACGAACATGCCCAATCCACCACTTTAGGTCCAAAACTCATGTTTGGGCTGGTTTCGCACAATTTCGTTGCCGCACGTCACCCATTGCGAAAACGGGTGTGGTGTGCATACAAGCACGAGTTTTTGCCACCGGAACCATTTCTTTGTTTTTCGCAACTAACATGCCCAATCCACTACTTTAGGTCCAAAACTCATGTTTGGGGTGGTTTCGCGCAATTTGGTTGCCGCACGTCACCCATTGCGAAAACGGGTGTGGGGTGCATACAAGCACGAGTTTTTGCCACCAGAACCATTTCTTCGTTTTCCGCAACGAACATGCCCAATCCACTACTTTAGGTCCAAAACTCATGTTTGGGGTGGTTTCGCGCAATTTGGTTGCCGCCCGTCACCCATTGCGAAAACGGGTGTGGGGTGCATACAAGCACGAGTTTTTGCCACCGGAACCATTTCTTTGTTTTTCGCAACGAACATGCCCAATCCACTACTTTAGGTCCAAAACTCATGTTTGGGGTGGTTTCGCGCAATTTGGTTGCCGCACGTCACCCATTGCGAAAACGGGTGTGGGGTGCATACAAGCACGAGTTTTTGCCACCATAACCATTTCTTCGTTTTCCGCAACGAACATGCCCAATCCACTACTTTAGGTCCAAAACTCATGTATGTGTGGTTTCACGCAATTTGGTTGCCGCACGTCACCCATTCCGAAAACGGGTGTGGGGTGCATACAAGCACGAGTTTTTGCCACCGGAACCATTTCTTTGTTTTTCGCAACGAACATGCCCAATCCACTACTTTAGGTCCAAAACTCATGTTTGGGCTGGTTTCGCGCAATTTCGTTGTCGCACGTCACCCATTCCGAAAACGGGTGTGGGGTGCATACAAGCACGAGTTTTTGCCACCAAAACCATTTCTTTGTTTTTCGCAACGTACATGCCCAATCCACTACTTTAGGTCCAAAACTCATGTTTGGGGTGGTTTCGCGCAATTTGGTTGCCGCACGTCACCCATTGCGAAAACGGGTGTGGGGTGCATACAAGAACGAGTTTTTGCCACCAGAACCATTTCTTCGTTTTCCTCAACGAACATGCCCAATCCACTACTTTAGGTCCAAAACTCATGTTTGGGGTGGTTTCACGCAATTTGGTTGCCGCACGTCACCCATTCCGAAAACGGGTGTGGGGTGCATACAAGCACGAGTTTTTGCCACCAGAACCATTTCTTCGTTTTCTGCAACGAACATGCCCAATCCACTACTTTAGGTCCAACACTCACGTTTGGGGTTGGTTTCGCGCAATTTCGTTGCCACACGTCACCCATTCCGAAAACGGGTGTCGGGGTGCATACAAAGCCCGAGTTTTTGCCACAGGAACCATTTCTTTGTTTTTCACAACAAACATGCCCAATCCACTACTTTATGTCCAAAACTCATGTTTAGGGTGGTTTCGTGCAATTTCGTTGCTGCAAGTCATCCATTCCGAAAACGGGTGTCGGAGTGCATACAAAGCACGAGTTTTTGCCACCGGAACCATTTCTTCGTTTTTCGTAACGAACATGCCCAATCCACCACTTTAGGTCCAAAACTCATGTTTGGGCTGGTTTCGCACAATTTCGTTGCCGCATGTCACCCATTCCGAAAACGGCTGTCGGGGTGCATACAAGCACGAGTTTTTGCCACCGGAACCATTTCTTTGTTTTTCGCAACGAACATGCCCAATCCACTACTTTAGGTCCAAAACACGTGTTTGGGGTGATTTCGCGCAATTTCGTTGCCGCAAGTCATCCATTCCGAAAACGAGTGTCGGGGTGCATACACAGCACGAGTTTTTGCCACTGGAACTATTTCTTCGTTTTTCGCAACGAACATGCCCAATCCACCGCTTTAGGTCCAAAACTCATGTTTGGGCTGGTTTCGCACAATTTCGGTGCCGCATGTCACCCATTCCGAAAACGGGTGTGGGGTGCATACAAGCACGAGTTTTTGCCACCGGAACCATTTCTATGTTTTTCGCAACGAACATGCCCAATCCACTACTTTAGGTCCAAAACTCATGTTTGGGGTGATTTCGCGCAATTTCGTTGCCGCAAGTCATTCATTCCAAAAACGGGTGTCAGGGTGCATACAAAGCACGAGTTTTTGCCACCGGAACCATTTCTTCGGTTTTCGCAACGAACATGCCCAATCCACCACTTTAGGTCCAAAACTCATGTTTGGGCTGGTTTCGCACAATTTCGTTGCCGCACGTCACCCATTGCGAAAACGGGTGTGGTGTGCATACAAGCACGAGTTTTTGCCACCGGAACCATTTCTTTGTTTTTCGCAACTAACATGCCCAATCCACTACTTTAGGTCCAAAACTCATGTTTGGGGTGGTTTCGCGCAATTTGGTTGCCGCACGTCACCCATTGCGAAAACGGGTGTGGGGTGCATACAAGCACGAGTTTTTGCCACCAGAACCATTTCTTCGTTTTCCGCAACGAACATGCCCAATCCACTACTTTAGGTCCAAAACTCATGTTTGGGGTGGTTTCGCGCAATTTGGTTGCCGCACGTCACCCATTGCGAAAACGGGTGTGGGGTGCATACAAGCACGAGTTTTTGCCACCGGAACCATTTCTTTGTTTTTCGCAACGAACATGCCCAATCCACTACTTTAGGTCCAAAACTCATGTTTGGGGTGGTTTCGCGCAATTTGGTTGCCGCACGTCACCCATTGCGAAAACGGGTGTGGGGTGCATACAAGCACGAGTTTTTGCCACCATAACCATTTCTTCGTTTTCCGCAACGAACATGCCCAATCCACTACTTTAGGTCCAAAACTCATGTATGTGTGGTTTCACGCAATTTGGTTGCCGCACGTCACCCATTCCGAAAACGGGTGTGGGGTGCATACAAGCACGAGTTTTTGCCACCGGAACCATTTCTTTGTTTTTCGCAACGAACATGCCCAATCCACTACTTTAGGTCCAAAACTCATGTTTGGGCTGGTTTCGCGCAATTTCGTTGTCGCACGTCACCCATTCCGAAAACGGGTGTGGGGTGCATACAAGCACGAGTTTTTGCCACCGGAACCATTTCTTTGTTTTTCGCAACGTACATGCCCAATCCACTACTTTAGGTCCAAAACTCATGTTTGGGGTGGTTTCGCGCAATTTGGTTGCCGCACGTCACCCATTGCGAAAACGGGTGTGGGGTGCATACAAGAACGAGTTTTTGCCACCAGAACCATTTCTTCGTTTTCCTCAACGAACATGCCCAATCCACTACTTTAGGTCCAAAACTCATGTTTGGGGTGGTTTCACGCAATTTGGTTGCCGCACGTCACCCATTTCGAAAACGGGTGTGGGGTGCATACAAGCACGAGTTTTTGCCACCAGAACCATTTCTTCGTTTTCTGCAATGAACATGCCCAATCCACTACTTTAGGTCCAACACTCACGTTTGGGGTTGGTTTCGCGCAATTTCGTTGCCACACGTCACCCATTCCGAAAACGGGTGTCGGGGTGCATACAAAGCCCGAGTTTTTGCCACAGGAACCATTTCTTTGTTTTTCACAACAAACATGCCCAATCCACTACTTTATGTCCAAAACTCATGTTTAGGGTGGTTTCGCGCAATTTCGTTGCTGCAAGTCATCCATTCCGAAAACGGGTGTCGGAGTGCATACAAAGCACGAGTTTTTGCCACCGGAACCATTTCTTCGTTTTTCGTAACGAACATGCCCAATCCACCACTTTAGGTCCAAAACTCATGTTTGGGCTGGTTTCGCACAATTTCGTTGCCGCATGTCACCCATTCCGAAAACGGCTGTCGGGGTGCATACAAGCACGAGTTTTTGCCACCGGAACCATTTCTTTGTTTTCGCAACGAACATGCCCAATCCACTACTTTAGGTCCAAAACACGTGTTTGGGGTGATTTCGCGCAATTTCGTTGCCGCAAGTCATCCATTCCGAAAACGAGTGTCAGGGTGCATACACAGCACGAGTTTTTGCCACTGGAAATATTTCTTCGTTTTTCGCAACGAACATGCCCAATCCACCGCTTTAGGTCCAAAACTCATGTTTGGGCTGGTTTCGCACAATTTCGGTGCCGCATGTCACCCATTCCGAAAACGGGTGTGGGGTGCATACAAGCACGAGTTTTTGCCACCGGAACCATTTCTTTGTTTTTCGCAACGAACATGCCCAATCCACTACTTTAGGTCCAAAACTCATGTTTGGGGTGATTTCGCGCAATTTCGTTGCCGCAAGTCATTCATTCCAAAAACGGGTGTCAGGGTGCATACAAAGCACGAGTTTTTGCCACCGGAACCATTTCTTCGGTTTTCGCAACGAACATGCCCAATCCACCACTTTAGGTCCAAAACTCATGTTTGGGCTGGTTTCGCACAATTTCGTTGCCGCACGTCACCCATTGCGAAAACGGGTGTGGTGTGCATACAAGCACGAGTTTTTGCCACCGGAACCATTTCTTTGTTTTTCGCAACTAACATGCCCAATCCACTACTTTAGGTCCAAAACTCATGTTTGGGGTGGTTTCGCGCAATTTGGTTGCCGCACGTCACCCATTGCGAAAACGGGTGTGGGGTGCATACAAGCACGAGTTTTTGCCACCAGAACCATTTCTTCGTTTTCCGCAACGAACATGCCCAATCCACTACTTTAGGTCCAAAACTCATGTTTGGGGTGGTTTCGCGCAATTTGGTTGCCGCACGTCACCCATTGCGAAAACGGGTGTGGGGTGCATACAAGCACGAGTTTTTGCCACCTGAACCATTTCTTTGTTTTTCGCAACGAACATGCCCAATCCACTACTTTAGGTCCAAAACTCATGTTTGGGGTGGTTTCGCGCAATTTGGTTGCCGCACGTCACCCATTGCGAAAACGGGTGTGGGGTGCATACAAGCGCGAGTTTTTGCCACCATAACCATTTCTTCGTTTTCCGCAACGAACATGTCCAATCCACTACTTTAGGTCCAAAACTCATGTATGTGTGGTTTCACGCAATTTGGTTGCCGCACGTCACCCATTCCGAAAACGGGTGTGGGGTGCATACAAGCACGAGTTTTTGCCACCGGAACCATTTCTTTGTTTTTCGCAACGAACATGCTCAATCCACTACTTTAGGTCCAAAACTCATGTTTGGGCTGGTTTCGCGCAATTTCGTTGTCGCACGTCACCCATTCCGAAAACGGGTGTGGGGGTGCATACAAGCACGAGTTTTTGCCACCGGAACCATTTCTTTGTTTTTCGCAACGTACATGCCCAATCCACTACTTTAGGTCCAAAACTCATGTTTGGGGTGGTTTCGCGCAATTTGGTTGCCGCACGTCACCCATTGCGAAAACGGGTGTGGGGTGCATACAAGCACGAGTTTTTGCCACCAGAACCATTTCTTCGTTTTCCGCAACGAACATGCCCAATCCACTACTTTAGGTCCAAAATTCATGTTTGGGGTAGTTTCACGCAATTTGGTTGCCGCACGTCACCCATTCCGAAAACGGGTGTGGGGTGCATACAAGCACGAGTTTTTGCCACCAGAACCATTTCATCATTTTCTGCAACGAACATGCCCAATCCACTACTTTAGGTCCAACACTCACGTTTGGGGTTGGTTTCGCGCAATTTCGTTGCCGCACGTCACCCATTCCGAAAACGGGTGTCGGGGTGCATACAAAGCCCGAGTTTTTGCCACAGGAACCATTTCTTTGTTTTTCACAACAAACATGCCCAATCCACTGCTTTATGTCCAAAACTCATGTTTAGGGTGGTTTCGCGCAATTTCGTTGCTGCAAGTCATCCATTCCGAAAACAGGTGTCGGAGTGCATACAAAGCACGAGTTTTTGCCACCGGAACCATTTCTTCGTTTTTCGTAACGAACATGCCCAATCCAACACTTTAGGTCCAAAACTCATGTTTGGGCTGGTTTCACACAATTTCGTTGCCGCATGTCACCCATTCCGAAAACGGGTGTCGGGGTGCATACAAGAACGAGTTTTTGCCACCGGAACCATTTCTTTGTTTTTCGCAACGAACATGCCCAATCCACTACTTTAGGTCCAAAACACGTGTTTGGGGTGATTTCGCGCAATTTCGTTGCCGCAAGTCATCCATTCCGAAAACGAGTGTCGGGGTGCATACACAGCACGAGTTTTTGCCACCGGAACCATTTCTTTGTTTTTCGCAACGAACATGCCCAATTCACCGCTTTAGGTCCAAAACTCATGTTTGGGGTGATTTCGCACAATTTCGGTGCCGCAAGTCATTCATTCCAAAAACGAGTGTCACGGTGCATACAAAGCACGAGTTTTTGCCACCGGAACCATTTCTTCGGTTTTCGCAACGAACATGCCCAATCCACCACTTTAGGTCCAAAACTCATGTTTGGGCTGGTTTCGCACAATTTCGTTGCCGCACGTCACCCATTGCGAAAACGGGTGTGGTGTGCATACAAGCACGAGTTTTTGCCACCGGAACCATTTCTTTGTTTTTCGCAACTAACATGCCCAATCCACTACTTTAGGTCCAAAACTCATGTTTGGGGTGGTTTCGCGCAATTTGGTTGCCGCACGTCACCCATTGCGAAAACGGGTGTGGGGTGCATACAAGCACGAGTTTTTGCCACCAGAACCATTTCTTCGTTTTCCGCAACGAACATGCCCAATCCACTACTTTAGGTCCAAAACTCATGTTTGGGGTGGTTTCGCGCAATTTGGTTGCCGCACGTCACCCATTGCGAAAACGGGTGTGGGGTGCATGCAAGCACGAGTTTTTGCCACCGGAACCATTTCTTTGTTTTTCGCAACGAACATGCCCAATCCACTACTTTAGGTCCAAAACTCATGTTTGGGGTGGTTTCGCGCAATTTGTTTGCCGCACGTCACCCATTGCGAAAACGGGTGTGGGGTGCATACAAGCACGAGTTTTTGCCACCAAAACCATTTCTTCGTTTTCCGCAACGAACATGCCCAATCCACTACTTTAGGTCCAAAACTCATGTATGTGTGGTTTCACGCAATTTGGTTTCCGCACGTCACCCATTCCGAAAACGGGTGTGGGGTGCATACAAGCACGAGTTTTTGCCACCGGAACCATTTTTTGTTTTTCGCAACGAACATGCCCAATCCACTACTTTAGGTCCAAAACTCATGTGTGGGCTGGTTTCGCGCAATTTCGTTGTCGCACGTCACCCATTCCGAAGACGGGTGTGGGGTGCATACAAGCACGAGTTTTTGCCACCGGAACCATTTCTTTGTTTTTCGCAACGTACATGCCCAATCCACTACTTTAGGTCCAAAACTCATGTTTGGGGTGGTTTCGCGCAATTTGGTTGCCGCACGTCACCCATTGCGAAAACGGGTGTGGGGTGCATACAAGCACGAGTTTTTGCCACCAGAACCATTTCTTCGTTTTCCGCAACGAACATGCCCAGTCCACTACTTTAGGTCCAAAACTCATGTTTGGGGTGGTTTCACGCAATTTGGTTGCCGCACGTCACCCATTCCGAAAACGGGTGTGGGGTGCATACAAGCACGAGTTTTTGCCACTAGAACCATTTCTTCATTTTCTGCAACGAACATGCCCAATCCACTACTTTAGGTCCAACACTCACGTTTGGGGTTGGTTTCGCGCAATTTCGTTGCCGCACGTCACCCATTCCGAAAACGGGTGTCGGGGTGCATACAAAGCCCGAGTTTTTGCCACAGGAACCATTTCTTTGTTTTTCACAACAAACATGCCCAATCCACTACTTTATGTCCAAAACTCATGTTTAGGGTGGTTTCGCGCAATTTCGTTGCTGCAAGTCATCCATTCCGAAAACGGGTGTCGGAGTGCATACAAAGCACGAGTTTTTGCCACCGGAACCATTTCTTCGTTTTTCGTAACGAACATGCCCAATCCACCACTTTAGGTCCAAAACTCATGTTTGGGCTGGTTTCGCACAATTTCGTTGCCGCATGTCACCCATTCCGAAAACAGGTGTCGGGGTGCATACAAGCACGAGTTTTTGCCACCGGAACCATTTCTTTGTTTTTCGCAACGAACATGCCCAATCCACTACTTTAGGTCCAAAACACATGTTTGGGGTGATTTCGCGCAATTTCGTTGCCGCAAGTCATCCATTCCGAAAACGAGTGTCGGGGTGCATACACAGCACGAGTTTTTGCCACTGGAACCATTTCTTCGTTTTTCGCAACGAACATGACCAATCCACCGCTTTAGGTCCAAAACTCATGTTTGGGCTGGTTTCGCACAATTTCGATGCCGCATGTCACCCATTCCAAAAACGGGTGTGGGGTGCATATAAGCACGAGTTTTTGCCACCGGAACCATTTCTTTGTTTTTCGCAACGAACATGCCCAATCCACTACTTTAGGTCCAAAACTCATGTTTGGGGTGATTTCGCGCAATTTCGTTGCCGCAAGTCATTCATTCCAAAAACGGGTGTCACGGTGCATACAAAGCACGAGTTTTTGCCACCGGAACCATTTCTTCGGTTTTCGCAACGAACATGCCCAATCCACCACTTTAGGTCCAAAACTCATGTTTGGGCTGGTTTCGCACAATTTCGTTGCCGCACGTCACCCATTGCGAAAACGGGTGTGGTGTGCATACAAGCACGAGTTTTTGCCACCGGAACTGATGTGCACCCGTTGGGTGATTGCCCGATCTTTCGATGAGAGGGTGTGGAATAACTCGATTGGGGGAGGAGACGACGTTCACGGCCCGACTACAGCCTTCCAAAGACGCTGCGCCTTAGCAACCGATACACCACCTCCTATGGCTGTCACGATCTTGTGGAGCGTGACACCCTGGCCACTAGGGCACTCGTCCTGCAAGCAATCGAAGAACTAGCAAGAACAAGTAGAACAAGTACTGAATTACCAGATCTAAATGTAGGTTTCAAAATCAAACTCCAATATGGTGGGGTTCCGAAGACAAGAAGACGGGCGGCTGATCTAGCACGCGCGCTTACAAGCAAGTAGCGAGAGCTAAACTTGATCTAAACAAAACCCGCTGTTCTTGGTGGCGGCTAGGGGGTTTATAAACATGGGAGGACGACCACAAGGGTGTTGGGGTCGTGTTGCAACCCTAGGATGCATCCCTAATGGACCTAACTTGATACACGACCCATTGGGCCAAAATAGGGTGACGCAGCACCATGGGCAGAAAAGGCAGGAAATGTTTCGGTAAGAAAACAATGATTACGGCGGCCTCAGAACAGATATGACTATAATTCCGGATCCATATGAAAGTAGACTTGATAAGCTTTCCACGTTGTGCTTGAACATTCCAATCCGAGCCCGCATCTGACCGTGGTGACCGTCACAAGTTGGTGTTCTTCTGCAGTCCGAATCCAGCATGTTCAAATCCTTTTCCCTTTCGGTCTTCTCCCTGATTCCTAAGCAAAACAAGAGTGCACGGGTCTCCATGGTCTAAATATGATGGACATGAACTCAAGAGTGTAATCACCTGATGGTTGAGTTGACGAGCACGAGCGCGAGTAATGGGACCAGAAATTGGTACTTGTATTGGTATAGATGCATCAGTAGTGTGGATGTCTTCATCATTCTCCCCTTCTTGCATTTGAGTCGTCCTCGACTCAAGCTCAACTTCCTCTCCCAAGTAGGGCTTTAAATCTGCAATGTTAAATGTGGGGCTAACCCCAAAGTCTGCAGGCAGATCTAACCTATATGCATTGTCGTTAATTTTCTCTAGCACTTTAAACGGTCCATCGGCTCGAGGCAACAATTTAGATTTTCGTAATTCAGGAAACCTTTCCTTTCTCAAATGCAACCAAACTAAATCTCCAGGTTCAAAATTTATTTCCTTTCTACCTTTATCACTAGCAAACTTATATCTAGCATTCATACGCTCTATGTTTTCTTTAGTAGTTTCATGCAGTTTTAACATCAATTCAGCACGCCTAGTAGCATCAAAATTTAGTTTTTCAGAAGATGGCAAAGGCATTAAATCAATAGGAGCACGAGGCAACAAACCATATACAATCTGAAATGGGCACATCTTTGTAGTAGAATGCAATGATCGATTATAAGCAAATTCAACATGAGGCAAACAGTCCTCCCACATCTTAATATTCTTCTTTAGAATTGCCCTTAACATAGTAGACAAAGTTCTATTCACAACTTCAGTTTGACCATCAGTTTGAGGATGACATGTAGTAGAAAATAAAAGCTTAGTCCCCAATTTTGCCCACAAAGTCCTCCAAAAATGACTAAGAAATTTAGCATCACGATCAGAAACGATTGTGTTGGGCACACCATGCAAGCGAACAATTTCACGAAAGAACAAATCAGCAATATGAGTAGCATCGTCAGTTTTATGACATGGTATGAAATGTGCCATCTTAGAAAATCTATCAACAACCACAAACACACTATCACGTCCCTTCCTAGTCCTAGGCAATCCCAGCACAAAATCCATAGAAATATCTTCCCAAGGAGCACTAGGAACGGGTAGAGGCAAATACAAACCGTGTGGATTTAACCGTGACTTCGCCTTTTGACATGTCGTGCAACGAGCAACCAATCTCACCACATCTCTTCTCATCTTGGGCCAAAAGAAATGACCAGCAAGTATGTCCTCCGTTTTCTTTGCTCCAAAATGTCCCATTAAGCCACCTCCATGTGCTTCCTGTAACAACAACAAACGAACGGAGCTAGCTGGAATGCATAGCTTGTTAGCTCTAAACACAAACCCATCACTAACGATATATTTGTTCCATCCTTTCCCATCTTTACAATGCAGCAACACATCTTTAAAATCAGCATCATGAACATATTGGTCTTTAATCGTCTCTAATCCAAAGATTTTGTAGTCAAGTTGATTCAGCAAAGTATATCTCCTAGACAAAGCGTCAGCAATGATATTCTCTTTTCCTTTCTTGTGCTTAATAACATAAGGAAACGATTCGATAAATTCAACCCACTTAGCATGTCTACGGTTCAGTTTTCCTTGACTACGAATATGTTTCAAAGATTCATGATCAGAATGAATAACAAACTCTTTGGGCCACAAATAATGCTGCCATGTTTCTAATGTTCGCACAAGAGCATATAATTCCTTATCATAAGTAGAATAATTTAGAACAGACCCACTCAATTTTTCACTAAAATATGCAACAGGTTTGCCTTCTTGTAACAAAACACCACCCAATCCAATTCCACTAGCATCACATTCAAGCTCAAAAGTCTTATTAAAATCAGGAAGTTGGAGGAGAGGTGCATGTGTCAACTTATCTTTCAGCACGTTGAAAGCGTGCTCTTGTACTTTGCCCCAACTAAAATGCACTCCCTTCTTCGTAAGCTCATTCAAAGGTGCAGCAATGGTGCTAAAGTCCTTCACAAAACGGCAATAGAAGCCAGCAAGTCCTAGGAAACTCCGCACCTGTGTGATAGTCTTTGGCATAGGCCATCCATGTATCGCTTCTACCTTGGCTTGATCAACCTCAATTCCCTGTGGAGTCACAACATAACCAAGAAACGAAACTCGATCGGTGCAAAATGTGCACTTCTCAAGGTTACCAAATAAACGTGCATCTCGTAAAGCATTAAAAACAGCACGCATGTGATCAACATGTTCATCTATAGATTTGCTGTAGATCAATATGTCATCAAAGTATACTACCACAAATTTTCCAATGAAGGCACGCAAAACCTCGTTCATTAATCTCATGAAAGTGCTAGGTGCATTAGTTAACCCAAAAGGCATGACTAACCACCCATACAATCCGAACTTAGTTTTGAAAGCAGTTTTCCATTCATCTCCCAATTTCATACAAATCTGGTGGTACCCACTACGCAAATCAACTTTAGAAAAGACAATGGCACCACTCAATTCATCAAGCATATCATCTAAACGTGGAATAGGGTGTCGATAACGTATCGTGATATTATTAATAGCCCTACAATCAACACACATACGCCATGTTCCATCTTTTTTAGGCACTAAAATAACCGGAACAGCACACGGACTAAGAGACTCACGCACGTAACCTTTGTCGAGTAGTTCTTGCACTTGTCGCTGAATTTCTTTTGTTTCCTCTGGATTTGTCCTATATGGCGCACGATTCGGCAAAGATGCACCAGGAATAAGATCAATTTGGTGCTCAATCCCTCGTATAGGTGGCAGCCCCTCTGGTATCTCACTTGGAAATACATCAGAATACTCCTGCAAAATGTTAGTAATAACAGGAGGCAAAGAATGCTGCATATCTTGAATTGAAATCAAAGCATCCTTGCATACCAAGGCGTAGGCAACCGTAGTGGAAGCAAATAATTCATTAACATCAGTTTTTGTTGCAAGCAAGCAATGTCCTTTCAATTTTATCTCATCTTTGTTATTACCAACAGCTTTAATATTCTTGTTGTTCTCAGTTTTAGCTTTGGTAGCTTTAGCAACATCATCACGCACAATAGCCTCAGGGGACATGGGAAGCAAAATAATTTTCTTATCATGGTGTATGAGAGAATATTGATTTGATCTACCATGATGCATACAATCTGAATCAAATTGCCATGGTCTACCTAGCAGAATATTACAAGCATCCATAGGCACAACATCACAGTCAACAACATCACGATATGAACCAATAGCAAAATTAATTCGTACCAGCTTGGTTACCTTGACCTTACCACTATTGTTAAGCCATTGAATGTGATATGGATGCGGGTGCGGTTTGGTCGTAAGTGCAAGCTTCTCCACCATGTTGCTGCTAGCCAAGTTGTTGCAGCTACCTCCATCAATGATCAAACGACATGAACGCTCCTTAATGACACACTTTGTTTGAAACAATGTATGTCGCTGATTCTGCTCTGCCTTCTCCATTTGTGCACTAAGCACACGCTGTACAATGAGGCTCTCATAATGCTCTGCATCATCTGCACCAATCTGTTCTTCGGGTGGTTCCTTAGTGCCTGCATCATCAGCCGCAAGCAAAGCAAGTGTAGCTTCATCCAAATCACTAGCAGAGGAATACCCACCATCGTCTTTTACCACCAAAACACGCTGATTAGGACAATCACGCTGCACGTGTCCATAGCCCTTGCATCGATAACACAGAACATCTCTTGTTCTACCTGTGGAAGCTACTGAAGAGGCACTACCTGCGGGTTTCTGGGCAGATTTGGTTGCTGAATTTGTGGAAGATGCACGTGGTTTGTCGCTGGAGGAAGGCGGGGGTGCTGGTCGACTTGGCGAGGGAGTTGGTGCTGGTGTACGGCCGGTCATGGACGTAGTCGTGCGCTGTTGCCATGGTGTAGATTTTCCTGCAGAAACATTAGACCTTGCACTAGCACGTCGTCCCTGCACTTCCCTTTCAGCTTTGCAAGCAAGATGAAACAATCGGGTTACATTAGCATAATCTTTATAAGCAAGGATGTCCTGAATTTCCCTATTTAACCCGCCCAAAAATCTAGCCATAGCAGATTCCTCACCCTCCTCTATGTTACAACGCAGCATACCCATTTGTAATTCCTGATAATATTCTTCTACACTTTTAGTACCCTGTCTAAATTGTTGCAACTTGTTTAACATATCACGTGCATAATAAGAAGGAACAAATCTAGCCCGCATGACCCGTTTCAACGCATCCCAAGTTTGTGGCATGTTATTAGGATTCTTCTTACCATGTTCTATCCACCAAACAGAAGCAAATTCAGTAAACTCACTAGTAGCAGCTCTAACCCGCGCATTCTCAGGAAATTCATGGCATGCAAACTTTTGATCAACCGCAATCTCCCAAGTAATGTAAGCATCAGGGTCATATTTACCATCAAAAGGAGGTATTTTAAATTTAACCTTACTAAAAGCATCATCATTACCATGTACCTCACGTCGGCGAAAACCACCCATACCTCTACGGTTAGTACGTAGTCGCCGGCGATTAGGTGCTTCTTGGTCATCTTGTTCAGTATCAGCAACATAGTCATCCCAGTTACCTTCGGCGCCCTCATCACGCCCACCATTGATATTAGCATGCATCTCATCAAACCGCCTCAAGAGTGCGACAAGGCTCTTGTCAATATGAGCAACTGTCATTTCCACATTTGCAAGTTTGGTGTTTGTGTCGATCTGTGTGGCCTCCAATTGCCCCATCTTTTCATTCGTCACCTGCATGTCATTATCAAGACCTTCCGTGTGCGTCTTCACCAGCCTTACAAAGTGTTGTATGATACCCTTGGTGCGAGGAGAGTGTGGCATATTACGAGAAGCATCATCAACCTCCAATCCTGCCATGGTTAGACGAACAGAGGCAACAAGAAAAAAAAAACGTGAAGGAATGAAAACTCTACAACTATTAGGATGTAGCTACTGCAAGGCGCTCACTCTCAACCTGCCACACAAGCTCTTACCAATTCTTACCTTGCACAACAGGAGGGGTCAGCAACCAACAAGTCTGCAACCGTGGAATAAGTGTATCGGTGCCGCAGCAACACGACCTGTCAAACTGTAGTCGAAATATGTAGAGTTGTAGGTGGGCTGAAGCAAGGAATACACTAGTACCACGTTAGTTACAAAAGCAAGCTGAATAATCGTTCAACGGTGGTACTGTGCTGGTCCTAGGCTAAACCATGCTAGAGACGTGAGCCTAGGCACAAAGGTAGTCACTGAAAAAGAACAACTAGCACAGCACAAAGAGAAACAACAGATTTAGAGATTCAGCCCCCTTCTTCTTCTTTTCCTTTTTTTTTTCTTTTCTATTCTTTTTTTTTCTTCTTCTGTTTTTTTTTGCAGGAGCCTAAACCCTTTTTTTTCACTATGACAACCCAAACAATAAAGATATTGCTAACAGCCCCTTTAAATCAGATTTAACAAATCTTGTTAATATAGAAAGTCCAGAAATCTCTACGATGATTGCGGAGCGCTCAGAACGAATTTTGAGATAAGGTCAGATCCGTTGGAAAGAAGATAAGATAAGCTTTCCAGATTGTATTTAAACTTCCAAATCGGATATGATATGTATCCGTGGTGGCAAAAACGAACCAGAGATGTTTTTGGTGATGGTGGATCTCGTGGTGACCAAAACGTGGTAGAACTCAAAACTCTAAAGGAATAAACTAAGACCAGCAACTCGACACAACCGATGCAACCAAAAACTCAACAAGCCCTAACTAAGTAGTACTAGTAAATGCTCAATGGTTTATAGGATTGCGGTAAAACTAATCTACTATTTTTTTGGCTTTTTCTGGACTATAGGAGATAAGAAAACAGCGAAGAAAAGTAAATCTCTCACCGATAAACCTTGCTCTGATTACCAACTGATGTGCACCCGTTGGGTGATTGCCCGATCTTTCGATGAGAGGGTGTGGAATAACTCGATTGGGGGAGGAGACGACGTTCACGGCCCGACTACAGCCTTCCAAAGACGCTGCGCCTTAGCAACCGATACACCACCTCCTATGGCTGTCACGATCTTGTGGAGCGTGACACCCTGGCCACTAGGGCACTCGTCCTGCAAGCAATCGAAGAACTAGCAAGAACAAGTAGAACAAGTACTGAATTACCAGATCTAAATGTAGGTTTCAAAATCAAACTCCAATATGGTGGGGTTCCGAAGACAAGAAGACGGGCGGCTGATCTAGCACGCGCGCTTACAAGCAAGTAGCGAGAGCTAAACTTGATCTAAACAAAACCCGCTGTTCTTGGTGGCGGCTAGGGGGTTTATAAACATGGGAGGACGACCACAAGGGTGTTGGGGTCGTGTTGCAACCCTAGGATGCATCCCTAATGGACCTAACTTGATACACGACCCATTGGGCCAAAATAGGGTGACGCAGCACCATGGGCAGAAAAGGCAGGAAATGTTTCGGTAAGAAAACAATGATTACGGCGGCCTCAGAACAGATATGACTATAATTCCGGATCCATATGAAAGTAGACTTGATAAGCTTTCCACGTTGTGCTTGAACATTCCAATCCGAGCCCGCATCTGACCGTGGTGACCGTCACAAGTTGGTGTTCTTCTGCAGTCCGAATCCAGCATGTTCAAATCCTTTTCCCTTTCGGTCTTCTCCCTGATTCCTAAGCAAAACAAGAGTGCACGGGTCTCCATGGTCTAAATATGATGGACATGAACTCAAGAGTGTAATCACCTGATGGTTGAGTTGACGAGCACGAGCGCGAGTAATGGGACCAGAAATTGGTACTTGTATTGGTATAGATGCATCAGTAGTGTGGATGTCTTCATCATTCTCCCCTTCTTGCATTTGAGTCGTCCTCGACTCAAGCTCAACTTCCTCTCCCAAGTAGGGCTTTAAATCTTCAATGTTAAATGTGGGGCTAACCCCAAAGTCTGCAGGCAGATCTAACCTATATGCATTGTCGTTAATTTTCTCTAGCACTTTAAACGGTCCATCGGCTCGAGGCAACAATTTAGATTTTCGTAATTCAGGAAACCTTTCCTTTCTCAAATGCAACCAAACTAAATCTCCAGGTTCAAAATTTATTTCCTTTCTACCTTTATCACTAGCAAACTTATATCTAGCATTCATACGCTCTATGTTTTCTTTAGTAGTTTCATGCAGTTTTAACATCAATTCAGCACGCCTAGTAGCATCAAAATTTAGTTTTTCAGAAGATGGCAAAGGCATTAAATCAATAGGAGCACGAGGCAACAAACCATATACAATCTGAAATGGGCACATCTTTGTAGTAAATTGCAATGATCGATTATAAGCAAATTCAACATGAGGCAAACAGTCCTCCCACATCTTAATATTCTTCTTTAGAATTGCCCTTAACATAGTAGACAAAGTTCTATTCACAACTTCAGTTTGACCATCAGTTTGAGGATGACATGTAGTAGAAAATAAAAGCTTAGTCCCCAATTTTGCCCACAAAGTCCTCCAAAAATGACTAAGAAATTTAGCATCACGATCAGAAACGATTGTGTTGGGCACACCATGCAAGCGAACAATTTCACGAAAGAACAAATCAGCAATATGAGTAGCATCGTCAGTTTTATGACATGGTATGAAATGTGCCATCTTAGAAAATCTATCAACAACCACAAACACACTATCACGTCCCTTCCTAGTCCTAGGCAATCCCAGCATAAAATCCATAGAAATATCTTCCCAAGGAGCACTAGGAACGGGTAGAGGCAAATACAAACCGTGTGGATTTAACCGTGACTTCGCCTTTTGACATGTCGTGCAACGAGCAACCAATCTCACCACATCTCTTCTCATCTTGGGCCAAAAGAAATGACCAGCAAGTATGTCCTCCGTTTTCTTTGCTCCAAAATGTCCCATTAAGCCACCTCCATGTGCTTCCTGTAACAACAACAAACGAACGGAGCTAGCTGGAATGCATAGCTTGTTAGCTCTAAACACAAACCCATCACTAACGATATATTTGTTCCATCCTTTCCCATCTTTACAATGCAGCAACACATCTTTAAAATCAGCATCATGAACATATTGGTCTTTAATCGTCTCTAATCCAAAGATTTTGTAGTCAAGTTGATTCAGCAAAGTATATCTCCTAGACAAAGCGTCAGCAATGATATTCTCTTTTCCTTTCTTGTGCTTAATAACATAAGGAAACGATTCGATAAATTCAACCCACTTAGCATGTCTACGGTTCAGTTTTCCTTGACTACGAATATGTTTCAAAGATTCATGATCAGAATGAATAACAAACTCTTTGGGCCACAAATAATGCTGCCATGTTTCTAATGTTCGCACAAGAGCATATAATTCCTTATCATAAGTAGAATAATTTAGAACAGACCCACTCAATTTTTCACTAAAATATGCAACAGGTTTGCCTTCTTGTAACAAAACACCACCCAATCCAATTCCACTAGCATCACATTCAAGCTCAAAAGTCTTATTAAAATCAGGAAGTTGGAGGAGAGGTGCATGTGTCAACTTATCTTTCAGCACGTTGAAAGCGTGCTCTTGTACTTTGCCCCAACTAAAATGCACTCCCTTCTTCGTAAGCTCATTCAAAGGTGCAGCAATGGTGCTAAAGTCCTTCACAAAACGGCAATAGAAGCCAGCAAGTCCTAGGAAACTCCGCACCTGTGTGATAGTCTTTGGCATAGGCCATCCATGTATCGCTTCTACCTTGGCTTGATCAACCTCAATTCCCTGTGGAGTCACAACATAACCAAGAAACGAAACTCGATCGGTGCAAAATGTGCACTTCTCAAGGTTACCAAATAAACGTGCATCTCGTAAAGCATTAAAAACAGCACGCATGTGATCAACATGTTCATCTATAGATTTGCTGTAGATCAATATGTCATCAAAGTATACTACCACAAATTTTCCAATGAAGGCACGCAAAACCTCGTTCATTAATCTCATGAAAGTGCTAGGTGCATTAGTTAACCCAAAAGGCATGACTAACCACCCATACAATCCGAACTTAGTTTTGAAAGCAGTTTTCCATTCATCTCCCAATTTCATACAAATCTGGTGGTACCCACTACGCAAATCAACTTTAGAAAAGACAATGGCACCACTCAATTCATCAAGCATATCATCTAAACGTGGAATAGGGTGTCGATAACGTATCGTGATATTATTAATAGCCCTACAATCAACACACATACGCCATGTTCCATCTTTTTTAGGCACTAAAATAACCGGAACAGCACACGGACTAAGAGACTCACGCACGTAACCTTTGTCGAGTAGTTCTTGCACTTGTCGCTGAATTTCTTTTGTTTCCTCTGGATTTGTCCTATATGGCGCACGATTCGGCAAAGATGCACCAGGAATAAGATCAATTTGGTGCTCAATCCCTCGTATAGGTGGCAGCCCCTCTGGTATCTCACTTGGAAATACATCAGAATACTCCTGCAAAATGTTAGTAATAACAGGAGGCAAAGAATGCTGCATATCTTGAATTGAAATCAAAGCATCCTTGCATACCAAGGCGTAGGCAACCGTAGTGGAAGCAAATAATTCATTAACATCAGTTTTTGTTGCAAGCAAGCAATGTCCTTTCAATTTTATCTCATCTTTGTTATTACCAACAGCTTTAATATTCTTGTTGTTCTCAGTTTTAGCTTTGGTAGCTTTAGCAACATCATCACGCACAATAGCCTCAGGGGACATGGGAAGCAAAATAATTTTCTTATCATGGTGTATGAGAGAATATTGATTTGATCTACCATGATGCATACAATCTGAATCAAATTGCCATGGTCTACCTAGCAGAATATTACAAGCATCCATAGGCACAACATCACAGTCAACAACATCACGATATGAACCAATAGCAAAATTAATTCGTACCAGCTTGGTTACCTTGACCTTACCACTATTGTTAAGCCATTGAATGTGATATGGATGCGGGTGCGGTTTGGTCGTAAGTGCAAGCTTCTCCACCATGTTGCTGCTAGCCAAGTTGTTGCAGCTACCTCCATCAATGATCAAACGACATGAACGCTCCTTAATGACACACTTTGTTTGAAACAATGTATGTCGCTGATTCTGCTCTGCCTTCTCCATTTGTGCACTAAGCACACGCTGTACAATGAGGCTCTCATAATGCTCTGCATCATCTGCACCAATCTGTTCTTCGGGTGGTTCCTTAGTGCCTGCATCATCAGCCGCAAGCAAAGCAAGTGTAGCTTCATCCAAATCACTAGCAGAGGAATACCCACCATCGTCTTTTACCACCAAAACACGCTGATTAGGACAATCACGCTGCACGTGTCCATAGCCCTTGCATCGATAACACAGAACATCTCTTGTTCTACCTGTGGAAGCTACTGAAGAGGCACTACCTGCGGGTTTCTGGGCAGATTTGGTTGCTGAATTTGTGGAAGATGCACGTGGTTTGTCGCTGGAGGAAGGCGGGGGTGCTGGTCGACTTGGCGAGGGAGTTGGTGCTGGTGTACGGCCGGTCATGGACGTAGTCGTGCGCTGTTGCCATGGTGTAGATTTTCCTGCAGAAACATTAGACCTTGCACTAGCACGTCGTCCCTGCACTTCCCTTTCAGCTTTGCAAGCAAGATGAAACAATCGGGTTACATTAGCATAATCTTTATAAGCAAGGATGTCCTGAATTTCCCTATTTAACCCGCCCAAAAATCTAGCCATAGCAGATTCCTCACCCTCCTCTATGTTACAACGCAGCATACCCATTTGTAATTCCTGATAATATTCTTCTACACTTTTAGTACCCTGTCTAAATTGTTGCAACTTGTTTAACATATCACGTGCATAATAAGAAGGAACAAATCTAGCCCGCATGACCCGTTTCAACGCATCCCAAGTTTGTGGCATGTTATTAGGATTCTTCTTACCATGTTCTATCCACCAAACAGAAGCAAATTCAGTAAACTCACTAGTAGCAGCTCTAACCCGCGCATTCTCAGGAAATTCATGGCATGCAAACTTTTGATCAACCGCAATCTCCCAAGTAATGTAAGCATCAGGGTCATATTTACCATCAAAAGGAGGTATTTTAAATTTAACCTTACTAAAAGCATCATCATTACCATGTACCTCACGTCGGCGAAAACCACCCATACCTCTACGGTTAGTACGTAGTCGCCGGCGATTAGGTGCTTCTTGGTCATCTTGTTCAGTATCAGCAACATAGTCATCCCAGTTACCTTCGGCGCCCTCATCACGCCCACCATTGATATTAGCATGCATCTCATCAAACCGCCTCAAGAGTGCGACAAGGCTCTTGTCAATATGAGCAACTGTCATTTCCACATTTGCAAGTTTGGTGTTTGTGTCGATCTGTGTGGCCTCCAATTGCCCCATCTTTTCATTCGTCACCTGCATGTCATTATCAAGACCTTCCGTGTGCGTCTTCACCAGCCTTACAAAGTGTTGTATGATACCCTTGGTGCGAGGAGAGTGTGGCATATTACGAGAAGCATCATCAACCTCCAATCCTGCCATGGTTAGACGAACAGAGGCAACAAGAAAAAAAAAACGTGAAGGAATGAAAACTCTACAACTATTAGGATGTAGCTACTGCAAGGCGCTCACTCTCAACCTGCCACACAAGCTCTTACCAATTCTTACCTTGCACAACAGGAGGGGTCAGCAACCAACAAGTCTGCAACCGTGGAATAAGTGTATCGGTGCCGCAGCAACACGACCTGTCAAACTGTAGTCGAAATATGTAGAGTTGTAGGTGGGCTGAAGCAAGGAATACACTAGTACCACGTTAGTTACAAAAGCAAGCTGAATAATCGTTCAACGGTGGTACTGTGCTGGTCCTAGGCTAAACCATGCTAGAGACGTGAGCCTAGGCACAAAGGTAGTCACTGAAAAAGAACAACTAGCACAGCACAAAGAGAAACAACAGATTTAGAGATTCAGCCCCCTTCTTCTTCTTTTCCTTTTTTTTTTCTTTTCTATTCTTTTTTTTTCTTCTTCTTCTGTTTTTTTTTGCAGGAGCCTAAACCCTTTTTTTTCACTATGACAACCCAAACAATAAAGATATTGCTAACAGCCCCTTTAAATCAGATTTAACAAATCTTGTTAATATAGAAAGTCCAGAAATCTCTACGATGATTGCGGAGCGCTCAGAACGAATTTTGAGATAAGGTCAGATCCGTTGGAAAGAAGATAAGATAAGCTTTCCAGATTGTATTTAAACTTCCAAATCGGATATGATATGTATCCGTGGTGGCAAAAACGAACCAGAGATGTTTTTGGTGATGGTGGATCTCGTGGTGACCAAAACGTGGTAGAACTCAAAACTCTAAAGGAATAAACTAAGACCAGCAACTCGACACAACCGATGCAACCAAAAACTCAACAAGCCCTAACTAAGTAGTACTAGTAAATGCTCAATGGTTTATAGGATTGCGGTAAAACTAATCTACTATTTTTTTGGCTTTTTCTGGACTATAGGAGATAAGAAAACAGCGAAGAAAAGTAAATCTCTCACCGATAAACCTTGCTCTGATTACCAACTGATGTGCACCCGTTGGGTGATTGCCCGATCTTTCGATGAGAGGGTGTGGAATAACTCGATTGGGGGAGGAGACGACGTTCACGGCCCGACTACAGCCTTCCAAAGACGCTGCGCCTTAGCAACCGATACACCACCTCCTATGGCTGTCACGATCTTGTGGAGCGTGACACCCTGGCCACTAGGGCACTCGTCCTGCAAGCAATCGAAGAACTAGCAAGAACAAGTAGAACAAGTACTGAATTACCAGATCTAAATGTAGGTTTCAAAATCAAACTCCAATATGGTGGGGTTCCGAAGACAAGAAGACGGGCGGCTGATCTAGCACGCGCGCTTACAAGCAAGTAGCGAGAGCTAAACTTGATCTAAACAAAACCCGCTGTTCTTGGTGGCGGCTAGGGGGTTTATAAACATGGGAGGACGACCACAAGGGTGTTGGGGTCGTGTTGCAACCCTAGGATGCATCCCTAATGGACCTAACTTGATACACGACCCATTGGGCCAAAATAGGGTGACGCAGCACCATGGGCAGAAAAGGCAGGAAATGTTTCGGTAAGAAAACAATGATTACGGCGGCCTCAGAACAGATATGACTATAATTCCGGATCCATATGAAAGTAGACTTGATAAGCTTTCCACGTTGTGCTTGAACATTCCAATCCGAGCCCGCATCTGACCGTGGTGACCGTCACAAGTTGGTGTTCTTCTGCAGTCCGAATCCAGCATGTTCAAATCCTTTTCCCTTTCGGTCTTCTCCCTGATTCCTAAGCAAAACAAGAGTGCACGGGTCTCCATGGTCTAAATATGATGGACATGAACTCAAGAGTGTAATCACCTGATGGTTGAGTTGACGAGCACGAGCGCGAGTAATGGGACCAGAAATTGGTACTTGTATTGGTATAGATGCATCAGTAGTGTGGATGTCTTCATCAGGAACCATTTCTTTGTTTTTCGCAACTAACATGCCCAATCCACTACTTTGGGTCCAAAACTCATGTTTGGGGTGGTTTCGCGCAATTTGGTTGCCGCACGTCGCCCATTGCGAAAACGGGTGTGGGGTGCATACAAGCACGAGTTTTTGCCACCAGAACCATTTCTTCGTTTTCCGCAACGAACATGCCCAATCCACTACTTTAGGTCCAAAACTCATGTTTGGGGTGGTTTCGCGCAATTTGGTTGCCGCACGTCACCCATTGCGAAAACGGGTGTGGGGTGCATACAAGCACGAGTTTTTGCCCCGGAACCATTTCTTTGTTTTTCGCAACGAACATGCCCAATCCACTACTTTAGGTCCAAAACTCATGTTTGGGGTGGTTTCGCGCAATTTGGTTGCCGCACGTCACCCATTGCGAAAACGGGTGTGGGGTGCATACAAGCACGAGTTTTTGCCACCAGAACCATTTCTTCGTTTTCCGCAACGAACATGCCCAATCCACTACTTTAGGTCCAAAACTCATGTATGACGGTTTCACGCAATTTGGTTGCCGCACGTCACCCATTCCGAAAACGGGTGTGGGGTGCATACAAGCACGAGTTTTTGCCACCGGAACCATTTCTTTGTTTTTCGCAACGAACATGCCCAATCCACTACTTTAGGTCCAAAACTCATGTTTGGCCTGGTTTCGCGCAATTTCGTTGTCGCACGTCACCCATTCCGAAAACGGGTGTGGGGTGCATACAAGCACGAGTTTTTGCCACCGGAACCATTTCTTTGTTTTTCGCAACGTACATGCCCAATCCACTACTTTAGGTCCAAAACTCATGTTTGGGGTGGTTTCGCGCAATTTGGTTGCCGCACGTCACCCATTGCGAAAACGGGTGTGGGGTGCATACAAGAACGAGTTTTTGCCACCAGAACCATTTCTTCGTTTTCCGCAACGAACATGCCCAATCCACTACTTTAGGTCCAAAACTCATGTTTGGGGTGGTTTCACGCAATTTGGTTGCCGCACGTCACCCATTCCGAAAACGGGTGTGGGGTGCATACAAGCACGAGTTTTTGCCACCAGAACCATTTCTTCGTTTTCTGCAACGAACATGCCCAATCCACTACTTTAGGTCCAACACTCACGTTTGGGGTTGGTTTCGCGCAATTTCGTTGCCGCAGGTCACCCATTCCGAAAACGGGTGTCGGGGTGCATACAAAGCCCGAGTTTTTGCCACAGGAACCATTTCTTTGTTTTTCACAACAAACATGCCCAATCCACTACTTTATGTCCAAAACTCATGTTTAGGGTGGTTTCGCGCAATTTCGTTGCTGCAAGTCATCCATTCCGAAAACGAGTGTCGGAGTGCATACAAAGCACGAGTTTTTGCCACCGGAACCATTTCTTCGTTTTTCGTAACGGACATGCCCAATCCACCACTTTAGGTCCAAAACTCATGTTTGGGCTGGTTTCGCCCAATTTCGTTGCCGCATGTCACCCATTCCGAAAACGGCTGTCGGGGTGCATACAAGCACGAGTTTTTGCCACCGGAACCATTTCTTTGTTTTTCGCAACGAACATGCCCAATCCACTACTTTAGGTCCAAAACACATGTTTGGGGTGATTTCGCGCAATTTCGTTGCCGCAAGTCATCCATTCCGAAAACGAGTGTCGGGGTGCATACACAGCACGAGTTTTTGCCACTGGAACCATTTCTTCGTTTTTCGCAACGAACATGCCCAATCCACCGCTTTAGGTCCAAAACTCATGTGTGGGCTGGTTTTGCACAATTTCGGTGCCGCATGTCACCCATTCCGAAAACGGGTGTGGGGTGCATACAAGCACGAGTTTTTGCCACCGGAACCATTTCTTTGTTTTTCGCAACGAACATGCCCAATCCACTACTTTAGGTCCAAAACTCATGTTTGGGGTGATTTCGCGCAATTTCGTTGCCGCAAGTCATTCATTCCAAAAACGGGTGTCAAGGTGCATACAAAGCACGAGTTTTTGCCACCGGAACCATTTCTTCGGTTTTCGCAACGAACATGCCCAATCCACCACTTTAGGTCCAAAACTCATGTTTGGGCTGGTTTCGCACAATTTCGTTGCCGCACGTCACCCATTGCGAAAACGGGTGTGGTGTGCATACAAGCACGAGTTTTTGCCACCGGAACCATTTCTTTGTTTTTCGCAACTAACATGCCCAATCCACTACTTTAGGTCCAAAACTCATGTTTGGGGTGGTTTCGCGCAATTTGGTTGCCGCACGTCACCCATTGCGAAAACCGGTGTGGGGTGCATACAAGCACGAGTTTTTGCCACCAGAACCATTTCTTCGTTTTCCTCAACGAACATGCGCAATCCACTACTTTAGGTCCAAAACTCATGTTTGAGGTGGTTTCGCGCAATTTGGTTGCCGCACGTCACCCATTGCGAAAACGGGTGTGGGGTGCATACAAGCACGAGTTTTTGCCACCGGAACCATTTCTTTGTTTTTCGCAACGAACATGCCCAATCCACTACTTTAGGTCCAAAACTCATGTTTGGGCTGGTTTCGCGCAATTTCGTTGTCGCACGTCACCCATTCCGAAAACGGGTGTGGGGTGCATACAAGCACGAGTTTTTGCCACCGGAACCATTTCTTTGTTTTTCGCAACGTACATGCCCAATCCACTACTTTAGGTCCAAAACTCATGTTTGGCGTGGTTTCGCGCAATTTGGTTGCCGCACGTCACCCATTGCGAAAACGGGTGTGAGGTGCATACAAGCACGAGTTTTTGCCACCAGAACCATTTCTTCGTTTTCCGCAACGAACATGCCCAATCCACTACTTTAGGTCCAAAACTCATGTTTGGGGTGGTTTCACGCAATTTGGTTGCCGCACGTCACCCATTCCGAAAACGGGTGTGGGGTGCATACAAGCACGAGTTTTTGCCACCAGAACCATTTCTTCATTTTCTACAACGAACATGCCCAATCCACTACTTTAGGTTCAACACTCACGTTTGGGGTTGGTTTCGCGCAATTTCGTTGCCGCACGTCACCCATTCCGAAAACGGGTGTCGGGGTGCATAAAAAGCCCGAGTTTTTGCCACAGGAACCATTTTTTTGTTTTTCACAACAAACATGCCCAATCCACTACTTTATGTCCAAAACTCATGTTTAGGGTGGTTTCGCGCAATTTCGTTGCTGCAAGTCATCCATTCCGAAAACGGGTGTCGGAGTGCATACAAAGCACGAGTTTTTGCCACCGGAACCATTTCTTCGTTTTTCGTAACGAACATGCCCAATCCACCACTTTAGGTCCAAAACTCATGTTTGGGCTGGTTTCGCACAATTTCGTTGCCGCATGTCACCCATTCCGAAAACAGGTGTCGGGGTGCATACAAGCACGAGTTTTTGCCACCGGAACCATTTCTTTGTTTTTCGCAACGAACATGCCCAATCCACTACTTTAGGTCCAAAACACATGTTTGGGGTGATTTCGCGCAATTTCGTTGCCGCAAGTCATCCATTCCGAAAACGAGTGTCGGGCTGCAAACACAGCACGAGTTTTTGCCACTGGAACCATTTCTTCGTTTTTCGCAACGAACATGCCCAATCCACCGCTTTAGGTCCAAAACTCATGTTTGGGCTGGTTTCGCACAATTTCGATGCCGCATGTCACCCATTCCGAAAACGGGTGTGGGGTGCATACAAGCACGAGTTTTTGCCACCGGAACCATTTCTTTGTTTTTCGCAACGAACATTCCCAATCCACTACTTTAGGTCCAAAACTCATGTTTGGGGTGATTTCGCGCAATTTCGTTGCCGCAAGTCATTCATTCCAAAAACGGGTGTCACGGTGCATACAAAGCACGAGTTTTTGCCACCGGAACCATTTCTTCGGTTTTCGCAACGAACATGCCCAATCCACCACTTTAGGTCCAAAACTCATGTTTGGGCTGGTTTCGCACAAGTTCGTTGCCGCACGTCACCCATTGCGAAAACGGGTGTGGTGTGCATACAAGCACGAGTTTTTGCCACCGGAACCATTTCTTTGTTTTTCGCAACTAACATGCCCAATCCACTACTTTAGGTCCAAAACTCATGTTTGGGGTGGTTTCGCGCAATTTGGTTGCCGCACGTCACCCATTGCGAAAACGGGTGTGGGGTGCATACAAGCACGAGTTTTTGCCACCAGAACCATTTCTTCGTTTTCCGCAACGAACATGCCCAATCCACTACTTTAGGTCCAAAACTCATGTTTGGAGTGGTTTCACACAATTTGGTTGCCGCACGTCACCCATTCCGAAAACGGGTGTGGGGTGCATACAAGCACGAGTTTTTGCCACCAGAACCATTTCTTCATTTTCTGCAACGAACATGCCCAATCCACTACTTTAGGTCCAACACTCACGTTTGGGGTTGGTTTCGCGCAATTTCGTTGCCGCACGTCACCCATTCCGAAAACGGGTGTCGGGGTGCATACAAAGCCCGAGTTTTTGCCACAGGAACCATTTTTTTGTTTTTCACAACAAACATGCCCAATCCACTACTTTATGTCCAAAACTCATGTTTAGGGTGGTTTCGCGCAATTTCGTTGCTGCAAGTCATCCATTCCGAAAACGGGTGTCGGAGTGCATACAAAGCACGAGTTTTTGCCACCGGAACCATTTCTTCGTTTTTCGTAACGAACATGCCCAATCCACCACTTTAGGTCCAAAACTCATGTTTGGGCTGGTTTCGCACAATTTCGTTGCCGCATGTCACCCATTCCGAAAACAGGTGTCGGGGTGCATACAAGCACGAGTTTTTGCCACCGGAACCATTTCTTTGTTTTTCGCAACGAACATGCCCAATCCACTACTTTAGGTCCAAAACACATGTTTGGGGTGATTTCGCGCAATTTCGTTGCCGCAAGTCATCCATTCCGAAAACGAGTGTCGGGGTGCAAACACAGCACGAGTTTTTGCCACTGGAACCATTTCTTCGTTTTTCGCAACGAACATGCCCAATCCACCGCTTTAGGTCCAAAACTCATGTTTGGGCTGGTTTCGCACAATTTCGATGCCGCATGTCACCCATTCCGAAAACGGGTGTGGGGTGCATACAAGCACGAGTTTTTGCCACCGGAACCATTTCTTTGTTTTTCGCAACGAACATTCCCAATCCACTACTTTAGGTCCAAAACTCATGTTTGGGGTGATTTCGCGCAATTTCGTTGCCGCAAGTCATTCATTCCAAAAACGGGTGTCACGGTGCATACAAAGCACGAGTTTTTGCCACCGGAACCATTTCTTCGGTTTTCGCAACGAACATGCCCAATCCACCACTTTAGGTCCAAAACTCATGTTTGGGCTGGTTTCGCACAATTTCGTTGCCGCACGTCACCCATTGCGAAAACCGGTGTGGTGTGCATACAAGCACGAGTTTTTGCCACCGGAACCATTTCTTTGTTTTTCGCAACTAACATGCCCAATCCACTACTTTAGGTCCAAAACTCATGTTTGGGGTGGTTTCGCGCAATTTGGTTGCCGCACGTCACCCATTGCGAAAACGGGTGTGGGGTGCATACAAGCACGAGTTTTTGCCACCAGAACCATTTCTTCGTTTTCCGCAACGAACATGCCCAATCCACTACTTTAGGTCCAAAACTCATGTTTGGGGTGGTTTCACGCAATTTGGTTGCCGCACGTCACCCATTCCGAAAACGGGTGTGGGGTGCATACAAGCACGAGTTTTTGCCACCAGAACCATTTCTTCATTTTCTGCAACGAACATGCCCAATCCACTACTTTAGGTCCAACACTCACGTTTGGGGTTGGTTTCGCGCAATTTCGTTGCCGCACGTCACCCATTCCGAAAACGGGTGTCGGGGGGCATACAAAGCCCGAGTTTTTGCCACAGGAACCATTTCTTTGTTTTTCACAACAAACATGCCCAATCAACTACTTTATGTCCAAAACTCATGTTTAGGGTGGTTTCGTGCAATTTCGTTGCTGCAAGTCATCCATTCCGAAAACGGGTGTCGGAGTGCATACAAAGCACGAGTTTTTGCCACCGGAACCATTTCTTCGTTTTTCGTAACGAACATGCCCAATCCACCACTTTAGGTCCAAAACTCATGTTTGGGCTGGTTTCGCACAATTTCGTTGCCGCATGTCACCCATTCCGAAAACGGCTGTCGGGGTGCATACAAGCACGAGTTTTTGCCACCGGAACCATTTCTTTGTTTTTCGCAACGAACATGCCCAATCCACTACTTTAGATCTAAAACACATGTTTGGGGTGATTTCGAGCAATTTCGTTGCCGCAAGTCATCCATTCCGAAAACGAGTGTCGGGGTGCATACACAGCACGAGTTTTTGCCACTGGAACCATTTCTTCGTTTTTCGCAACGAACATGCCCAATCCACCGCTTTAGGTCCAAAACTCATGTTTGGGCTGGTTTCGCACAATTTCTATGCCGCATGTCACCCATTCCAAAAACGGGTGTGGGGTGCATACAAGCACGAGTTTTTGCCACCAGAACCATTTCTTTGTTTTTCTCAA
The DNA here is from genome assembly GCA_029449295.1 of Zea luxurians. NCBI lineage: Eukaryota > Viridiplantae > Streptophyta > Magnoliopsida > Poales > Poaceae > Zea > Zea luxurians. The sequence continues at coordinate 70,560 of JAOPSE010001587.1, read as the reverse complement.
CGAACATGCCCAATCCACTACTTTAGGTCCAAAACTCATGTTTGGGGTGATTTCGCGCAATTTCGTTGCCGCAAGTCATTCATTCCAAAAACGGGTGTCAGTGATGAGGACATCAACACCAACACGAGCACATCTACACCAGCAGCACCTTCTCCAGCCCAGGCGCCACCCCTTCCACCTGGGCCAGTGACTCGGGCCCGTGCAAGAGAATTGAACTACATCATGTTGTTAAAGAACGAAGGCCTAGAAGAATAGACGACCAGCCCAATTGTGGCCCATAATGGACGACCTAGGGTTGGCCGCCCCTAGGGGCTGCGCCCCCTCTCTATTTATACAGGAGCTGCGCCTCCTTTATTTTCCGAGTTTTGTTTTAGATCTAGCTTTAGCTACTCTCGAGCACGCGCAAATCTGCGCTGTCTTCGTGTATTCAGAACTCCACCCTCGAGTAATAGATTAGATTGCTCGCATCTTTTTCTTGTTCGTTCTTCGATTGCGCACAGGAAACGATCTTCGTGATCAGGCCGATCTCGCATCAGCAAGGTCGGTAACCACAGGGAGTTGGTTCAGCGATTGCATTGGCGCCTCGGGCTTGCTCGTCGTAGTCGGATCGCAAGGGTCAACTTCCGCCAAATCGGAATTATCTCTACTCGCCGAAAGATCGGGCACCTCAGCTACATCAATTGGTATCAGATTTCCAGGTTGATCGGTGAGTTTATCGAGTGTTTTTTTTCCTACAGTCCACAAAACCACATAAAAATTCAGGTTAGACCTTATCCCAGCACCCTTTTGAGCCTCGCACTTTCTTTCAATAATCTGCATTGTTGAATTTGTGTGCTTTCGCGTCATTTGTTGCTGGTTGCATTGTGTTCTTCCACCATTCAAATCCTAGCGCCGCCACAATCTCCCCTTTGATCACGCCACAAACCGAGTCAACATTGTTTCCTTGTTTTTCTCCTTCGGTTACGTCAAAAAAAAACAGAAAAAACAAACCGAGTCAACGGCCGTTTCCTTGTTTTTCTCCTTCGGTTACGAAAAAAAAAACAGAAAAAAAAAACCGAGTCAACATCGTTTCCTTGTTTTTCTCCTTCGGTTACGTCAAAAAAAAACAGAAACAAAAAAAAACAACGAAGGAGATAGGATACGGTTGTTTCATCCCGGTCGTTTGAAAACATAACTTGAGCTACCTTCCTTAAACCGGGCATAACTTTTCGCTCGGGTGTCCGAAAAATCTGAAATTTTTACAGGAGCTAGTTGACACGATTCTGAGGCCGGCCAAACTCACCTTCGGTCTGTTTGGGTTCGACAAAATTGTCAAAAAAATTCAGGAAGATAAAGAAAAAAATTCATCAAAGTTCTCGCACGCTTTTCAGAGAACTTCCTGATTTTCTGTAGACCACATCTGAACTCTGTTCTATGTGAAACTTCGTGTAACTCCTATTTTGTTGCTTCTTGTGCTGAGAAAAATATCAAAAAATTCATACAAAAAAGAAAAACAAAATCACTTGTGATTCCTACTAGTGGCCTCGCTAGTACAATATTTACGGTACTGCCATTCTGCTAGTTCCATCCGTCCTTTGCACTTGTGGCCAGCAATATAGTTTCGTGTTTTGCACTATAATTCAACTTTGCATTATTGTTTGGTCGTGCTAATCCTTGACTTGAGTGCAGCCTACCCAGAACTCCACATATTTCTACGACGAGTAGGTTTCTGTTTCTCCAGGCAATCGCTCATCCAATCTTTCACCGGTTCCACCTGTTGGTTGCAGTTCACCACTGTGGCTTGGTAAGAACGGATAAGAATTTGATAACAGCACTAGTGTAAGCGCCTTGTGAGCAGTACACCCCTGTTTTTGTCGTTTTTTTTGGTGTTTTGGTGTTTGCGCTAACTATGGCAGGAGCACATGACACGGTGGATGCCCAGTTGCTGGAAGTAAAGGGACAAGTTGATGGACTTGCTGATGACATTAGGACGATGCATGAACGGCTTGATTCAATGGTCACTTCGACGACCGAGCGTTTCAACCAGCTTGACCTTGCTCAAACGGCGACTCGCACCACACTCGACACCATCCTGGCACGCCTTGATGCGTTGACCACAAAGATGGAGCAGGACTACGGCGGTGACACAGAGTGGGAAGATGGAGATCGCCGTGGTCGTGCACGCCGTGTGGTTCGTCATCCCCCTAATGACTTATTTTCTAAGATTAAATTTAAAATTCCACCTTTTAATGGCAAATATGATCCTGCTGCATATCTTGATTGGGAGTTAGAGGTTGAACAAAAATTTTCATGCCATGATATTGCTGCACATTCTCAGGTTAAAGCTGCTATTAGTGAATTTACTGATTTTGCTTTAATTTGGTGGCGTGAGTTTAAAATAAAACATCCCACTACTATTCCAACCACTTGGGATCAGTTGAAAGCTGCGATGCGACATCGATTTGTGCCTTCGTATTATGCTCGTGATTTGCTTAATAAAATGCAGCGTTTTCAGCAAGGTTCTCAATCTGTTGAGGACTATTTCCAGGAGTTACAAAAAGGTATGATTCGTTGTGGCATATTAGAGGACAACGACGCTGCTATGGCACGTTTTCGTGGTGGTTTAAACCGCGAAATCCAAGATATACTTGATTATAAGGAATATTATGATATGACTACTTTATTTGAATATGCTTGCAAAGCTGAACGTGAAGTGCAGGGACGCCGCTCGAAGCCATATTCTAACCCCTTTGCAGGACGAAGCTCGACATCCACCTCAGCACCAGTTCCCCCTGCGCCATCCACGTCCACCACTACTCCACGCGAGAAGACGACCAAACCAGCCAGCACTGCCCCACCCACAGGTCGTACACGAGATATTCAGTGTCATCGCTGTAGAGGATTTGGCCATGTGATTCGGGACTGCCCAAACAAGCGCACTTTGCTCATTCGTGACGATGGTGAGTACTATTCCGCTAGTGATTCTGAAGAAATTGAACATGCACTACTTGCCACTGACCATGCAGCTAAGGCGGAGGTACATGTCAACCCGGACGACGCTGATAGGTATGAAAGTCTTGTTGTGCAGCGTGTTCTCAGTACACAGGTCGCTTTGCCCGAGAAGAATCAGCGACACACTCTGTTCCATACAAAGGGTGTTGTGCAGGAGCGGTCAATTCGCATCATTATCGACAGCGGCAGTTGCAACAATTTGGCGAGTACCAAGCTGGTCGAAAAGTTATCGTTACCCACTCGTAAGCATCCAAACCCATATCACATTCAATGGCTTAATGATGGTGGTAAAATAAAAATCACACGTTCCGTGCGCGTTCCTTTCTCCATGGGTGCTTATTCTGATTTTGTTGATTGTGATGTTATTCCCATGGAAGCATGCTCTTTGTTACTTGGTCGACCTTGGCAATATGATACTGATAGCTTGCATCATGGTCGTTCGAATCATTATTCTTTCATTTTTAAGGGTCAGAAAATAATTATACATCCAATGACACCTGAACAAATTGTTAAAGATGATCTTGCCTGAGCTGCTATAACTGCTAAACAACTTGATCCATCGCCCTCTGTTCCTTCTGAAATCAAGTTGAAGGTTCCTGTTTTACTTGCTACACGTGCTGATTTTGATGATCTACACGGTGCTCATTTGGCATGCTATGCACTTATATGCTCTAGTGTCCTCATTTCACTTGATGATGCACCATCTTTGGCTATTCCCCCTATGGTTGCTAACCTTTTGCAGGAGTACGCTGATGTCTTTCCCAAAGACTTACCACCGGGTCTCCCACCACTTCGTGGCATTGAGCACCAGATCGACCTCATTCCCGGCGCACAGCTTCCGAACCGCGCACCGTACCGTACAAATCCGGATGAGACGAAGGAGATTCAGCGCCAGGTACAGGCGTTGCTTGACAAGGGATACATTCGTGAGTCTCTTAGCCCTTGCTCTGTTCCTGTGTTACTTGTTCCCAAGAAAGATGGGTCATGGCGTATGTGTGTAGACTGTCGTGCTATTAATAACATCACTATTCGTTATCGATATCCTATACCACGCCTTGATGATATGCTAGATGAGCTTAGTGGTGCCATTATTTTCACTAAGATTGATTTGCGTAGTGGTTACCACCAGATTAGAATGAAACTGGGTGATGAATGGAAAACGGCTTTTAAAACGAAATTTGGTTTATATGAATGGTTGGTTATGCCGTTTGGATTGACTAATGCTCCCAGCACTTTTATGCGAGTGATGAATGAAGTTCTAAGGCCCTTCATAGGATTGTTTGTGGTTGTTTATTTTGATGATATTCTTATTTACAGCAAATCTAAGAAAGAGCATTTGGAACATTTAAGTGCTGTTTTTGATGCATTGCGTGCTGCCCAGTTATTTGCTAACATGGAAAAATGCATCTTTTGTACACGACGTGTCTCGTTTCTTGGTTATGTTGTTACTCCACAGGGCATTGAGGTGGATAGCAGCAAGATTGCTGCCATTCGGGAGTGGCCTACACCGACGACGGTCACACAAATTCGGAGCTTTCTTGGACTTGCCGGTTTCTACCGCAGATTTGTTCGTGATTTTAGCTCCATTGCAGCGCCTCTACATGAGCTTACAAAGAAAGATGTTCCATTTGCTTGGAGTGATTCCCAGGAGGAAGCGTTCAACACTTTGAAAGATAAGTTAACCCAAGCTCCCCTATTGCAATTGCCTGATTTTAATAAAGTGTTTGAGCATGAATGCGATGCTAGCGGTATTGGGCTAGGTGCTGTTTTGTTACAAGAAGGAAAACCAGTTGCTTATTTTAGTGAAAAATTAAGCGGTGCTAGTCTGAAATATTCTACTTATGATAAGGAGCTTTACGCTTTAGTGCGCACTTTGCATACATGGCAGCACTATCTTTGGCATCGTGAGTTTATAATCCATTCTGATCATGAGGCTTTAAAACATATTCGTACCCAAACAAATCTGAACCGTCGTCATGCTAAATGGGTAGAATTCATTGAGTCCTTTCCTTACATTATTAAACACAAGAACGGGAAGGACAATGTTATTGCTGATGCTTTGTCTCGTCGCTATACCATGCTGTCACAGTTAGATTTTAAAATCTTTGGTTTGCACACTGTGAAAGATCAATATGTTGATGATGCTGATTTTAAAGATGCTTTCGGCCATTGTATTAATGGGAAACCATGGGGCAAATTTCACATACAGGATGGGTTCCTGTTTCGCGCTAACAAGCTGTGTGTTCCAGCTAGCTCGGTTCGTCTTTTGTTGTTACAGGAAGCACATGGAGGCGGTCTCATGGGGCACTTTGGCGTCTACAAGACACATGAGGTGTTGGCTGCCCACTTCTTTTGGCCTCGGATGCGCGCTGATGTTGAGCGCCTTGTTGCACGCTGCACTACTTGTCAGAAAGCTAAGTCAAGGTTGAACAACCATGGATTGTATATGCCTTTGCCTGTTCCTACTTCCCCTTGGATTGATATTTCGATGGATTTTGTTTTGGGATTGCCTAGAACTAAGAAGGGGAGGGATAGCATTTTTGTGGTTGTTGATCGATTCTCCAAAATGGCTCATTTCATACCCTGTCATAAGACTGATGATGCTAGCAATGTTGCTGAATTGTTTTTTAGAGAGATTATTCGTTTGCACGGTATTCCCAATACAATAGTCTCGGATCGTGATGCTAAGTTTCTGAGTCATTATTGGAGATCTCTGTGGAATAAATTGGGAACTAAATTGCTGTTTAGCACCACTTGTCACCCTCAGACTGATGGTCAAACTGAGGTAGTTAATCGAACTTTGTCTACCATGCTTAGGGCTGTTTTAGACAAAAATTTGAAACGTTGGGAGGATTGCTTGCCTCATGTTGAGTTTGCTTATAATCATGCAACCCATTCTTCTACAAAGATGTGCCCTTTTCAAATTGTTTATGGTTACATTCCTAGGGCGCCTATTGCTTTGTTTTCGCTTGATGCTGCGGACGCCCCACACATAGATGCTCTTGCACATGTTGAACAAATGATTAATCTCCATGAACAAACTCAACAAAACATTGCTGCTGCTAATGCTAAATATCAGATTACTGGTAGTAAGGGCCGGAAACTAGTTACTTTTGAACCTGGTGATATGGTTTGGTTGCATTTGAGAAAGGATCGTTTTCCTACTTTGCGTCGTTCTAAATTGATGCCTCGTGCTGCTGGTCCTTTTAAGATACTAACCAAGATTAATGATAATGCTTATACCCTTGACCTGCCTGCGGAGTTTGGTGTTTCCACTAGTTTTAATGTTGCAGATTTGAAACCATATGCGGGAGAAGACGAGGAGTTGCCGTCGAGGACGACTTCAGTTCAAGAAGGGGAGGATGATGAGGACATCAACACCAACACGAGCACATCGACACCAGCAGCACCTTCTCCAGCCCAGGCGCCACCCCTTCCACCTGGGCCAGTGACTCGGGCCCGTGCAAGAGAATTGAACTACATCATGTTGTTAAAGAACGAAGGCCCAGAAGAATAGACGACCAGCCCAATTGTGGCCCATAATGGACGACCTAGGGTTGGCCGCCCCTAGGGGCTGCGCCCCCTCTCTATTTATACAGGAGCTGCGCCTCTTTTATTTTCCGAGTTTTGTTTTAGATCTAGCTTTAGCTACTCTCGAGCACGCGCAAATCTGCGCTGTCTTCGTGTATTCAGAACTCCACCCTCGAGTAATAGATTAGATTGCTCGCATCTTTTTCTTGTTCGTTCTTCGATTGCGCACAGGAAACGATCTTCGTGATCAGGCCGATCTCGCATCAGCAAGGTCGGTAACCACAGGGAGTTGGTTCAGCGATTGCATTGGCGCCTCGGGCTTGCTCGTCGTAGTCGGATCGCAAGGGTCAACTTCCGCCAAATCGGAATTATCTCTACTCGCCGAAAGATCGGGCACCTCAGCTACATCAGTCAGGGTGCATACAAAGCACGAGTTTTTGCCACCGGAACCATTTCTTCGGTTTTCGCAACGAACATGCCCAATCCACCACTTTAGGTCCAAAACTCATGTTTGGGCTAGTTTCGCACAATTTCGTTGCCGCACGTCACCCATTGCGAAAACGGGTGTGGTGTGCATACAAGCACGAGTTTTTGCCACCGGAACCATTTCTTTGTTTTTCGCAACTAACATGCCCAATCCACTACTTTAGGTCCAAAACTCATGCTTGGGGTGGTTTCGCGCAATTTGGTTGCCGCACGTCACCCATTGCGAAAACGGGTGTGGGGTGCATAAAAGCACGAGTTTTTGCCACCAGAACCATTTCTTCGTTTTCCGCAACGAACATGCCCAATCCACTACTTTAGGTCCAAAACTCATGTATGTGTGGTTTCACGCAATTTGGTTGCCGCACGTCACCCATTCCGAAAACGGGTGTTGGGTGCATACAAGCACGAGTTTTTGCCACCGGAACCATTTCTTTGTTTTTCGCAACGAACATGCCCAATCCACTACTTTAGGTCCAAAACTCATGTTTGGGCTGGTTTCGCGCAATTTCGTTGTCGCACGTCACCCATTCAGAAAACGGCTGTGGGGTGCATACAAGCACGAGTTTTTGCCACCAGAACCATTTCTTCATTTTCTACAACGAACATGCCCAATCCACTACTTTAGGTCCAACACTCACGTTTGGGGTTGGTTTCGCGCAATTTCGTTGCCGCACGTCACCCATTCCGAAAACGGGTGTCGGGGTGCATACAAAGCCCGAGTTTTTGCCACAGGAACCATTTTTTTGTTTTTCACAACAAACATGCCCAATCCACTACTTTATGTCCAAAACTCATGTTTAGGGTGGTTTCGCGCAATTTCGTTGCTGCAAGTCATCCATTCCGAAAACGGGTGTCGGAGTGTATACAAAGCACGAGTTTTTGCCACCGGAACCATTTCTTCGTTTTTCGTAACGAACATGCCCAATCCACCACTTTAGGTCCAAAACTCATGTTTGGGCTAGTTTCACACAATTTCGTTGCCGCATGTCACCCATTCCGAAAACAGGTGTCGGGGTGCATACAAGCACGAGTTTTTGCCACCGGAACCATTTCTTTGTTTTTCGCAACGAACATGCCCAATCCACTACTTTAGGTCCAAAACACATGTTTGGGGTGATTTCGCGCAATTTCGTTGCCGCAAGTCATCCATTCCGAAAACGAGTGTCGGGGTGCAAACACAGCACGAGTTTTTGCCACTGGAACCATTTCTTCGTTTTTCGCAACGAACATGCCCAATCCACCGCTTTAGGTCCAAAACTCATGTTTGGGCTGGTTTCGCACAATTTCGATGCCGCATGTCACCCATTCCGAAAACGGGTGTGGGGTGCATACAAGCACGAGTTTTTGCCACCGGAACCATTTCTTTGTTTTTCACAACGAACATGCCCAATCCACTACTTTAGGTCCAAAACTCATGTTTGGGGTGATTTCGCGCAATTTCGTTGCCGCAAGTCATTCATTCCAAAAACGGGTGTCACGGTGCATACAAAGCACGAGTTTTTGCCACCGGAACCATTTCTTCGGTTTTCGCAACGAACATGCCCAATCCACCACTTTAGGTCCAAAACTCATGTTTGGGCTGGTTTCGCACAATTTCGTTGCCGCACGTCACCCATTGCGAAAACGGGTGTGGTGTGCATACAAGCACGAGTTTTTGCCACCGGAACCATTTCTTTGTTTTTCGCAACTAACATGCCCAATCCACTACTTTAGGTCCAAAACTCATGTTTGGGGTGGTTTCGCGCAATTTGGTTGCCGCACGTCACCCATTGCGAAAACGGGTGTGGGGTGCATACAAGCACGAGTTTTTGCCACCAGAACCATTTCTTCGTTTTCCGCAACGAACATGCCCAATCCACTACTTTAGGTCCAAAACTCATGTTTGGGGTGGTTTCACGCAATTTGGTTGCCGCACGTCACCCATTCCGAAAACGGGTGTGGGGTGCATACAAGCACGAGTTTTTGCCACCAGAACCATTTCTTCATTTTCTGCAACGAACATGCCCAATCCACTACTTTAGGTCCAACACTCACGTTTGGGGTTGGTTTCGCGCAATTTCGTTGCCGCACGTCACCCATTCCGAAAACGGGTGTCGGGGGGCATACAAAGCCCGAGTTTTTGCCACAGGAACCATTTCTTTGTTTTTCACAACAAACATGCCAAATCCACTACTTTATGTCCAAAACTCATGTTTAGGGTGGTTTCGTGCAATTTCGTTGCTGCAAGTCATCCATTCCGAAAACGGGTGTCGGAGTGCATACAAAGCACGAGTTTTTGCCACCAGAACCATTTCTTCGTTTTTCGTAACGAACATGCCCAATCCACCACTTTAGGTCCAAAACTCATGTTTGGGCTGGTTTCGCACAATTTCGTTGCCGCATGTCACCCATTCCGAAAACGAGTGTCGGGGTGCATACACAGCACGAGTTTTTGCCACTGGAACCATTTCTTCGTTTTTCGCAACGAACATGCCCAATCCACCGCTTTAGGTCCAAAACTCATGTTTGGGCTGGTTTCGCACAATTTCTATGCCGCATGTCACCCATTCCAAAAACGGGTGTGGGGTGCATACAAGCACGAGTTTTTGCCACCAGAACCATTTCTTTGTTTTTCTCAACGAACATGCCCAATCCACTACTTTAGGTCCAAAACTCATGTTTGGGGTGATTTCGCGCAATTTCGTTGCCGCAAGTCATTCATTCCAAAAACGGGTGTCAGGGTGCATACAAAGCACGAGTTTTTGCCACCGGAACCATTTCTTCGGTTTTCGCAACGAACATGCCCAATCCACCACTTTAGGTCCAAAACTCATGTTTGGGCTAGTTTCGCACAATTTCGTTGCCGCACGTCACCCATTGCGAAAACGGGTGTGGTGTGCATACAAGCACGAGTTTTTGCCACCGGAACCATTTCTTTGTTTTTCGCAACGAACATGCCCAATCCACTACTTTAGATCTAAAACACATGTTTGGGGTGATTTCGAGCAATTTCGTTGCCGCAAGTCATCCATTCCGAAAACGAGTGTCGGGGTGCATACACAGCACGAATTTTTGCCACTGGAACCATTTCTTCGTTTTTCGCAACGAACATGCCCAATCCACCGCTTTAGGTCCAAAACTCATGTTTGGGCTGGTTTCGCACAATTTCTATGCCGCATGTCACCCATTCCAAAAACGGGTGTGGGGTGCATACAAGCACGAGTTTTTGCCACCAGAACCATTTCTTTGTTTTTCTCAACGAACATGCCCAATCCACTACTTTAGGTCCAAAACTCATGTTTGGGGTGATTTCGCGCAATTTCGTTGCCGCAAGTCATTCATTCCAAAAACGGGTGTCAGGGTGCATACAAAGCACGAGTTTTTGCCACCGGAACCATTTCTTCGGTTTTCGCAACGAACATGCCCAATCCACCACTTTAGGTCCAAAACTCATGTTTGGGCTAGTTTCGCACAATTTCGTTGCCGCACGTCACCCATTGCGAAAACGGGTGTGGTGTGCATACAAGCACGAGTTTTTGCCACCGGAACCATTTCTTTGTTTTTCGCAACTAACATGCCCAATCCACTACTTTAGGTCCAAAACTCATGTTTGGGGTGGTTTCGCGCAATTTGGTTGCCGCACGTCAGCCATTGCGAAAACGGGTGTGGGGTGCATACAAGCACGAGTTTTTGCCACCAGAACCATTTCTTCGTTTTCCGCAACGAACATGCCCAATCCACTACTTTAGGTCCAAAACTCATGTTTGGGGTGGTTTCGCGAAATTTGGTTGCCGCACGTCACCCATTGCGAAAACGGGTGTGGGGTGCATACAAGCACGAGTTTTTGCCCCGGAACCATTTCTTTGTTTTTCACAACGAACATGCCCAATCCACTACTTTAGGTCCAAAACTCATGTTTGGGGTGGTTTCGCGCAATTTGGTTGCCGCACGTCACCCATTGCGAAAACGGGTGTGGGGTGCATACAAGCACGAGTTTTTGCCACCAGAACCATTTCTTCGTTTTCCGCAACGAACATGCCCCATCCACTACTTTAGGTCCAAAACTCATGTATGTGTGGTTTCACGCAATTTGGTTGCCGCACGTCACCCATTCCGAAAACGAGTGTGGGGTGCATACAAGCACGAGTTTTTGCCACCGGAACCATTTCTTTGTTTTTCGCAACGAACATGCCCAATCCACTACTTTAGGTCCAAAACTCATGTTTGGGCTGGTTTCGCGCAATTTCGTTGTCGCACGTCACCCATTCCGAAAACGGGTGTGGGGTGCAAACAAGCACGAGTTTTTGCCACCGGAACCATTTCTTTGTTTTTCGCAACGTACATGCCCAATCCACTACTTTAGGTCCAAAACTCATGTTTGGGGTGGTTTCGCGCAATTTGGTTGCCGCACGTCACCCATTGCGAAAACGGGTGTGGGGTGCATAAAAGCACGAGTTTTTGCCAGCAGAACCATTTCTTCGTTTTCCGCAACGAACATGCCCAATCCACTACTTTAGGTCCAAAACTCATGTATGTGTGGTTTCACGCAATTTGGTTGCCGCACGTCACCCATTCCGAAAACGGGTGTGGGGTGCATACAAGCACGAGTTTTTGCCACCGGAACCATTTCTTTGTTTTTCGCAACGAACATGCCCAATCCACTACTTTAGGTCCAAAACTCATGTTTGGGCTGGTTTCGCGCAATTTCGTTGTCGCACGTCACCCATTCAGAAAACGGCTGTGGGGTGCATACAAGCACGAGTTTTTGCCACCAGAACCATTTCTTCATTTTCTACAACGAACATGCCCAATCCACTACTTTAGGTCCAACACTCACGTTTGGGGTTGGTTTCGCGCAATTTCGTTGCCGCACGTCACCCATTCCGAAAACGGGTGTCGGGTGCATACAAAGCCCGAGTTTTTGCCACAGGAACCATTTTTTTGTTTTTCACAACAAACATGCCCAATCCACTACTTTATGTCCAAAACTCATGTTTAGGGTGGTTTCGCGCAATTTCGTTGCTGCAAGTCATCCATTCCGAAAACGGGTGTCGGAGTGCATACAAAGCACGAGTTTTTGCCACCGGAACCATTTCTTCGTTTTTCGTAACGAACATGCCCAATCCACCACTTTAGGTCCAAAACTCATGTTTGGGCTAGTTTCGCACAATTTCGTTGCCGCATGTCACCCATTCCGAAAACAGGTGTCGGGGTGCATACAAGCACGAGTTTTTGCCACCGGAACCATTTCTTTGTTTTTCGCAACGAACATGCCCAATCCACTACTTTAGGTCCAAAACACATGTTTGGGGTGATTTCGCGCAATTTCGTTGCCGCAAGTCATCCATTCCGAAAACGAGTGTCGGGGTGCAAACACAGCACGAGTTTTTGCCACTGGAACCATTTCTTCGTTTTTCGCAACGAACATGCCCAATCCACCGCTTTAGGTCCAAAACTCATGTTTGGGCTGGTTTCGCACAATTTCGATGCCGCATGTCACCCATTCCGAAAACGGGTGTGGGGTGCATACAAGCACGAGTTTTTGCCACCGGAACCATTTCTTTGTTTTTCACAACGAACATGCCCAATCCACTACTTTAGGTCCAAAACTCATGTTTGGGGTGATTTCGCGCAATTTCGTTGCCGCAAGTCATTCATTCCAAAAACGGGTGTCACGGTGCATACAAAGCACGAGTTTTTGCCACCGGAACCATTTCTTCGGTTTTCGCAACGAACATGCCCAATCCACCACTTTAGGTCCAAAACTCATGTTTGGGCTGGTTTCGCACAATTTCGTTGCCGCACGTCACCCATTGCGAAAACGGGTGTGGTGTGCATACAAGCACGAGTTTTTGCCACCGGAACCATTTCTTTGTTTTTCGCAACTAACATGCCCAATCCACTACTTTAGGTCCAAAACTCATGTTTGGGGTGGTTTCGCGCAATTTGGTTGCCGCACGTCACCCATTGCGAAAACGGGTGTGGGGTGCATACAAGCACGAGTTTTTGCCACCAGAACCATTTCTTCGTTTTCCACAACGAACATGCCCAATCCACTACTTTAGGTCCAAAACTCATGTTTGGGGTGGTTTCACGCAATTTGGTTGCCGCACGTCACCCATTCCGAAAACGGGTGTGGGGTGCATACAAGCACGAGTTTTTGCCACCAGAACCATTTCTTCATTTTCTGCAACGAACATGCCCAATCCACTACTTTAGGTCCAACACTCACGTTTGGGGTTGGTTTCGCGCAATTTCGTTGCCGCACGTCACCCATTCCGAAAACGGGTGTCGGGGGGCATACAAAGCCCGAGTTTTTGCCACAGGAACCATTTCTTTGTTTTTCACAACAAACATGCCCAATCCACTACTTTATGTCCAAAACTCATGTTTAGGGTGGTTTCGTGCAATTTCGTTGCTGCAAGTCATCCATTCCGAAAACGGGTGTCGGAGTGCATACAAAGCACGAGTTTTTGCCACCGGAACCATTTCTTCGTTTTTCGTAACGAACATGCCCAATCCACCACTTTAGGTCCAAAACTCATGTTTGGGCTGGTTTCGCACAATTTCGTTGCCGCATGTCACCCATTCCGAAAACGGCTGTCGGGGTGCATACAAGCACGAGTTTTTGCCACCGGAACCATTTCTTTGTTTTTCGCAACGAACATGCCCAATCCACTACTTTAGATCCAAAACACATGTTTGGGGTGATTTCGAGCAATTTCGTTGCCGCAAGTCATCCATTCCGAAAACGAGTGTCGGGGTGCATACACAGCACGAGTTTTTGCCACTGGAACCATTTCTTCGTTTTTCGCAACGAACATGCCCAATCCACCGCTTTAGGTCCAAAACTCATGTTTGGGCTGGTTTCGCACAATTTCTATGCCGCATGTCACCCATTCCAAAAACGGGTGTGGGGTGCATACAAGCACGAGTTTTTGCCACCAGAACCATTTCTTTGTTTTTCTCAACGAACATGCCCAATCCACTACTTTAGGTCCAAAACTCATGTTTGGGGTGATTTCGTGCAATTTCGTTGCCGCAAGTCATTCATTCCAAAAACGGGTGTCAGGGTGCATACAAAGCACGAGTTTTTGCCACCGGAACCATTTCTTCGGTTTTCGCAACGAATATGCCCAATCCACCACTTTAGGTCCAAAACTCATGTTTGGGCTAGTTTCGCACAATTTCGTTGCCGCACGTCACCCATTGCGAAAACGGGTGTGGTGTGCATTCAAGCACGAGTTTTTGCCACCGGAATCATTTCTTTGTTTTTCGCAACTAACATGCCCAATCCACTACTTTAGGTCCAAAACTCATGTTTGGGGTGGTTTCGCGCAATTTGGTTGCCGCACGTCACCCATTGCGAAAACGGGTGTGGGGTGCATACAAGCACGAGTTTTTGCCACCAGAACCATTTCTTCGTTTTCCGCAACGAACATGCCCAATCCACTACTTTAGGTCCAAAACTCATGTTTGGGGTGGTTTCGCGCAATTTGGTTGCCGCACGTCACCCATTGCGAAAACGGGTGTGGGGTGCATACAAGCACGAGTTTTTGCCCCGGAACCATTTCTTTGTTTTTCGCAACGAACATGCCCAATCCACTACTTTAGGTCCAAAACTCATATTTGGGGTGGTTTCGCGCAATTTGGTTGCCGCACGTCACCCATTGCGAAAACGGGTGTGGGGTGCATACAAGCACGAGTTTTTGCCACCAGAACCATTTCTTCGTTTTCCGCAACGAACATGTGATGTGCACCCGTTGGGTGATTGCCCGATCTTTCGATGAGAGGGTGTGGAATAACTCGATTGGGGGAGGAGACGACGTTCACGGCCCGACTACAGCCTTCCAAAGACGCTGCGCCTTAGCAACCGATACACCACCTCCTATGGCTGTCACGATCTTGTGGAGCGTGACACCCTGGCCACTAGGGCACTCGTCCTGCAAGCAATCGAAGAACTAGCAAGAACAAGTAGAACAAGTACTGAATTACCAGATCTAAATGTAGGTTTCAAAATCAAACTCTAATATGGTGGGGTTCCGAAGACAAGAAGACGGGCGGCTGATCTAGCACGCGCGCTTACAAGCAAGTAGCGAGAGCTAAACTTGATCTAAACAAAACCCGCTGTTCTTGGTGGCGGCTAGGGGGTTTATAAACATGGGAGAACGACCACAAGGGTATTGGGGTCGTGCTGCAACCCTAGGATGCGTCCCTAATGGACCTAACTTGATACACGACCCATTGGGCCAAAATAGGGTGACGCAGCACCATGGGCAGAAAAGGCAGGAAATGTTTCGGTAAGAAAACAATGATTACGGCGGCCTCAGAACAGATATGACTATAATTCCGGATCCATATGAAAGTAGACTTGATAAGCTTTCCACGTTGTGCTTGAACATTCCAATCCGAGCCCGCATCTGACCGTGGTGACCGTCACAAGTTGGTGTTCTTCTGATGGTTGAGTTGACGAGCACGAGCGCGAGTAATGGGACCAGAAATTGGTACTTGTATTGGTATAGATGCATCAGTAGTGTGGATGTCTTCATCATTCTCCCCTTCTTGCATTTGAGTCGTCCTCGACTCAAGCTCAACTTCCTCTCCCAAGTAGGGCTTTAAATCTGCAATGTTAAATGTGGGGCTAACCCCAAAGTCTGCAGGCAGATCTAGCCTATATGCATTGTCGTTAATTTTCTCTAGCACTTTAAACGGTCCATCGGCTCGAGGCAACAATTTAGATTTTCGTAATTCTGGAAACCTTTCCTTTCTCAAATGCAACCAAACTAAATCTCCAGGTTCAAAATTTATTTCCTTTCTACCTTTATCACTAGCAAACTTATATCTAGCATTCATACGCTCTATGTTTTCTTTAGTAGTTTCATGCAGTTTTAACATCAATTCAGCACGCCTAGTAGCATCAAAATTTAGTTTTTCAGAAGTTGGCAAAGGCATTAAATCAATAGGAGCACGAGGCAACAAACCATATACAATCTGAAATGGGCACATCTTTGTAGTAGAATGCAATGATCGATTATAAGCAAATTCAACATGAGGCAAACAGTCCTCCCACATCTTAATATTCTTCTTTAGAACTGCCCTTAACATAGTAGACAAAGTTCTATTCACAACTTCAGTTTGACCATCAGTTTGAGGATGACATGTAGTAGAAAATAAAAGCTTAGTCCCCAATTTTGCCCACAAAGTCCTCCAAAAATGACTAAGAAATTTAGCATCACGATCAGAAACGATTGTGTTGGGCACACCATGCAAGCGAACAATTTCACGAAAGAACAAATCAGCAATATGAGTAGCATCGTCAGTTTTATGACATGGTATGAAATGTGCCATCTTAGAAAATCTATCAACAACCACAAACACACTATCACGTCCCTTCCTAGTCCTAGGCAATCCCAGCACAAAATCCATAGAAATATCTTCCCAAGGAGCACTAGGAACGGGTAGAGGCAAATACAAACCGTGTGGATTTAACCGTGACTTCGCCTTTTGGCATGTCGTGCAACGAGCAACCAATCTCACCACATCTCTTCTCATCTTGGGCCAAAAGAAATGACCAGCAAGTATGTCCTCCGTTTTCTTTGCTCCAAAATGTCCCATTAAGCCACCTCCATGTGCTTCCTGTAACAACAACAAACGAACGGAGCTAGCTGGAATGCATAGCTTGTTAGCTCTAAACACAAACCCATCACTAACGATATATTTGTTCCATCCTTTCCCATCTTTACAATGCAGCAACACATCTTTAAAATCAGCATCATGAACATATTGGTCTTTAATCGTCTCTAATCCAAAGATTTTGTAGTCAAGTTGATTCAGCAAAGTATATCTCCTAGACAAAGCGTCAGCAATGATATTCTCTTTTCCTTTCTTGTGCTTAATAACATAAGGAAACGATTCGATAAATTCAACCCACTTAGCATGTCTACGGTTCAGTTTTCCTTGACTACGAATATGTTTCAAAGATTCATGATCAGAATGAATAACAAACTCTTTGGGCCACAAATAATGCTGCCATGTTTCTAATGTTCGCACAAGAGCATATAATTCCTTATCATAAGTAGAATAATTTAGAACAGACCCACTCAATTTTTCACTAAAATATGCAACAGGTTTGCCTTCTTGTAACAAAACACCACCCAATCCAATTCCACTAGCATCACATTCAAGTTCAAAAGTCTTATTAAAATCAGGAAGTTGGAGGAGAGGTGCATGTGTCAACTTATCTTTCAGCACGTTGAAAGCGTGCTCTTGTACTTTGCCCCAACTAAAATGCACTCCCTTCTTCGTAAGCTCATTCAAAGGTGCAGCAATGGTGCTAAAGTCCTTCACAAAACGGCGATAGAAGCCAGCAAGTCCTAGGAAACTCCGCACCTGTGTGATAGTCTTTGGCATAGGCCATCCATGTATCGCTTCTACCTTGGCTTGATCAACCTCAATTCCCTGTGGAGTCACAACATAACCAAGAAACGAAACTCGATCGGTGCAAAATGTGCACTTCTCAAGGTTACCAAATAAACGTGCATCTCGTAAAGCATTAAAAACAGCACGCATGTGATCAACATGTTCATCCATAGATTTGCTGTAGATCAATATGTCATCAAAGTATACTACCACAAATTTTCCAATGAAGGCACGCAAAACCTCGTTCATTAATCTCATGAAAGTGCTAGGTGCATTAGTTAACCCAAAAGGCATGACTAACCACTCATACAATCCGAACTTAGTTTTGAAAGCAGTTTTCCATTCATCTCCCAATTTCATACGAATCTGGTGGTACCCACTACGCAAATCAACTTTAGAAAAGACAATGGCACCACTCAATTCATCAAGCATATCATCTAAACGTGGAATAGGGTGTCGATAACGTATCGTGATATTATTAATAGCCCTACAATCAACACACATACGCCATGTTCCATCTTTTTTAGGCACTAAAATAACCGGAACAGCACACGGACTAAGAGACTCACGCACGTAACCTTTGTCGAGTAGTTCTTGCACTTGTCGCTGAATTTCTTTTGTTTCCTCTGGATTTGTCCTATATGGCGCACGATTCGGCAAAGATGCACCAGGAATAAGATCAATTTGGTGCTCAATCCCTCGTATAGGTGGCAGCCCCTCTGGTATCTCACTTGGAAATACATCAGAATACTCCTGCAAAATGTTAGCAATAACAGGAGGCAAAGAATGCTGCATATCTTGAATTGAAATCAAAGCATCCTTGCATACCAAGGCGTAGGGAACAGTAGTGGAAGCAAATAATTCATTAACATCAGTTTTTGTTGCAAGCAAGCAATGTCCTTTCAATTTTATCCCATCTTTGTTATTACCAACAGCTTTAATATTCTTGTTGTTCTCAGTTTTAGCTTTGGTAGCTTTAGCAACATCATCACGCACAATAGCCTCAGGGGACATGGGAAGCAAAATAATTTTCTTATCATGGTGTATGAGAGAATATTGATTTGATCTACCATGATGCATACAATCTGAATCAAATTGCCATGGTCTACCTAGCAGAATATTACAAGCATCCATAGGCACAACATCACAGTCAACAACATCACGATATGAACCAATAGCAAAATTAATTCGTACCAGCTTGGTTACCTTGACCTTACCACTATTGTTAAGCCATTGAATGTGATATGGATGCGGGTGCGGTTTGGTCGTAAGTGCAAGCTTCTCCACCATGTTGCTGCTAGCCAAGTTGTTGCAGCTACCTCCATCAATGATCAAACGACATGAACGCTCCTTAATGACACACTTTGTTTGAAACAATGTATGTCGCTGATTCTGCTCTGCCTTCTCCATTTGTGCACTAAGCACACGCTGTACAATGAGGCTCTCATAATGCTCTGCATCATCTGCACCAATCTGTTCTTCGGGTGGTTCCTTAGTGCCTGCATCATCAGCCGCAAGCAAAGCAAGTGTAGCTTCATCCAAATCACTAGCAGAGGAATACCCACCATCGTCTTTTACCACCAAAACACGCTGATTAGGACAATCACGCTGCACGTGTCCATAGCCCTTGCATCGATAACACAGAACATCTCTTGTTCTACCTGTGGAAGCTACTGAAGAGGCACTACCTGCGGGTTTCTGGGCAGATTTGGTTGCTGAATTTGTGGAAGATGCACGTGGTTTGTCGCTCGAGGAAGGCGGGGGTGCTGGTCGACTTGGCGAGGGAGTTGGTGCTGGTGTACGGCCGGTCATGGACGTAGTCGTGCGCTGTTGCCATGGTGTAGATTTTCCTGCAGAAACATTAGACCTTGCACTAGCACGTCGTCCCTGCACTTCCCTTTCAGCTTTGCAAGCAAGATGAAACAATCGGGTTACATTAGCATAATCTTTATAAGCAAGGATGTCCTGAATTTCCCTATTTAACCCGCCCAAAAATCTAGCCATAGCAGATTCCTCACCCTCCTCTATGTTACAACGCAGCATACCCATTTGTAATTCCTGATAATATTCTTCTACACTTTTAGTACCCTGTCTCAATTGTTGCAACTTGTGTAACATATCACGTGCATAATAAGAAGGAACAAATCTAGCCCGCATGACCCGTTTCAACGCATCCCAAGTTTGTGGCATGTTATTAGGATTCTTCTTACCATGTTCTATCCACCAAACAGAAGCAAAATCAGTAAACTCACTAGTAGCAGCTCTAACCCGCGCATTCTCAGGAAATTCATGGCATGCAAACTTTTGATCAACCGCAATCTCCCAAGTAATGTAAGCATCAGGGTCATATTTACCATCAAAAGGAGGTATTTTAAATTTAACCTTACTAAAAGCATCATCATTACCATGTACCTCATGTCGGCGAAAACCACCCATACCTCTACGGTTAGTACGTAGTCGCCGGCGATTAGGTGCTTCTTGGTCATCTTGTTCAGTATCATCAACATAGTCATCCCAGTTACCTTCGGCGCCCTCATCACGCCCACCATTGATATTAGCATGCATCTCATCAAACCGCCTCAAGAGTGCGACAAGGCTCTTGTCAATATGAGCAACTGTCATTTCCACATTTGCAAGTTTGGTGTTTGTGTCGATCTGTGTGGCCTCCAATTGCCCCATCTTTTCATTCGTCACCTGCATGTCATTATCAAGACCTTCCGTGTGCGTCTTCACCAGCCTTACAAAGTGTTGTATGATACCCTTGGTGCGAGGAGAGTGTGGCATATTACGAGAAGCATCATCAACCTCCAATCCTGCCATGGTTAGACGAACAGAGGCAACAAGAAAAAAAACGTGAAGGAATGAAAACTCTACAACTATTAGGATGTAGCTACTGCAAGGCGCTCACTCTCAACCTGCCACACAAGCTCTTACCAATTCTTACCTTGCACAACAGGAGAGGTCAGCAACCAACAAGTCTGCAACCGTGGAATAAGTGTATCGGTGCCATAGCAACACGACCTGTCAAACTGTAGTCGAAATATGTAGAGTTGTAGGTGGGCTGAAGCAAGGAATACGCTAGTACCACGTTAGTTACAAAAGCAAGCTGAATAATCGTTCAACGGTGGTACTGTGCTGGTCCTAGGCTAAACCAGGCTAGAGACGTGAGCCTAGGCACAAAGGTAGTCACTGAAAAAGAACAACTAGCACAGCACAAAGAGAAACAACAGATTTAGAGATTCAGCCCCCTTCTTCTTCTTTTCCCTTTTTTTTTCTTTTCTATTCTTTTTTTTCTTCTTCTTCTGTTTTTTTTTGCAGGGGCCTAAACCCTTTTTTTTCACTATGACAACCCAAACAATAAAGATATTGCTAACAGCCCCTTTAAATCAGATTTAACAAATCTTGTTAATATAGAAAGTGCAGAAATCTCTACGATGATTGCGGAGCGCTCAGAACGAATTTTGAGATAAGGTCAGATCCGTTGGAAAGAAGATAAGATAAGCTTTCCAGATTGTATTTAAACTTCCAAATCGGATATGATATGTATCCGTGGTGGCAAAAACGAACCAGAGATGTTTTTGGTGATGGTGGATCTCGTGGTGACCAAAACGTGGTAGAACTCAAAACTCTAAAGGAATAAACTAAGACCAGCAACTCGACACAACCGATGCAACCAAAAACTCAACAAGCCCTAACTAAGTAGTACTAGTAAATGCTCAATGGTTTATAGGATTGCGGTAAAACTAATCTACTATTTTTTTGGCTTTTTCTGGACTATAGGAGATAAGAAAACAGCGAAGAAAAGTAAATCTCTCACCGATAAACCTTGCTCTGATACCAACTGATGTGCACCCGTTGGGTGATTGCCCGATCTTTCGATGAGAGGGTGTGGAATAACTCGATTGGGGGAGGAGACGACGTTCACGGCCCGACTACAGCCTTCCAAAGACGTTGCGCCTTAGCAACCGATACACCACCTCCTATGGCTGTCACGATCTTGTGGAGCGTGACACCCTGGCCACTAGGGCACTCGTCCTGCAAGCAATCGAAGAACTAGCAAGAACAAGTAGAACAAGTACTGAATTACCAGATCTAAATGTAGGTTTCAAAATCAAACTCTAATATGGTGGGGTTCCGAAGACAAGAAGACGGGCGGCTGATCTAGCACGCGCGCTTACAAGCAAGTAGCGAGAGCTAAACTTGATCTAAACAAAACCCGCTGTTCTTGGTGGCGGCTAGGGGGTTTATAAACATGGGAGGACGACCACAAGGGTATTGGGGTCGTGCTGCAACCCTAGGATGCGTCCCTAATGGACCTAACTTGATACACGACCCATTGGGCCAAAATAGGTTGACGCAGCACCATGGGCAGAAAAGGCAGGAAATGTTTCGGTAAGAAAACAATGATTACGGCGGCCTCAGAACAGATATGACTATAATTCCGGATCCATATGAAAGTAGACTTGATAAGCTTTCCACGTTGTGCTTGAACATTCCAATCCGAGCCTGCATCTGACCGTGGTGACCGTCACAAGTTGGTGTTCTTCTGATGGTTGAGTTGACGAGCACGAGCGCGAGTAATGGGACCAGAAATTGGTACTTGTATTGGTATAGATGCATCAGTAGTGTGGATGTCTTCATCAACATGCCCCATCCACTACTTTAGGTCCAAAACTCATGTATGTGTGGTTTCACGCAATTTGGTTGCCGCACGTCACCCATTCCGAAAACGGGTGTGGGGTGCATACAATCACGAGTTTTTGCCACCGGAACCATTTCTTTGTTTTTCGCAACGAACATGCCCAATCCACTACTTTAGGTCCAAAACTCATGTTTGGGCTGGTTTCGCGCAATTTCGTTGTCGCACGTCACCCATTCCGAAAACGGGTGTGGGGTGCAAACAAGCACGAGTTTTTGCCACCGGAACCATTTCTTTGTTTTTCGCAACGTACATGCCCAATCCACTACTTTAGGTCCAAAACTCATGTTTGGGGTGGTTTCGCGCAATTTGGTTGCCGCACGTCACCCATTGCGAAAACGGGTGTGGGGTGCATAAAAGCACGAGTTTTTGCCACCAGAACCATTTCTTCGTTTTCCGCAACGAACATGCCCAATCCACTACTTTAGGTCCAAAACTCATGTATGTGTGGTTTCACGCAATTTGGTTGCCGCACGTCACCCATTCCGAAAACGGGTGTGGGGTGCATACAAGCACGAGTTTTTGCCACCGGAACCATTTCTTTGTTTTTCGCAACGAACATGCCCAATCCACTACTTTAGGTCCAAAACTCATGTTTGGGCTGGTTTCGCGCAATTTCGTTGTCGCACGTCACCCATTCAGAAAACGGCTGTGGGGTGCATACAAGCACGAGTTTTTGCCACCAGAACCATTTCTTCATTTTCTACAACGAACATGCCCAATCCACTACTTTAGGTCCAACACTCACGTTTGGGGTTGGTTTCGCGCAATTTCGTTGCCGCACGTCACCCATTCCGAAAACGGGTGTCGGGGTGCATACAAAGCCCGAGTTTTTGCCACAGGAACCATTTTTTTGTTTTTCACAACAAACATGCCCAATCCACTACTTTATGTCCAAAACTCATGTTTAGGGTGGTTTCGCGCAATTTCGTTGCTGCAAGTCATCCATTCCGAAAACGGGTGTCGGAGTGCATACAAAGCACGAGTTTTTGCCACCGGAACCATTTCTTCGTTTTTCGTAACGAACATGCCCAATCCACCACTTTAGGTCCAAAACTCATGTTTGGGCTAGTTTCGCACAATTTCGTTGCCGCATGTCACCCATTCCGAAAACAGGTGTCGGGGTGCATACAAGCACGAGTTTTTGCCACCGGAACCATTTCTTTGTTTTTCGCAACGAACATGCCCAATCCACTACTTTAGGTCCAAAACACATGTTTGGGGTGATTTCGCGCAATTTCGTTGCCGCAAGTCATCCATTCCGAAAACGAGTGTCGGGGTGCAAACACAGCACGAGTTTTTGCCACTGGAACCATTTCTTCGTTTTTCGCAACAAACATGCCCAATCCACCGCTTTAGGTCCAAAACTCATGTTTGGGCTGGTTTCGCACAATTTCGATGCCGCATGTCACCCATTCCGAAAACGGGTGTGGGGTGCATACAAGCACGAGTTTTTGCCACCGGAACCATTTCTTTGTTTTTCACAACGAACATGCCCAATCCACTACTTTAGGTCCAAAACTCATGTTTGGGGTGATTTCGCGCAATTTCGTTGCCGCAAGTCATTCATTCCAAAAACGGGTGTCACGGTGCATACAAAGCACGAGTTTTTGCCACCGGAACCATTTCTTCGGTTTTCGCAACGAACATGCCCAATCCACCACTTTAGGTCCAAAACTCATGTTTGGGCTGGTTTCGCACAATTTCGTTGCCGCACGTCACCCATTGCGAAAACGGGTGTGGTGTGCATACAAGCACGAGTTTTTGCCACCGGAACCATTTCTTTGTTTTTCGCAACTAACATGCCCAATCCACTACTTTAGGTCCAAAACTCATGTTTGGGGTGGTTTCGCGCAATTTGGTTGCCGCACGTCACCCATTGCGAAAACGGGTGTGGGGTGCATACAAGCACGAGTTTTTGCCACCAGAACCATTTCTTCGTTTTCCACAACGAACATGCCCAATCCACTACTTTAGGTCCAAAACTCATGTTTGGGGTGGTTTCACGCAATTTGGTTGCCGCACGTCACCCATTCCGAAAACGGGTGTGGGGTGCATACAAGCACGAGTTTTTGCCACCAGAACCATTTCTTCATTTTCTGCAACGAACATGCCCAATCCACTACTTTAGGTCCAACACTCACGTTTGGGGTTGGTTTCGCGCAATTTCGTTGCCGCACGTCACCCATTCCGAAAACGGGTGTCGGGGGGCATACAAAGCCCGAGTTTTTGCCACAGGAACCATTTCTTTGTTTTTCACAACAAACATGCCCAATCCACTACTTTATGTCCAAAACTCATGTTTAGGGTGGTTTCGTGCAATTTCGTTGCTGCAAGTCATCCATTCCGAAAACGGGTGTCGGAGTGCATACAAAGCACGAGTTTTTGCCACCGGAACCATTTCTTCGTTTTTCGTAACGAACATGCCCAATCCACCACTTTAGGTCCAAAACTCATGTTTGGGCTGGTTTCGCACAATTTCGTTGCCGCATGTCACCCATTCCGAAAACGGCTGTCGGGGTGCATACAAGCACGAGTTTTTGCCACCGGAACCATTTCTTTGTTTTTCGCAACGAACATGCCCAATCCACTACTTTAGATCCAAAACACATGTTTGGGGTGATTTCGAGCAATTTCGTTGCCGCAAGTCATCTGATGAAGACATCCACACTACTGATGCATCTATACCAATACAAGTACCAATTTCTGGTCCCATTACTCGCGCTCGTGCTCGTCAACTCAACCATCAGGTGATTACACTCTTGAGTTCATGTCCATCATATTTAGACCATGGAGACCCGTGCACTCTTGTTTTGCTTAGGAATCAGGGAGAAGACCGAAAGGGAAAAGGATTTGAACATGCTGGATTCGGACTGCAGAAGAACACCAACTTGTGACGGTCACCACGGTCAGATGCGGGCTCGGATTGGAATGTTCAAGCACAACATGGAAAGCTTATCAAGTCTACTTTCATATGGATCCGGAATTATAGTCATATCTGTTCTGGGGCCGCCGTAATCATTGTTTTCTTACCGAGACATTTCCTGCCTTTTCTGCCCATGGTGCTGCGTCACCCTATTTTGGCCCAATGGGTCGTGTATTAGGGACGCATCCTAGGGTTGCAGCACGACCCCAATACCCTTGTGGTCGTCCTCCCATGTTTATAAACCCCCTAGCCGCCACCAAGAACAGCGGGTTTTGTTTAGATCAAGTTTAGCTCTCGCTACTTGCTTGTAAGCGCGCGTGCTGGTTCAGCCGCCCGTCTTCTTGTCTTCGGAACCCCACCATATTGGAGTTTGATTTGAAACCTACATTTAGATCTGGTAATTCAGTACTTGTTCTACTTGTTCTTGCTAGTTCTTCGATTGCTTGCAGGACGAGTGCCCTAGTGGCCAGGGTGTCACGCTCCACAAGATCGTGACAGCCATAGGAGGTGGTGTATCGGTTGCTAAGGCGCAGCGTCTTTGGAAGGCTGTAGTCGGGCCGTGAACGTCGTCTCCTCCCCCAATCGAGTTATTCCACACCCTCTCATCGAAAGATCGGGCAATCACCTAACGGGTGCACATCAGTTGGTATCAGAGCAAGGTTTATCGGTGAGAGATTTACTTTTCTTTGCTGTTTTCTTATCTCCTATAGTCCAGAAAAAGCCAAAAAATAGTAGATTAGTTTTACCGCAATCCTATAAACCATTGAGCATTTACTAGTACTACTTAGTTAGGGCTTGTTGAGTTTTTGGTTGCATCGGTTGTGTCGAGTTGCTGGTCTTAGTTTATTCCTTTAGAGTTTTGAGTTCTACCACGTTTTGGTCACCACGAGATCCACCATCACCAAAAACATCTCTGGTTCGTTTTTGCCACCACGGATACATATCATATCCGATTTGGAAGTTTAAATACAATCTGGAAAGCTTATCTTATCTTCTTTCCAACGGATCTGACCTTATCTCAAAATTCGTTCTGAGCGCTCCGCAATCCTCGTAGAGATTTCTGCACTTTCTATATTAACAAGATTTGTTAAATCTGATTTAAAGGGGCTGTTAGCAATATCTTTATTGTTTGGGTTGTCATAGTGAAAAAAAAGGGTTTAGGCCCCTGCAAAAAAAAAACAGAAGAAGAAGAAAAAAAAAAGAATAGAAAAGAAAAAAAAAAGGGAAAAGAAGAAGAAGGGGGCTGAATCTCTAAATCTGTTGTTTCTCTTTGTGCTGTGCTAGTTGTTCTTTTTCAGTGACTACCTTTGTGCCTAGGCTCACGTCTCTAGCTTGGTTTAGCCTAGGACCAGCACAGTACCACCGTTGAACGATTATTCAGCTTGCTTTTGTAACTAACGTGGTACTAGTGTATTCCTTGCTTAAGCCCACCTACAACTCTACATATTTCGACTACAGTTTGACAGGTCGTGTTGCTGCGGCACCGATACACTTATTCCACGGTTGCAGACTTGTTGGTTGCTGACCCCTCCTGTTGTGCAAGGTAAGAATTGGTAAGAGCTTGTGTGGCAGGTTGAGAGTGAGCGCCTTGCAGTAGCTACATCCTAATAGTTGTAGAGTTTTCATTCCTTCACGTTTTTTTTTTCTTGTTGCCTCTGTTCGTCTAACCATGGCAGGATTGGAGGTTGATGATGCTTCTCGTAATATGCCACACTCTCCTCGCACCAAGGGTATCATACAACACTTTGTAAGGCTGGTGAAGACGCACACGGAAGGTCTTGATAATGACATGCAGGTGACGAATGAAAAGATGGGGCAATTGGAGGCCACACAGATCGACACAAACACCAAACTTGCAAATGTGGAAATGACAGTTGCTCATATTGACAAGAGCCTTGTCGCACTCTTGAGGCGGTTTGATGAGATGCATGCTAATATCAATGGTGGGCGTGATGAGGGCGCCGAAGGTAACTGGGATGACTATGTTGCTGATACTGAACAAGATGACCAAGAAGCACCTAATCGCCGGCGACTACGTACTAACCGTAGAGGTATGGGTGGTTTTCGCCGACATGAGGTACATGGTAATGATGATGCTTTTAGTAAGGTTAAATTTAAAATACCTCCTTTTGATGGTAAATATGACCCTGATGCTTACATTACTTGGGAGATTGCGGTTGATCAAAAGTTTGCATGCCATGAATTTCCTGAGAATGCGCGGGTTAGAGCTGCTACTAGTGAGTTTACTGATTTTGCTTCTGTTTGGTGGATAGAACATGGTAAGAAGAATCCTAATAACATGCCACAAACTTGGGATGCGTTGAAACGGGTCATGCGGGCTAGATTTGTTCCTTCTTATTATGCACGTGATATGTTACACAAGTTGCAACAATTGAGACAGGGTACTAAAAGTGTAGAAGAATATTATCAGGAATTACAAATGGGTATGCTGCGTTGTAACATAGAGGAGGGTGAGGAATCTGCTATGGCTAGATTTTTGGGCGGGTTAAATAGGGAAATTCAGGACATCCTTGCTTATAAAGATTATGCTAATGTAACCCGATTGTTTCATCTTGCTTGCAAAGCTGAAAGGGAAGTGCAGGGACGACGTGCTAGTGCAAGGTCTAATGTTTCTGCAGGAAAATCTACACCATGGCAACAGCGCACGACTACGTCCATGACCGGCCGTACACCAGCACCAACTCCCTCGCCAAGTCGACCAGCACCCCCGCCTTCCTCCAGCGACAAACCACGTGCATCTTCCACAAATTCAGCAACCAAATCTGCCCAGAAACCCGCAGGTAGTGCCTCTTCAGTAGCTTCCACAGGTAGAACAAGAGATGTTCTGTGTTATCGATGCAAGGGCTATGGACACGTGCAGCGTGATTGTCCTAATCAGCGTGTTTTGGTGGTAAAAGACGATGGTGGGTATTCCTCTGCTAGTGATTTGGATGAAGCTACACTTGCTTTGCTTGCGGCTGATGATGCAGGCACTAAGGAACCACCCGAAGAACAGATTGGTGCAGATGATGCAGAGCATTATGAGAGCCTCATTGTACAGCGTGTGCTTAGTGCACAAATGGAGAAGGCAGAGCAGAATCAGCGACATACATTGTTTCAAACAAAGTGTGTCATTAAGGAGCGTTCATGTCGTTTGATCATTGATGGAGGTAGCTGCAACAACTTGGCTAGCAGCGACATGGTGGAGAAGCTTGCACTTACGACCAAACCGCACCCGCATCCATATCACATTCAATGGCTTAACAATAGTGGTAAGGTCAAGGTAACCAAGCTGGTACGAATTAATTTTGCTATTGGTTCATATCGTGATGTTGTTGACTGTGATATTGTGCCTATGGATGCTTGTAATATTCTGCTAGGTAGACCATGGCAATTTGATTCAGATTGTATGCATCATGGTAGATCAAATCAATATTCTCTCATACACCATGATAAGAAAATTATTTTGCTTCCCATGTCCCCTGAGGCTATTGTGCGTGATGATGTTGCTAAAGCTACCAAAGCTAAAACTGAGAACAACAAGAATATTAAAGCTGTTGGTAATAACAAAGATGGGATAAAATTGAAAGGACATTGCTTGCTTGCAACAAAAACTGATGTTAATGAATTATTTGCTTCCACTACTGTTCCCTACGCCTTGGTATGCAAGGATGCTTTGATTTCAATTCAAGATATGCAGCATTCTTTGCCTCCTGTTATTGCTAACATTTTGCAGGAGTATTCTGATGTATTTCCAAGTGAGATACCAGAGGGGCTGCCACCTATACGAGGGATTGAGCACCAAATTGATCTTATTCCTGGTGCATCTTTGCCGAATCGTGCGCCATATAGGACAAATCCAGAGGAAACAAAAGAAATTCAGCGACAAGTGCAAGAACTACTCGACAAAGGTTACGTGCGTGAGTCTCTTAGTCCGTGTGCTGTTCCGGTTATTTTAGTGCCTAAAAAAGATGGAACATGGCGTATGTGTGTTGATTGTAGGGCTATTAATAATATCACGATACGTTATCGACACCCTATTCCACGTTTAGATGATATGCTTGATGAATTGAGTGGTGCCATTGTCTTTTCTAAAGTTGATTTGCGTAGTGGGTACCACCAGATTCGTATGAAATTGGGAGATGAATGGAAAACTGCTTTCAAAACTAAGTTCGGATTGTATGAGTGGTTAGTCATGCCTTTTGGGTTAACTAATGCACCTAGCACTTTCATGAGATTAATGAACGAGGTTTTGCGTGCCTTCATTGGAAAATTTGTGGTAGTATACTTTGATGACATATTGATCTACAGCAAATCTATGGATGAACATGTTGATCACATGCGTGCTGTTTTTAATGCTTTACGAGATGCACGTTTATTTGGTAACCTTGAGAAGTGCACATTTTGCACCGATCGAGTTTCGTTTCTTGGTTATGTTGTGACTCCACAGGGAATTGAGGTTGATCAAGCCAAGGTAGAAGCGATACATGGATGGCCTATGCCAAAGACTATCACACAGGTGCGGAGTTTCCTAGGACTTGCTGGCTTCTATCGCCGTTTTGTGAAGGACTTTAGCACCATTGCTGCACCTTTGAATGAGCTTACAAAGAAGGGAGTGCATTTTAGTTGGGGCAAAGTACAAGAGCACGCTTTCAACGTGCTGAAAGATAAGTTGACACATGCACCTCTCCTCCAACTTCCTGATTTTAATAAGACTTTTGAACTTGAATGTGATGCTAGTGGAATTGGATTGGGTGGTGTTTTATTACAAGAAGGCAAACCTGTTGCATATTTTAGTGAAAAATTGAGTGGGTCTGTTCTAAATTATTCTACTTATGATAAGGAATTATATGCTCTTGTGCGAACATTAGAAACATGGCAGCATTATTTGTGGCCCAAAGAGTTTGTTATTCATTCTGATCATGAATCTTTGAAACATATTCGTAGTCAAGGAAAACTGAACCGTAGACATGCTAAGTGGGTTGAATTTATCGAATCGTTTCCTTATGTTATTAAGCACAAGAAAGGAAAAGAGAATATCATTGCTGACGCTTTGTCTAGGAGATATACTTTGCTGAATCAACTTGACTACAAAATCTTTGGATTAGAGACGATTAAAGACCAATATGTTCATGATGCTGATTTTAAAGATGTGTTGCTGCATTGTAAAGATGGGAAAGGATGGAACAAATATATCGTTAGTGATGGGTTTGTGTTTAGAGCTAACAAGCTATGCATTCCAGCTAGCTCCGTTCGTTTGTTGTTGTTACAGGAAGCACATGGAGGTGGCTTAATGGGACATTTTGGAGCAAAGAAAACGGAGGACATACTTGCTGGTCATTTCTTTTGGCCCAAGATGAGAAGAGATGTGGTGAGATTGGTTGCTCGTTGCACGACATGCCAAAAGGCGAAGTCACGGTTAAATCCACACGGTTTGTATTTGCCTCTACCCGTTCCTAGTGCTCCTTGGGAAGATATTTCTATGGATTTTGTGCTGGGATTGCCTAGGACTAGGAAGGGACGTGATAGTGTGTTTGTGGTTGTTGATAGATTTTCTAAGATGGCACATTTCATACCATGTCATAAAACTGACGATGCTACTCATATTGCTGATTTGTTCTTTCGTGAAATTGTTCGCTTGCATGGTGTGCCCAACCCAATCGTTTCTGATCGTGATGCTAAATTTCTTAGTCATTTTTGGAGGACTTTGTGGGCAAAATTGGGGACTAAGCTTTTATTTTCTACTACATGTCATCCTCAAACTGATGGTCAAACTGAAGTTGTGAATAGAACTTTGTCTACTATGTTAAGGGCAGTTCTAAAGAAGAATATTAAGATGTGGGAGGACTGTTTGCCTCATGTTGAATTTGCTTATAATCGATCATTGCATTCTACTACAAAGATGTGCCCATTTCAGATTGTATATGGTTTGTTGCCTCGTGCTCCTATTGATTTAATGCCTTTGCCATCTTCTGAAAAACTAAATTTTGATGCTACTAGGCGTGCTGAATTGATGTTAAAACTGCATGAAACTACTAAAGAAAACATAGAGCGTATGAATGCTAGATATAAGTTTGCTAGTGATAAAGGTAGAAAGGAAATAAATTTTGAACCTGGAGATTTAGTTTGGTTGCATTTGAGAAAGGAAAGGTTTCCTGAATTACGAAAATCTAAACTATTGCCTCGAGCCGATGGACCGTTTAAAGTGCTAGAGAAAATTAACGACAATGCATATAGGCTAGATCTGCCTGCAGACTTTGGGGTTAGCCCCACATTTAACATTGCAGATTTAAAGCCCTACTTGGGAGAGGAAGTTGAGCTTGAGTCGAGGACGACTCAAATGCAAGAAGGGGAGAATGATGAAGACATCCACACTACTGATGCATCTATACCAATACAAGTACCAATTTCTGGTCCCATTACTCGCGCTCGTGCTCGTCAACTCAACCATCAGGTGATTACACTCTTGAGTTCATGTCCATCATATTTAGACCATGGAGACCCGTGCACTCTTGTTTTGCTTAGGAATCAGGGAGAAGACCGAAAGGGAAAAGGATTTGAACATGCTGGATTCGGACTGCAGAAGAACACCAACTTGTGACGGTCACCACGGTCAGATGCGGGCTCGGATTGGAATGTTCAAGCACAACATGGAAAGCTTATCAAGTCTACTTTCATATGGATCCGGAATTATAGTCATATCTGTTCTGGGGCCGCCGTAATCATTGTTTTCTTACCGAGACATTTCCTGCCTTTTCTGCCCATGGTGCTGCGTCACCCTATTTTGGCCCAATGGGTCGTGTATCAAGTTAGGTCCATTAGGGACGCATCCTAGGGTTGCAGCACGACCCCAATACCCTTGTGGTCGTCCTCCCATGTTTATAAACCCCCCTAGCCGCCACCAAGAACAGCGGGTTTTGTTTAGATCAAGTTTAGCTCTCGCTACTTGCTTGTAAGCGCGCGTGCTGGTTCAGCCGCCCGTCTTCTTGTCTTCGGAACCCCACCATATTGGAGTTTGATTTGAAACCTACATTTAGATCTGGTAATTCAGTACTTGTTCTACTTGTTCTTGCTAGTTCTTCGATTGCTTGCAGGACGAGTGCCCTAGTGGCCAGGGTGTCACGCTCCACAAGATCGTGACAGCCATAGGAGGTGGTGTATCGGTTGCTAAGGCGCAGCGTCTTTGGAAGGCTGTAGTCGGGCCGTGAACGTCGTCTCCTCCCCCAATCGAGTTATTCCACACCCTCTCATCGAAAGATCGGGCAATCACCCAACGGGTGCACATCATCATCCATTCCGAAAACGAGTGTCGGGGTGCATACACAGCACGAGTTTTTGCCACTGGAACCATTTCTTCGTTTTTCGCAACGAACATGCCCAATCCACCGCTTTAGGTCCAAAACTCATGTTTGGGCTGGTTTCGCACAATTTCTATGCCGCATGTCACCCATTCCAAAAACGGGTGTGGGGTGCATACAAGCACGAGTTTTTGCCACCAGAACCATTTCTTTGTTTTTCTCAACGAACATGCCCAATCCACTACTTTAGGTCCAAAACTCATGTTTGGGGTGATTTCGTGCAATTTCGTTGCCGCAAGTCATTCATTCCAAAAACGGGTGTCAGGGTGCATACAAAGCACGAGTTTTTGCCACCGGAACCATTTCTTCGGTTTTCGCAACGAACATGCCCAATCCACCACTTTAGGTCCAAAACTCATGTTTGGGCTAGTTTCGCACAATTTCGTTGCCGCACGTCACCCATTGCGAAAACGGGTGTGGTGTGCATTCAAGCACGAGTTTTTGCCACCGGAACCATTTCTTTGTTTTTCGCAACTAACATGCCCAATCCACTACTTTAGGTCCAAAACTCATGTTTGGGGTGGTTTCGCGCAATTTGGTTGCCGCACGTCACCCATTGCGAAAACGGGTGTGGGGTGCATACAAGCACGAGTTTTTGCCACCAGAACCATTTCTTCGTTTTCCGCAACGAACATGCCCAATCCACTACTTTAGGTCCAACACTCACGTTTGGGGTTGGTTTCGCGCAATTTCGTTGCCGCACGTCACCCATTCCGAAAACGGGTGTCGGGGTGCATACAAAGCCCGAGTTTTTGCCACAGGAACCATTTTTTTGTTTTTCACAACAAACATGCCCAATCCACTACTTTATGTCCAAAACTCATGTTTAGGGTGGTTTCGCGCAATTTCGTTGCTGCAAGTCATCCATTCCGAAAACGGGTGTCGGAGTGCATACAAAGCACGAGTTTTTGCCACCGGAACCATTTCTTCGTTTTTCGTAACGAACATGCCCAATCCACCACTTTAGGTCCAAAACTCATGTTTGGGCTAGTTTCGCACAATTTCGTTGCCGCATGTCACCCATTCCGAAAACAGGTGTCGGGGTGCATACAAGCACGAGTTTTTGCCACCGGAACCATTTCTTTGTTTTTCGCAACGAACATGCCCAATCCACTACTTTAGGTCCAAAACACATGTTTGGGGTGATTTCGCGCAATTTCGTTGCCGCAAGTCATCCATTCCGAAAACGAGTGTCGGGGTGCAAACACAGCACGAGTTTTTGCCACTGGAACCATTTCTTCGTTTTTCGCAACGAACATGCCCAATCCACCGCTTTAGGTCCAAAACTCATGTTTGGGCTGGTTTCGCACAATTTCGATGCCGCATGTCACCCATTCCGAAAACGGGTGTGGGGTGCATACAAGCACGAGTTTTTGCCACCGGAACCATTTCTTTGTTTTTCACAACGAACATGCCCAATCCACTACTTTAGGTCCAAAACTCATGTTTGGGGTGATTTCGCGCAATTTCGTTGCCGCAAGTCATTCATTCCAAAAACGGGTGTCACGGTGCATACAAAGCACGAGTTTTTGCCACGGGAACCATTTCTTCGGTTTTCGCAACGAACATGCCCAATCCACCACTTTAGGTCCAAAACTCATGTTTGGGCTGGTTTCGCACAATTTCGTTGCCGCACGTCACCCATTGCGAAAACGGGTGTGGTGTGCATACAAGCACGAGTTTTTGCCACCGGAACCATTTCTTTGTTTTTCGCAACTAACATGCCCAATCCACTACTTTAGGTCCAAAACTCATGTTTGGGGTGGTTTCGCGCAATTTGGTTGCCGCACGTCACCCATTGCGAAAACGGGTGTGGGGTGCATACAAGCACGAGTTTTTGCCACCAGAACCATTTCTTCGTTTTCCACAACGAACATGCCCAATCCACTACTTTAGGTCCAAAACTCATGTTTGGGGTGGTTTCACGCAATTTGGTTGCCGCACGTCACCCATTCCGAAAACGGATGTGGGGTGCATACAAGCACGAGTTTTTGCCACCAGAACCATTTCTTCATTTTCTGCAACGAACATGCCCAATCCACTACTTTAGGTCCAACACTCACGTTTGGGGTTGGTTTCGCGCAATTTCGTTGCCGCACGTCACCCATTCCGAAAACGGGTGTCGGGGGGCATACAAAGCCCGAGTTTTTGCCACAGGAACCATTTCTTTGTTTTTCACAACAAACATGCCCAATCCACTACTTTATGTCCAAAACTCATGTTTAGGGTGGTTTCGTGCAATTTCGTTGCTGCAAGTCATCCATTCCGAAAACGGGTGTCGGAGTGCATACAAAGCACGAGTTTTTGCCACCGGAACCATTTCTTCGTTTTTCGTAACGAACATGCCCAATCCACCACTTTAGGTCCAAAACTCATGTTTGGGCTGGTTTCGCACAATTTCGTTGCCGCATGTCACCCATTCCGAAAACGGCTGTCGGGGTGCATACAAGCACGAGTTTTTGCCACCGGAACCATTTCTTTGTTTTTCGCAACGAACATGCCCAATCCACTACTTTAGATCCAAAACACATGTTTGGGGTGATTTCGAGCAATTTCGTTGCCGCAAGTCATCCATTCCGAAAACGAGTGTCGGGGTGCATACACAGCACGAGTTTTTGCCACTGGAACCATTTCTTCGTTTTTCGCAACGAACATGCCCAATCCACCGCTTTATGTCCAAAACTCATGTTTGGGCTGGTTTCGCACAATTTCTATGCCGCATGTCACCCATTCCAAAAACGGGTGTGGGGTGCATACAAGCACGAGTTTTTGCCACCAGAACCATTTCTTTGTTTTTCTCAACGAACATGCCCAATCCACTACTTTAGGTCCAAAACTCATGTTTGGGGTGATTTCGTGCAATTTCGTTGCCGCAAGTCATTCATTCCAAAAACGGGTGTCAGGGTGCATACAAAGCACGAGTTTTTGCCACCGGAACCATTTCTTCGGTTTTCGCAACGAACATGCCCAATCCACCACTTTAGGTCCAAAACTCATGTTTGGGCTAGTTTCGCACAATTTCGTTGCCGCACGTCACCCATTGCGAAAACGGGTGTGGTGTGCATTCAAGCACGAGTTTTTGCCACCGGAACCATTTCTTTGTTTTTCGCAACTAACATGCCCAATCCACTACTTTAGGTCCAAAACTCATGTTTGGGGTGGTTTCGCGCAATTTGGTTGCCGCACGTCACCCATTGCGAAAACGGGTGTGGGGTGCATACAAGCACGAGTTTTTGCCACCAGAACCATTTCTTCGTTTTCCGCAACGAACATGCCCAATCCACTACTTTAGGTCCAAAACTCATGTTTGGGGTGGTTTCGCACAATTTGGTTGCCGCACGTCACCCATTGCGAAAACGGGTGTGGGGTGCATACAAGCACGAGTTTTTGCCCCGGAACCATTTCTTTGTTTTTCGCAACGAACATGCCCAATCCACTACTTTAGGTCCAAAACTCATGTTTGGGGTGGTTTCGCGCAATTTGGTTGCCGCACGTCACCCATTGCGAAAACGGGTGTGGGGTGCATACAAGCACGAGTTTTTGCCACCAGAACCATTTCTTCGTTTTCCGCAACGAACATGCCCCATCCACTACTTTAGATCCAAAACTCATGTATGTGTGGTTTCACGCAATTTGGTTGCCGCACGTCACCCATTCCGAAAACGGGTGTGGGGTGCATACAAGCACGAGTTTTTGCCACCGGAACCATTTCTTTGTTTTTCGCAACGAACATGCCCAATCCACTACTTTAGGTCCAAAACTCATGTTTGGGCTGGTTTCGCGCAATTTCGTTGTCGCACGTCACCCATTCCGAAAACGGGTGTGGGGTGCAAACAAGCACGAGTTTTTGCCACCGGAACCATTTCTTTGTTTTTCGCAACGTACATGCCCAATCCACTACTTTAGGTCCAAAACTCATGTTTGGGGTGGTTTCGCGCAATTTGGTTGCCGCACGTCACCCATTGCGAAAACGGGTGTGGGGTGCATAAAAGCACGAGTTTTTGCCACCAGAACCATTTCTTCGTTTTCCGCAACGAACATGCCCAATCCACTACTTTAGGTCCAAAACTCATGTATGTGTGGTTTCACGCAATTTGGTTGCCGCACGTCACCCATTCCGAAAACGGGTGTGGGGTGCATACAAGCACGAGTTTTTGCCACCGGAACCATTTCTTTGTTTTTCGCAACGAACATGCCCAATCCACTACTTTAGGTCCAAAACTCATGTTTGGGCTGGTTTCGCGCAATTTCGTTGTCGCTCGTCACCCATTCAGAAAACGGCTGTGGGGTGCATACAAGCACGAGTTTTTGCCACCAGAACCATTTCTTCATTTTCTACAACGAACATGCCCAATCCACTACTTTAGGTCCAACACTCACGTTTGGGGTTGGTTTCGCGCAATTTCGTTGCCGCACGTCACCCATTCCGAAAACGGGTGTCGGGGTGCATACAAAGCCCGAGTTTTTGCCACAGGAACCATTTTTTTGTTTTTCACAACAAACATGCCCAATCCACTACTTTATGTCCAAAACTCATGTTTAGGGTGGTTTCGCGCAATTTCGTTGCTGCAAGTCATCCATTCCGAAAACGGGTGTCGGAGTGCATACAAAGCACGAGTTTTTGCCACCGGAACCATTTCTTCGTTTTTCGTAACGAACATGCCCAATCCACCACTTTAGGTCCAAAACTCATGTTTGGGCTAGTTTCGCACAATTTCATTGCCGCATGTCACCCATTCCGAAAACAGGTGTCGGGGTGCATACAAGCACGAGTTTTTGCCACCGGAACCATTTCTTTGTTTTTCGCAACGAACATGCCCAATCCACTACTTTAGGTCCAAAACACATGTTTGGGGTGATTTCGCGCAATTTCGTTGCCGCAAGTCATCCATTCCGAAAACGAGTGTCGGGGTGCAAACACAGCATGAGTTTTTGCCACTGGAACCATTTCTTCGTTTTTCGCAACGAACATGCCCAATCCACCGCTTTAGGTCCAAAACTCATGTTTGGGCTGGTTTCGCACAATTTCGATGCCGCATGTCACCCATTCCGAAAACGGGTGTGGGGTGCATACAAGCACGAGTTTTTGCCACCG
Organism: Zea luxurians; assembly: GCA_029449295.1. Lineage (NCBI taxonomy): Eukaryota > Viridiplantae > Streptophyta > Magnoliopsida > Poales > Poaceae > Zea > Zea luxurians. The sequence goes on along the minus strand of JAOPSE010001587.1, from coordinate 33,076 downwards.
GAACCATTTCTTTGTTTTTCACAACGAACATGCCCAATCCACTACTTTAGGTCCAAAACTCATGTTTGGGGTGATTTCGCGCAATTTCGTTGCCGCAAGTCATTCATTCCAAAAACGGGTGTCACGGTGCATACAAAGCACGAGTTTTTGCCACCGGAACCATTTCTTCGGTTTTCGCAACGAACATGCCCAATCCACCACTTTAGGTCCAAAACTCATGTTTGGGCTGGTTTCGCACAATTTCGTTGCCGCACGTCACCCATTGCGAAAACGGGTGTGGTGTGCATACAAGCACGAGTTTTTGCCACCGGAACCATTTCTTTGTTTTTCGCAACTAACATGCCCAATCCACTACTTTAGGTCCAAAACTCATGTTTGGTGTGGTTTCGCGCAATTTGGTTGCCGCACGTCACCCATTGCGAAAACGGGTGTGGGGTGCATACAAGCACGAGTTTTTGCCACCAGAACCATTTCTTCGTTTTCCACAACGAACATGCCCAATCCACTACTTTAGGTCCAAAACTCATGTTTGGGGTGGTTTCACGCAATTTGGTTGCCGCACGTCACCCATTCCGAAAACGGGTGTGGGGTGCATACAAGCACGAGTTTTTGCCACCAGAACCATTTCTTCATTTTTTGCAACGAACATGCCCAATCCACTACTTTAGGTCCAACACTCACGTTTGGGGTTGGTTTCGCGCAATTTCGTTGCCGCACGTCACCCATTCCGAAAACGGGTGTCGGGGGGCATACAAAGCCCGAGTTTTTGCCACAGGAACCATTTCTTTGTTTTTCACAACAAACATGCCCAATCCACTACTTTATGTCCAAAACTCATGTTTAGGGTGGTTTCGTGCAATTTCGTTGCTGCAAGTCATCCATTCCGAAAACGGGTGTCGGAGTGCATACAAAGCACAAGTTTTTGCCACCGGAACCATTTCTTCGTTTTTCGTAACGAACATGCCCAATCCACCACTTTAGGTCCAAAACTCATGTTTGGGCTGGTTTCGCACAATTTCGTTGCCGCATGTCACCCATTCCGAAAACGGCTGTCGGGGTGCATACAAGCACGAGTTTTTGCCACCGGAACCATTTCTTTGTTTTTCGCAACGAACATGCCCAATCCACTACTTTAGATCCAAAACACATGTTTGGGGTGATTTCGAGCAATTTCGTTGCCGCAAGTCATCCATTCCGAAAACGAGTGTCGGGGTGCATACACAGCACGAGTTTTTGCCACTGGAACCATTTCTTCGTTTTTCGCAACGAACATGCCCAATCCACCGCTTTAGGTCCAAAACTCATGTTTGGGCTGGTTTCGCACAATTTCTATGCCGCATGTCACCCATTCCAAAAACGGGTGTGGGGTGCATACAAGCACGAGTTTTTGCCACCAGAACCATTTCTTTGTTTTTCTCAACGAACATGCCCAATCCACTACTTTAGGTCCAAAACTCATGTTTGGGGTGATTTCGTGCAATTTCGTTGCCGCAAGTCATTCATTCCAAAAACGGGTGTCAGGGTGCATACAAAGCACGAGTTTTTGCCACCGGAACCATTTCTTCGGTTTTCGCAACGAACATGCCCAATCCACCACTTTAGGTCCAAAACTCATGTTTGGGCTAGTTTCGCACAATTTCGTTGCCGCACGTCACCCATTGCGAAAACGGGTGTGGTGTGCATTCAAGCACGAGTTTTTGCCACCAGAACCATTTCTTTGTTTTTCGCAACTAACATGCCCAATCCACTACTTTAGGTCCAAAACTCATGTTTGGGGTGGTTTCGCGCAATTTGGTTGCCGCACGTCACCCATTGCGAAAACGGGTGTGGGGTGCATACAAGCACGAGTTTTTGCCACCAGAACCATTTCTTCGTTTTCCGCAACGAACATGCCCAATCCACTACTTTAGGTCCAAAACTCATGTTTGGGGTGGTTTCGCGCAATTTGGTTGCCGCACGTCACCCATTGCGAAAATGGGTGTGGGGTGCATACAAGCACGAGTTTTTGCCCCGGAACCATTTCTTTGTTTTTCGCAACGAACATGCCCAATCCACTACTTTAGGTCCAAAACTCATGTTTGGGGTGGTTTCGCGCAATTTGGTTGCCGCACGTCACCCATTGCGAAAACGGGTGTGGGGTGCATACAAGCACTAGTTTTTGCCACCAGAACCATTTCTTCGTTTTCCGCAACGAACATGCCCCATCCACTACTTTAGGTCCAAAGCTCATGTATGTGTGGTTTCACGCAATTTGGTTGCCGCACGTCACCCATTCCGAAAACGGGTGTGGGGTGCATACAAGCACGAGTTTTTGCCACCGGAACCATTTCTTTGTTTTTCGCAACGAACATGTGATCCACTACTTTAGGTCCAAAACTCATGTTTGGGCTGGTTTCGCGCAATTTCGTTGTCGCACGTCACCCATTCCGAAAACGGGTGTGGGGTGCATACAAGCACGAGTTTTTGCCACCGGAACCATTTCTTTGTTTTTCGCAACGTACATGCCCAATCCACTACTTTAGGTCCAAAACTCATGTTTGGGGTGGTTTCGCGCAATTTGGTTGCCGCACGTCACCCATTGCGAAAACGGGTGTGGGGTGCATAAAAGCACGAGTTTTTGCCACCAGAACCATTTCTTCGTTTTCCGCAACGAACATGCCCAATCCACTACTTTAGGTCCAAAACTCATGTATGTGTGGTTTCACGCAATTTGGTTGCCGCACGTCACCCATTCCGCAAACGGGTGTGGGGTGCATACAAGCACGAGTTTTTGCCACCGGAACCATTTCTTTGTTTTTCGCAACGAACATGCCCAATCCACTACTTTAGGTCCAAAACTCATGTTTGGGCTGGTTTCGCGCAATTTCGTTGTCGCACGTCACCCATTCAGAAAACGGCTATGGGGTGCATACAAGCACGAGTTTTTGCCACCAGAACCATTTCTTCATTTTCTACAACGAACATGCCCAATCCACTACTTTAGGTCCAACACTCACGTTTGGGGTTGGTTTCGCGCAATTTCGTTGCCGCACGTCACCCATTCCGAAAACGGGTGTCGGGGTGCATACAAAGCCCGAGTTTTTGCCACAGGAACCATTTTTTTGTTTTTCACAACAAACATGCCCAATCCACTACTTTATGTCCAAAACTCATGTTTAGGGTGGTTTCGCGCAATTTCGTTGCTGCAAGTCATCCATTCCGAAAACGGGTGTCGGAGTGCATACAAAGCACGAGTTTTTGCCACCGGAACCATTTCTTCGTTTTTCGTAACGAACATGCCCAATCCACCACTTTAGGTCCAAAACTCATGTTTGGGCTAGTTTCGCACAATTTCGTTGCCGCATGTCACCCATTCCGAAAACAGGTGTCGGGGTGCATACAAGCACGAGTTTTTGCCACCGGAACCATTTCTTTGTTTTTCGCAACGAACATGCCCAATCCACTACTTTAGGTCCAAAACACATGTTTGGGGTGATTTCGCGCAATTTCGTTGCCGCAAGTCATCCATTCCGAAAACGAGTGTCGGGGTGCATGATGTAGCTGAGGTGCCCGATCTTTCGGCGAGTAGAGATAATTCCGATTTGGTGGAAGTTGACCCTTGCGATCCGACTACGACGAGCAAGCCCGAGGCGCCAATGCAATCGCTGAACCAACTCCCTGTGGTTACCGACCTTGCTGATGCGAGATCGGCCTGATCACGAAGATCGTTTCCTGTGCGCAATCGAAGAACGAACAAGAAAAAGATGCGAGCAATCTAATCTATTACTCGAGGGTGGAGTTCTGAATACACGAAGACAGCGCAGATTTGCGCGTGCTCGAGAGTAGCTAAAGCTAGATCTAAAACAAAACTCGGAAAATAAAGGAGGCGCAGCTCCTGTATAAATAGAGAGGGGGCGCAGCCCCTAGGGGCAGCCAACCCTAGGTCGTCCATTATGGGCCGCAATTGGGCTGGTCGTCTATTCTTCTGGGCCTTCGTTCTTTAACAACATGATGTAGTTCAATTCTCTTGCACGGGCCCGAGTCACTGGCCCAGGTGGAAGGGGTGGCGCCTGGGCTGGAGAAGGTGCTGCTGGTGTAGATGTGCTCGTGTTGGTGTTGATGTCCTCATCATCCTCCCCTTCTTGAACTGAAGTCGTCCTCGACGGCAACTCCTCGTCTTCTCCCGCATATGGTTTCAAATCTGCAACATTAAAACTAGTGGAAACACCAAACTCCGCAGGCAGGTCAAGGGTATAAGCATTATCATTAATCTTGGTTAGTATCTTAAAAGGACCAGCAGCACGAGGCATCAATTTAGAACGACGCAAAGTAGGAAAACGATCCTTTCTCAAATGCAACCAAACCATATCACCAGGTTCAAAAGTAACTAGTTTCCGGCCCTTACTACCAGTAATCTGATATTTAGCATTAGCAGCAGCAATGTTTTGTTGAGTTTGTTCATGGAGATTAATCATTTGTTCAACATGTGCAAGAGCATCTATGTGTGGGGCGTCCGCAGCATCAAGCGAAAACAAAGCAATAGGCGCCCTAGGAATGTAACCATAAACAATTTGAAAATGGCACATCTTTGTAGAAGAATGGGTTGCATGATTATAAGCAAACTCAACATGAGGCAAGCAATCCTCCCAACGTTTCAAATTTTTGTCTAAAACAGCCCTAAGCATGGTAGACAAAGTTCGATTAACTACCTCAGTTTGACCATCAGTCTGAGGGTGACAAGTGGTGCTAAACAGCAATTTAGTTCCCAATTTATTCCACAGAGATCTCCAAAAATGACTCAGAAACTTAGCATCACGATCCGAGACTATTGTATTGTGAATACCGTGCAAACGAATAATCTCTCTAAAAAACAATTCAGCAACATTGCTAGCATCATCAGTCTTATGACAAGGTATGAAATGAGCCATTTTGGAGAATCGATCAACAACCACAAAAATGCTATCCCTCCCCTTCTTAGTTCTAGGCAATCCCAAAACAAAATCCATCGAAATATCAATCCAAGGGGAAGTAGGAACAGGCAAAGGCATATACAAACCATGGTTGTTCAACCGTGACTTAGCTTTCTGACAAGTAGTGCAGCGTGCAACAAGGCGCTCAACATCAGCGCGCATCCGAGGCCAAAAGAAGTGGGCAGCCAACACCTCATGTGTCTTGTAGACGCCAAAGTGCCCCATGAGACCGCCTCCATGTGCTTCCTGTAACAACAAAAGACGAACCGAGCTAGCTGGAACACACAGCTTGTTAGCGCGAAACAGGAACCCATCCTGTATGTGAAATTTGCCCCATGGTTTCCCATTAATACAATGGCCGAAAGCATCTTTAAAATCAGCATCATCAACATATTGATCTTTCACAGTGTGCAAACCAAAGATTTTAAAATCTAACTGTGACAGCATGGTATAGCGACGAGACAAAGCATCAGCAATAACATTGTCCTTCCCGTTCTTGTGTTTAATAATGTAAGGAAAGGACTCAATGAATTCTACCCATTTAGCATGACGACGGTTCAGATTTGTTTGGGTACGAATATGTTTTAAAGCCTCATGATCAGAATGGATTATAAACTCACGATGCCAAAGATAGTGCTGCCATGTATGCAAAGTGCGCACTAAAGCGTAAAGCTCCTTATCATAAGTAGAATATTTCAGACTAGCACCGCTTAATTTTTCACTAAAATAAGCAACTGGTTTTCCTTCTTGTAACAAAACAGCACCTAGCCCAATACCGCTAGCATCGCATTCAAGCTCAAACACTTTATTAAAATCAGGCAATTGCAATAGGGGAGCTTGGGTTAACTTATCTTTCAAAGTGTTGAACGCTTCCTCCTGGGAATCACTCCAAGCAAATGGAACATCTTTCTTTGTAAGCTCATGTAGAGGCGCTGCAATGGAGCTAAAATCACGAACAAATCTGCGGTAGAAACCGGCAAGTCCAAGAAAGCTCCGAATTTGTGTGACCGTCGTCGGTGTAGGCCACTCCCGAATGGCAGCAATCTTGCTGCTATCCACCTCAATGCCCTGTGGAGTAACAACATAACCAAGAAACGAGACACGTCGTGTACAAAAGATGCATTTTTCCATGTTAGCAAATAACTGGGCAGCACGCAATGCATCAAAAACAGCACTTAAATGTTCCAAATGCTCTTTCTTAGATTTGCTGTAAATAAGAATATCATCAAAATAAACAACCACAAACAATCCTATGAAGGGCCTTAGAACTTCATTCATCACTCGCATAAAAGTGCTGGGAGCATTAGTCAATCCAAACGGCATAACCAACCATTCATATAAACCAAATTTCGTTTTAAAAGCCGTTTTCCATTCATCACCCAGTTTCATTCTAATCTGGTGGTAACCACTACGCAAATCAATCTTAGTGAAAATAATGGCACCACTAAGCTCATCTAGCATATCATCAAGGCGTGGTATAGGATATCGATAACGAATAGTGATGTTATTAATAGCACGACAGTCTACACACATACGCCATGACCCATCTTTCTTGGGAACAAGTAACACAGGAACAGAGCAAGGGCTAAGAGACTCACGAATGTATCCCTTGTCAAGCAACGCCTGTACCTGGCGCTGAATCTCCTTCGTCTCATCCGGATTTGTACGGTACGGTGCGCGGTTCGGAAGCTGTGCGCCGGGAATGAGGTCGATCTGGTGCTCAATGCCACGAAGTGGTGGGAGACCCGGTGGTAAGTCTTTGGGAAAGACATCAGCGTACTCCTGCAAAAGGTTAGCAACCATAGGGGGAATAGCCAAAGATGGTGCATCATCAAGTGAAATGAGGACACTAGAGCATATAAGTGCATAGCATGGCAAATGAGCACCGTGTAGATCATCAAAATCAGCACGTGTAGCAAGTAAAACAGGAGCCTTCAACTTGATTTCAGAAGGAACAGAGGGCGATGGATCAAGTTGTTTAGCAGTTATAGCAGCTCGGGCAAGATCATCTTTAACAATTTGTTCAGGTGTCATTGGATGTATAATTATTTTCTGACCCTTAAAAATGAAAGAATAATGATTCGAACGACCATGATGCAAGCTATCAGTATCATATTGCCAAGGTCGACCAAGTAACAAAGAGCATGCTTCCATGGGAATAACATAACAATCAACAAAATCAGAATAAGCACCCATGGAGAAAGGAACGCGCACGGAACGTGTGATTTTTATTTTACCACCATCATTAAGCCATTGAATGTGATATGGGTTTGGATGCTTACGAGTGGGTAACGATAACTTTTCGACCAGCTTGGTACTCGCCAAATTGTTGCAACTGCCGCTGTCGATAATGATGCGAATTGACCGCTCCTGCACAACACCCTTTGTATGGAACAGAGTGTGTCGCTGATTCTTCTCGGGCAAAGCGACCTGTGTACTAAGAACACGCTGCACAACAAGACTTTCATACCTATCAGCGTCGTCCGGGTTGACATGTACCTCCGCCTTAGCTGCATGGTCAGTGGCAAGTAGTGCATGTTCAATTTCTTCAGAATCACTAGCGGAAGAGTACTCACCATCGTCACGAATGAGCAAAGTGCGCTTGTTTGGGCAGTCCCGAATCACATGGCCAAATCCTCTACAGCGATGACACTGAATATCTCGTGTACGACCTGTGGGTGGGGCAGTGCTGGCTGGTTTGGTCGTCTTCTCGCGTGGAGTAGTGGTGGACGTGGATGGCGCAGGGGGAACTGGTGCTGAGGTGGATGTCGAGCTTCGTCCTGCAAAGGGGTTAGAATATGGCTTTGAGCGGCGTCCCTGCACTTCACGTTCAGCTTTGCAAGCATATTCAAATAAAGTAGTCATATCATAATATTCCTTATAATCAAGTATATCTTGGATTTCGCGGTTTAAACCACCACGAAAACGTGCCATAGCAGCGTCGTTGTCCTCTAATATGCCACAACGAATCATACCTTTTTGTAACTCCTGGAAATAGTCCTCAACAGATTGAGAACCTTGCTGAAAACGCTGCATTTTATTAAGCAAATCACGAGCATAATACGAAGGCACAAATCGATGTCGCATCGCAGCTTTCAACTGATCCCAAGTGGTTGGAATAGTAGTGGGATGTTTTATTTTAAACTCACGCCACCAAATTAAAGCAAAATCAGTAAATTCACTAATAGCAGCTTTAACCTGAGAATGTGCAGCAATATCATGGCATGAAAATTTTTGTTCAACCTCTAACTCCCAATCAAGATATGCAGCAGGATCATATTTGCCATTAAAAGGTGGAATTTTAAATTTAATCTTAGAAAATAAGTCATTAGGGGGATGACGAACCACACGGCGTGCACGACCGCGGCGATCTCCATCTTCCCACTCAGTGTCACCGCCGTAGTCCTGCTCCATCTTTGTGGTCAACGCATCAAGGCGTGCCAGGATGGTGTCGAGTGTGGTGCGAGTCGCCGTTTGAGCAAGGTCAAGCTGGTTGAAACGCTCGGTCGTCGAAGTGACCGTTGAATCAAGCCGTTCATGCATCGTCCTAATGTCATCAGCAAGTCCATCAACTTGTCCCTTTACTTCTAGCAACTGGGCATCCACCGTGTCATGTGCTCCTGCCATAGTTAGCGCAAACACCAAAACACCAAAAAAAAACGACAAAAACAGGGGTGTACTGCTCACAAAGCGCTTACACTAGTGCTGTTATCAAATTCTTATCCGTTCTTACCAAGCCACAGTGGTGAACTGCAACCAACAGGTGGAACCGGTGAAAGATTGGATGAGCGATTGCCTGGAGAAACAGAAACCTACTCGTCGTAGAAATATGTGGAGTTCTGGGTAGGCTGCACTCAAGTCAAGGATTAGCACGACCAAACAATAATGCAAAGTTGAATTATAGTGCAAAACACGAAACTATATTGCTGGCCACAAGTGCAAAGGACGGATGGAACTAGCAGAATGGCAGTACCGTAAATATTGTACTAGCGAGGCCACTAGTAGGAATCACAAGTGATTTTGTTTTTCTTTTTTGTATGATTTTTTTGATATTTTTCTCAGCACAAGAAGCAACAAAATAGGAGCTACACGAAGTTTCACCTAAAATAGAGTTCAAATGTGGTCTACAGAAAATCAGGAAGTTCTCTGAAAAGCGTGTGAGAACTTTGACGGATTTTTTCTTTATTTTCCTGAATTTTTTTGACAATTTTGTCGAACCCAAACAGACCTAAGGTGAGTTTGGCCGGCCTCAGAATGGTGTCAACTAGCTCCTGTAAAAATTTCAGATTTTTCGGACACCCGAGCGAAAAGTTATGCCCGGTTTAAGGAAGGTAGCTCAAGTTATGTTTTCAAACGACCGGGATGAAACAACCGTATCCTATCTCCTTCGTTGTTTTTTTTTCTGTTTTTTTTGACGTAACCGAAGGAGAAAAACAAGGAAACGATGTTGACTCGGTTTTTTTTTTCTGTTTTTTTTTGTAACCGAAGGAGAAAAACAAGGAAACGGCCGTTGACTCGGTTTGTTTTTTTCTGTTTTTTTTTGACGTAACCGAAGGAGAAAAACAAGGAAACAATGTTGACTCGGTTTGTGGCGTGATCAAAGGGGAGATGGTGGCGGCGCTAGGATTTGAATGGAGGAAGAACACAATGCAACCAGCAACAAATGACGCGAAAGCACACAAATTCAACAATGCAGATTATTGAAAGAAAGTGCGAGGCTCAAAAGGGTGCTGGGATAAGGTCTAACCTGAATTTTTATGTGGTTTTGTGGACTGTAGGAAAAAAAACACTCGATAAACTCACCGATCAACCTGGAAATCTGATACCAATTGATGTAGCTGAGGTGCCCGATCTTTCGGCGAGTAGAGATAATTCCGATTTGGCGGAAGTTGACCCTTGCGATCCGACTACGACGAGCAAGCCCGAGGCGCCAATGCAATCGCTGAACCAACTCCCTGTGGTTACCGACCTTGCTGATGCGAGATCGGCCTGATCACGAAGATCGTTTCCTGTGCGCAATCGAAGAACGAACAAGAAAAAGATGCGAGCAATCTAATCTATTACTCGAGGGTGGAGTTCTGAATACACGAAGACAGCGCAGATTTGCGCGTGCTCGAGAGTAGCTAAAGCTAGATCTAAAACAAAACTCGGAAAATAAAGGAGGCGCAGCTCCTGTATAAATAGAGAGGGGGCGCAGCCCCTAGGGGCAGCCAACCCTAGGTCGTCCATTATGGGCCGCAATTGGGCTGGTCGTCTATTCTTCTGGGCCTTCGTTCTTTAACAACATGATGTAGTTCAATTCTCTTGCACGGGCCCGAGTCACTGGCCCAGGTGGAAGGGGTGGCGCCTGGGCTGGAGAAGGTGCTGCTGGTGTAGATGTGCTCGTGTTGGTGTTGATGTCCTCATCAGTGCAAACACAGCACGAGTTTTTGCCACTGGAACCATTTCTTCGTTTTTCGCAACGAACATGCCCAATCCACCGCTTTAGGTCCAAAACTCATGTTTGGGCTGGTTTCGCACAATTTCGATGCCGCATGTCACCCATTCCGAAAACGGGTGTGGGGTGCATACAAGCACGAGTTTTTGCCACCGGAACCATTTCTTTGTTTTTCACAACGAACATGCCCAATCCACTACTTTAGGTCCAAAACTCATGTTTGGGGTGATTTCGCGCAATTTCGTTGCCGCAAGTCATTCATTCCAAAAACGGGTGTCACGGTGCATACAAAGCACGAGTTTTTGCCACCGGAACCATTTCTTCGGTTTTCGCAACGAACATGCCCAATCCACCACTTTAGGTCCAAAACTCATGTTTGGGCTGGTTTCGCACAATTTCGTTGCCGCACGTCACCCATTGCGAAAACGGGTGTGGTGTGCATACAAGCACGAGTTTTTGCCACCGGAACCATTTATTTGTTTTTCGCAACTAACATGCCCAATCCACTACTTTAGGTCCAAAACTCATGTTTGGGGTGGTTTCGCGCAATTTGGTTGCCGCACGTCACCCATTGCGAAAACGGGTGTGGGGTGCATACAAGCACGAGTTTTTGCCACCAGAACCATTTCTTCGTTTTCCACAACGAACATGCCCAATCCACTACTTTAGGTCCAAAACTCATGTTTGGGGTGGTTTCACGCAATTTGGTTGCCGCACGTCACCCATTCCGAAAACGGGTGTGGGGTGCATACAAGCACGAGTTTTTGCCACCAGAACCATTTCTTCATTTTCTGCAACGAACATGCCCAATCCACTACTTTAGGTCCAACACTCACGTTTGGGGTTGGTTTCGCGCAATTTCGTTGCCGCACGTCAACCATTCCGAAAACGGGTGTCGGGGGGCATACAAAGCCCGAGTTTTTGCCACAGGAACCATTTCTTTGTTTTTCACAACAAACATGCCCAATCCACTACTTTATGTCCAAAACTCATGTTTAGGGTGGTTTCGTGCAATTTCGTTGCTGCAAGTCATCCATTCCGAAAACGGGTGTCGGAGTGCATACAAAGCACGAGTTTTTGCCACCGGAACCATTTCTTCGTTTTTCGTAACGAACATGCCCAATCCACCACTTTAGGTCCAAAACTCATGTTTGGGCTGGTTTCGCAAAATTTCGTTGCCGCATGTCACCCATTCCGAAAACGGCTGTCGGGGTGCATACAAGCACGAGTTTTTGCCACCGGAACCATTTCTTTGTTTTTCGCAACGAACATGCCCAATCCACTACTTTAGATCCAAAACACATGTTTGGGGTGATTTCGAGCAATTTCGTTGCCGCAAGTCATCCATTCCGAAAACGAGTGTCGGGGTGCATACACAGCACGAGTTTTTGCCACTGGAACCATTTCTTCGTTTTTCGCAACGAACATGCCCAATCCACCGCTTTAGGTCCAAAACTCATGTTTGGGCTGGTTTCGCACAATTTCTATGCCGCATGTCACCCATTCCAAAAACGGGTGTGGGGTGCATACAAGCACGAGTTTTTGCCACCAGAACCATTTCTTTGTTTTTCTCAACGAACATGCCCAATCCACTACTTTAGGTCCAAAACTCATGTTTGGGGTGATTTCGTGCAATTTCGTTGCCGCAAGTCATTCATTCCAAAAACGGGTGTCAGGGTGCATACAAAGCACGAGTTTTTGCCACCGGAACCATTTCTTCGGTTTTCGCAACGAACATGCCCAATCCACCACTTTAGGTCCAAAACTCATGTTTGGGCTAGTTTCGCACAATTTCGTTGCCGCATGTCACCCATTGCGAAAACGGGTGTGGTGTGCATTCAAGCACGAGTTTTTGCCACCGGAACCATTTCTTTGTTTTTCGCAACTAACATGCCCAATCCACTACTTTAGGTCCAAAACTCATGTTTGGGGTGGTTTCGCGCAATTTGGTTGCCGCACGTCACCCATTGCGAAAACGGGTGTGGGGTGCATACAAGCACGAGTTTTTGCCACCAGAACCATTTCTTCGTTTTCCGCAACGAACATGCCCAATCCACTACTTTAGGTCCAAAACTCATGTTTGGGGTGGTTTCGCGCAATTTGGTTGCCGCACGTCACCCATTGCGAAAACGGGTGTGGGGTGCATACAAGCACGAGTTTTTGCCCCGGAACCATTTCTTTGTTTTTCGCAACGAACATGCCCAATCCACTACTTTAGGTCCAAAACTCATGTTTGGGGTGGTTTCGCGCAATTTGGTTGCCGCACGTCACCCATTGCGAAAACGGGTGTGGGGTGCATACAAGCACGAGTTTTTGCCACCAGAACCATTTCTTCGTTTTCCGCAACGAACATGCCCCATCCACTACTTTAGGTCCAAAACTCATGTATGTGTGGTTTCACGCAATTTGGTTGTCGCACGTCACCCATTCCGAAAACGGGTGTGGGGTGCATACAAGCACGAGTTTTTGCCACCGGAACCATTTCTTTGTTTTTCGCAACGAACATGCCCAATCCACTACTTTAGGTCCAAAACTCATGTTTGGGCTGGTTTCGCGCAATTTCGTTGTCGCACGTCACCCATTCCGAAAACGGGTGTGGGGTGCATACAAGCACGAGTTTTTGCCACCGGAACCATTTCTTTGTTTTTCGCAACGTACATGCCCAATCCACTACTTTAGGTCCAAAACTCATGTTTGGGGTGGTTTCGCGCAATTTGGTTGCCGCACGTCACCCATTGCGAAAACGGGTGTGGGGTGCATAAAAGCACGAGTTTTTGCCACCAGAACCATTTCTTCGTTTTCCGCAACGAACATGCCCAATCCACTACTTTAGGTCCAAAACTCATGTATTTGTGGTTTCACGCAATTTGGTTGCCGCACGTCACCCATTCCGAAAACGGGTGTGGGGTGCATACAAGCACGAGTTTTTGCCACCGGAACCATTTCTTTGTTTTTCGCAACGAACATGCCCAATCCACTACTTTAGGTCCAAAACTCATGTTTGGGCTGGTTTCGCGCAATTTCGTTGTCGCACGTCACCCATTCAGAAAACGGCTGTGGGGTGCATACAAGCACGAGTTTTTGCCACCAGAACCATTTCTTCATTTTCTACAACGAACATGCCCAATCCACTACTTTAGGTCCAACACTCACGTTTGGGGTTGGTTTCGCGCAATTTCGTTGCCGCACGTCACCCATTCCAAAACGGGTGTCGGGGTGCATACAAAGCCCGAGTTTTTGCCACAGGAACCATTTTTTTGTTTTTCACAACAAACATGCCCAATCCACTACTTTATGTCCAAAACTCATGTTTAGGGTGGTTTCGCGCAATTTCGTTGCTGCAAGTCATCCATTCCGAAAACGGGTGTCGGAGTGCATACAAAGCACGAGTTTTTGCCACCGGAACCATTTCTTCGTTTTTCGTAACGAACATGCCCAATCCACCACTTTAGGTCCAAAACTCATGTTTGGGCTAGTTTCGCACAATTTCGTTGCCGCATGTCACCCATTCCGAAAACAGGTGTCGGGGTGCATACAAGCACGAGTTTTTGCCACCGGAACCATTTCTTTGTTTTTCGCAACGAACATGCCCAATCCACTACTTTAGGTCCAAAACACATGTTTGGGGTGATTTCGCGCAATTTCGTTGCCGCAAGTCATCCATTCCGAAAACGAGTGTCGGGGTGCAAACACAGCACGAGTTTTTGCCACTGGAACCATTTCTTCGTTTTTCGCAACGAACATGCCCAATCCACCGCTTTAGGTCCAAAACTCATGTTTGGGCTGGTTTCGCACAATTTCGATGCCGCATGTCACCCATTCCGAAAACGGGTGTGGGGTGCATACAAGCACGAGTTTTTGCCACCGGAACCATTTCTTTGTTTTTCACAACGAACATGCCCAATCCACTACTTTAGGTCCAAAACTCATGTTTGGGGTGATTTCGCGCAATTTCGTTGCCGCAAGTCATTCATTCCAAAAACGGGTGTCACGGTGCATACAAAGCACGAGTTTTTGCCACCGGAACCATTTCTTCGGTTTTCGCAACGAACATGCCCAATCCACCACTTTAGGTCCAAAACTCATGTTTGGGCTGGTTTCGCACAATTTCGTTGCCGCACGTCACCCATTGCGAAAACGGGTGTGGTGTGCATACAAGCACGAGTTTTTGCCACCGGAACCATTTCTTTGTTTTTCGCAACTAACATGCCCAATCCACTACTTTAGGTCCAAAACTCATGTTTGGGGTGGTTTCGCGCAATTTGGTTGCCGCACGTCACCCATTGCAAAAACGGGTGTGGGGTGCATACAAGCACGAGTTTTTGCCACCAGAACCATTTCTTCGTTTTCCACAACGAACATGCCCAATCCACTACTTTAGGTCCAAAACTCATGTTTGGGGTGGTTTCACGCAATTTGGTTGCCGCACGTCACCCATTCCGAAAACGGGTGTGGGGTGCATACAAGCACGAGTTTTTGCCACCAGAACCATTTCTTCATTTTCTGCAACGAACATGCCCAATCCTCTACTTTAGGTCCAACACTCACGTTTGGGGTTGGTTTCGCGCAATTTCGTTGCCGCACGTCACCCATTCCGAAAACGGGTGTCGGGGGGCATACAAAGCCCGAGTTTTTGCCACAGGAACCATTTCTTTGTTTTTCACAACAAACATGCCCAATCCACTACTTTATGTCCAAAACTCATGTTTAGGGTGGTTTCGTGCAATTTCGTTGCTGCAAGTCATCCATTCCGAAAACGGGTGTCGGAGTGCATACAAAGCACGAGTTTTTGCCACCGGAACCATTTCTTCGTTTTTCGTAACGAACATGCCCAATCCACCACTTTAGGTCCAAAACTCATGTTTGGGCTGGTTTCGCACAATTTCGTTGCCGCATGTCACCCATTCCGAAAACGGCTGTCGGGGTGCATACAAGCACGAGTTTTTGCCACCGGAACCATTTCTTTGTTTTTCGCAACGAACATGCCCAATCCACTACTTTAGATCCAAAACACATGTTTGGGTTGATTTCGAGCAATTTCGTTGCCGCAAGTCATCCATTCCGAAAACGAGTGTCGGGGTGCATACACAGCACGAGTTTTTGCCACTGGAACCATTTCTTCGTTTTTCGCAACGAACATGCCCAATCCACCGCTTTAGGTCCAAAACTCATGTTTGGGCTGGTTTCGCACAATTTCTATGCCGCATGTCACCCATTCCAAAAACGGGTGTGGGGTGCATACAAGCACGAGTTTTTGCCACCAGAACCATTTCTTTGTTTTTCTCAACGAACATGCCCAATCCACTACTTTAGGTCCAAAACTCATGTTTGGGGTGATTTCGTGTAATTTCGTTGCCGCAAGTCATTCATTCCAAAAACGGGTGTCAGGGTGCATACAAAGCACGAGTTTTTGCCACCGGAACCATTTCTTCGGTTTTCGCAACGAACATGCCCAATCCACCACTTTAGGTCCAAAACTCATGTTTGGGCTAGTTTCGCACAATTTCGTTGCCGCACGTCACCCATTGCGAAAACGGGTGTGGTGTGCATTCAAGCACGAGTTTTTGCCACCGGAACCATTTCTTTGTTTTTCGCAACTAACATGCCCAATCCACTACTTTAGGTCCAAAACTCATGTTTGGGGTGGTTTCGCGCAATTTGGTTGCCGCACGTCACCCATTGCGAAAACGGGTGTGGGGTGCATACAAGCACGAGTTTTTGCCACCAGAACCATTTCTTCGTTTTCCGCAACGAACATGCCCAATCCACTACTTTAGGTCCAAAACTCATGTTTGGTGTGGTTTCGCGCAATTTGGTTGCCGCACGTCACCCATTGCGAAAACGGGTGTGGGGTGCATACAAGCACGAGTTTTTGCCCCGGAACCATTTCTTTGTTTTTCGCAACGAACATGCCCAATCCACTACTTTAGGTCCAAAACTCATGTTTGGGGTGGTTTCGCGCAATTTGGTTGCCGCACGTCACCCATTGCGAAAACGGGTGTGGGGTGCATACAAGCACGAGTTTTTGCCACCAGAACCATTTCTTCGTTTTCCGCAACGAACATGCCCCATCCACTACTTTAGGTCCAAAACTCATGTATGTGTGGTTTCACGCAATTTGGTTGTCGCACGTCACCCATTCCGAAAACGGGTGTGGGGTGCATACAAGCACGAGTTTTTGCCACCGGAACCATTTCTTTGTTTTTCGCAACGAACATGCCCAATCCACTACTTTAGGTCCAAAACTCATGTTTGGGCTGGTTTCGCGCAATTTCGTTGTCGCACGTCACCCATTCCGAAAACGGGTGTGGGGTGCATACAAGCACGAGTTTTTGCCACCGGAACCATTTCTTTGTTTTTCGCAACGTACATGCCCAATCCACTACTTTAGGTCCAAAACTCATGTTTGGGGTGGTTTCGCGCAATTTGGTTGCCGCACGTCACCCATTGCGAAAACGGGTGTGGGGTGCATAAAAGCACGAGTTTTTGCCACCAGAACCATTTCTTCGTTTTCCGCAACGAACATGCCCAATCCACTACTTTAGGTCCAAAACTCATGTATGTGTGGTTTCACGCAATTTGGTTGCCGCACGTCACCCATTCCGAAAACGGGTGTGGGGTGCATACAAGCACGAGTTTTTGCCACCGGAACCATTTCTTTGTTTTTCGCAACGAACATGCCCAATCCACTACTTTAGGTCCAAAACTCATGTTTGGGCTGGTTTCGCGCAATTTCGTTGTCGCACGTCACCCATTCAGAAAACGGCTGTGGGGTGCATACAAGCACGAGTTTTTGCCACCAGAACCATTTCTTCATTTTCTACAACGAACATGCCCAATCCACTACTTTAGGTCCAACACTCACGTTTGGGGTTGGTTTCGCGCAATTTCGTTGCCGCACGTCACCCATTCCGAAAACGGGTGTCGGGGTGCATACAAAGCCCGAGTTTTTGCCACAGGAACCATTTTTTTGTTTTTCACAACAAACATGCCCAATCCACTACTTTATGTCCAAAACTCATGTTTAGGGTGGTTTCGCGCAATTTCGTTGCTGCAAGTCATCCATTCCGAAAACGGGTGTCGGAGTGCATACAAAGCACGAGTTTTTGCCACCGGAACCATTTCTTCGTTTTTCGTAACGAACATGCCCAATCCACCACTTTAGGTCCAAAACTCATGTTTGGGCTAGTTTCGCACAATTTCGTTGCCGCATGTCACCCATTCCGAAAACAGGTGTCGGGGTGCATACAAGCACGAGTTTTTGCCACCGGAACCATTTCTTTGTTTTTCGCAACGAACATGCCCAATCCACTACTTTAGGTCCAAAACACATGTTTGGGGTGATTTCGCGCAATTTCGTTGCCGCAAGTCATCCATTCCGAAAACGAGTGTCGGGGTGCAAACACAGCACGAGTTTTTGCCACTGGAACCATTTCTTCGTTTTTCGCAACGAACATGCCCAATCCACCGCTTTAGGTCCAAAACTCATGTTTGGGCTGGTTTCGCACAATTTCGATGCCGCATGTCACCCATTCCGAAAACGGGTGTGGGGTGCATACAAGCACGAGTTTTTGCCACCGGAACCATTTCTTTGTTTTTCACAACGAACATGCCCAATCCACTACTTTAGGTCCAAAACTCATGTTTGGGGTGATTTCGCGCAATTTCGTTGCCGCAAGTCATTCATTCCAAAAACGGGTGTCACGGTGCATACAAAGCACGAGTTTTTGCCACCGGAACCATTTCTTCGGTTTTCGCAACGAACATGCCCAATCCACCACTTTAGGTCCAAAACTCATGTTTGGGCTGGTTTCGCACAATTTCGTTGCCGCACGTCACCCATTGCGAAAACGGGTGTGGTGTGCATACAAGCACGAGTTTTTGCCACCGGAACCATTTCTTTGTTTTTCGCAACTAACATGCCCAATCCACTACTTTAGGTCCAAAACTCATGTTTGGGGTGGTTTCGCGCAATTTGGTTGCCGCACGTCACCCATTGCGAAAACGGGTGTGGGGTGCATACAAGCACGAGTTTTTGCCACCAGAACCATTTGTTCGTTTTCCGCAACGAACATGCCCAATCCACTACTTTAGGTCCAAAACTCATGTTTGGGGTGGTTTCACGCAATTTGGTTGCCGCACGTCACCCATTCCGAAAACGGGTGTGGGGTGCATACAAGCACGAGTTTTTGCCACCAGAACCATTTCTTCATTTTCTGCAACGAACATGCCCAATCCACTACTTTAGGTCCAACACTCACGTTTGGGGTTGGTTTCGCGCAATTTCGTTGCCGCACGTCACCCATTCCGAAAACGGGTGTCGGGGGGCATACAAAGCCCGAGTTTTTGCCACAGGAACCATTTCTTTGTTTTTCACAACAAACATGCCCAATCCACTACTTTATGTCCATAACTCATGTTTAGGGTGGTTTCGTGCAATTTCGTTGCTGCAAGTCATCCATTCCGAAAACGGGTGTCGGAGTGCATACAAAGCACGAGTTTTTGCCACCGGAACCATTTCTTCGTTTTTCGTAACGAACATGCCCAATCCACCACTTTAGGTCCAAAACTCATGTTTGGGCTGGTTTCGCACAATTTCGTTGCCGCATGTCACCCATTCCGAAAACGGCTGTCGGGGGTGCATACAAGCACGAGTTTTTGCCACCGGAACCATTTCTTTGTTTTTCGCAACGAACATGCCCAATCCACTACTTTAGATCCAAAACACATGTTTGGGGTGATTTCGAGCAATTTCGTTGCCGCAAGTCATCCATTCCGAAAACGAGTGTCGAGGTGCATACACAGCACGAGTTTTTGCCACTGAAACCATTTCTTCGTTTTTCGCAACGAACATGCCCAATCCACCGCTTTAGGTCCAAAACTCATGTTTGGGCTGGTTTCGCACAATTTCTATGCCGCATGTCACCCATTCCAAAAACTGGTGTGGGGTGCATACAAGCACGAGTTTTTGCCACCAGAACCATTTCTTTGTTTTTCGCAACGAACATGCCCAATCCACTACTTTAGGTCCAAAACTCATGTTTGGGGTGATTTCGCGCAATTTCGTTGCCGCAAGTCATTCATTCCAAAAACGGGTGTCAGGGTGCATACAAAGCACGAGTTTTTGCCACCGGAACCATTTCTTCGGTTTTCGCAACGAACATGCCCAATCCACCACTTTAGGTCCAAAACTCATGTTTGGGCTAGTTTCGCACAATTTCGTTGCCGCACGTCACCCATTGCGAAAACGGGTGTGGTGTGCATACAAGCACGAGTTTTTGCCACCGGAACCATTTCTTTGTTTTTCGCAACTAACATGCCCAATCCACTACATTAGGTCCAAAACTCATGTTTGGGGTGGTTTCGCGCAATTTGGTTGCCGCACGTCACCCATTGCGAAAACGGGTGTGGGGTGCATACAAGCACGAGTTTTTGCCACCAGAACCATTTCTTCGTTTTCCGCAACGAACATGCCCAATCCACTACTTTAGGTCCAAAACTCATGTTTGGGGTGGTTTCGCGCAATTTGGTTGCCGCACGTCACCCATTGCGAAAACGGGTGTGGGGTGCATACAAGCACGAGTTTTTGCCCCGGAACCATTTCTTTGTTTTTCGCAACGAACATGCCCAATCCACTACTTTAGGTCCAAAACTCATGTTTGGGGTGGTTTCGCGCAATTTGGTTGCCGCACGTCACCCATTGCGAAAACGGGTGTGGGGTGCATACAAGCACGAGTTTTTGCCACCAGAACCATTTCTTCGTTTTCCGCAACGAACATGCCCCATCCACTACTTTAGGTCCAAAACTCATGTATGTGTGGTTTCACGCAATTTGGTTGCCGCACGTCACCCATTCCGAAAACGGGTGTGGGATGCATACAAGCACGAGTTTTTGCCACCGGAACCATTTCTTTGTTTTTCGCAACGAACATGCCCAATCCACTACTTTAGGTCTAAAACTCATGTTTGAGCTGGTTTCGCGCAATTTCGTTGTCGCACGTCACCCATTCCGAAAACGGGTGTGGGGTGCATACAAGCACGAGTTTTTGCCACCGGAACCATTTCTTTGTTTTTCGCAACGTACATGCCCAATCCACTACTTTAGGTCCAAAACTCATGTTTGGGGTGGTTTCGCGCAATTTGGTTGCCGCACGTCACCCATTGCGAAAACGGGTGTGGGGTGCATAAAAGCACGAGTTTTTGCCACCAGAACCATTTCTTCGTTTTCCGCAACGAACATGCCCAATCCACTACTTTAGGTCCAAAACTCATGTATGTGTGGTTTCACGCAATTTGGTTGCCGCACGTCACCCATTCCGAAAACAGGTGTGGGGTGCATACAAGCACGAGTTTTTGCCACCGGAACCATTTCTTTGTTTTTCGCAACGAACATGCCCAATCCACTACTTTAGGTCCAAAACTCATGTTTGGGCTGGTTTCGCGCAATTTCGTTGTCGCACGTCACCCATTCAGAAAACGGCTGTGGGGTGCATACAAGCACGAGTTTTTGCCACCGGAACCATTTCTTTGTTTTTCGCAACGTACATGCCCAATCCACTACTTTAGGTCCAAAACTCATGTTTGGGGTGGTTTCGCGCAATTTGGTTGCCGCACGTCACCCATTGCGAAAACGGGTGTGGGGTGCATACAAGCACGAGTTTTTGCCACCGGAACCATTTCTTCGTTTTCCGCAACGAACATGCCCAATCCACTACTTTGGGTCCAAAACTCATGTTTGGGCTGGTTTCGCACAATTTCGTTGCCGCATGTCACCCATTCCGAAAACGGCTGTCAGGGTGCATACAAGCACGAGTTTTTGCCACCGGAACCATTTCTTTGTTTTTCGCAACGAACATGCCCAATCCACTACTTTAGGTCCAAAACACATGTTTGGGGTGATTTCGCGCAATTTCGTTGCCGCAAGTCATCCATTCCGAAAATGAGTGTCGGGGTGCATACACAGCGTGAGTTTTTGCCACTGGAACCATTTCTTCGTTTTTCGCAATGAACATGCCCAATCCACCGCTTTAGGTCCAAAACTCATGTTTGGGCTGGTGTCGCACAATTTCGATGCCGCATGTCACCCATTCCGAAAACGGGTGTGGGGTGCATACAAGCACGAGTTTTTGCCACCAGAACCATTTCTTTGTTTTTCGCAACGAACATGCCCAATCCACTACTTTAGGTCCAAAACTCATGTTTGGGGTGATTTCGCGCAATTTCGTTGCCGCAAGTCATTCATTCCAAAAACGGGTGTCAGGGTGCATACAAAGCACGAGTTTTTGCCACCGGAACCATTTCTTCGGTTTTCGCAACGAACATGCCCAATCCACCACTTTAGGTCCAAAACTCATGTTTGGGCTGGTTTCGCACAATTTCGTTGCCGCACGTCACCCATTGCGAAAACGGGTGTGGGGTGCATACAAGCACGAGTTTTTGCCCCGGAACCATTTCTTTGTTTTTCGCAACGAACATGCCCAATCCACTACTTTAGGTCCAAAACTCATGTTTGGGGTGGTTTCGCGCAATTTGGTTGCCGCACGTCACCCATTGCGAAAACGGGTGTGGGGTGCATACAAGCACGAGTTTTTGCCACCAGAACCATTTCTTCGTTTTCCGCAACAAACATGCCCCATCCACTACTTTAGGTCCAAAACTCATGTATGTGTGGTTTCACGCAATTTGGTTGCCGCACGTCACCCATTCCGAAAACGGGTGTGGGATGCATACAAGCACGAGTTTTTGCCACCGGAACGATTTCTTTGTTTTTCGCAACGAACATGCCCAATCCACTACTTTAGGTCTAAAACTCATGTTTGAGCTGGTTTCGCGCAATTTCGTTGTCGCACGTCACCCATTCCGAAAACGGGTGTGGGGTGCATACAAGCACGAGTTTTTGCCACCGGAACCATTTCTTTGTTTTTCGCAACGTACATGCCCAATCCACTACTTTAGGTCCAAAACTCATGTTTGGGGTGGTTTCGCGCAATTTGGTTGCCGCACGTCACCCATTGCGAAAACGGGTGTGGGGTGCATAAAAGCACGAGTTTTTGCCACCAGAACCATTTCTTCGTTTTCCGCAACGAACATGCCCAATCCACTACTTTAGGTCCAAAACTCATGTATGTGTGGTTTCACGCAATTTGGTTGCCGCACGTCACCCATTCCGAAAACGGGTGTGGGGTGCATACAAGCACGAGTTTTTGCCACCGGAACCATTTCTTTGTTTTTCGCAACGAACATGCCCAATCCACTACTTTAGGTCCAAAACTCATGTTTGGGCTGGTTTCGCGCAATTTCGTTGTCGCACGTCACCCATTCAGAAAACGGCTGTGGGGTGCATACAAGCACGAGTTTTTGCCACCGGAACCATTTCTTTGTTTTTCGCAACGTACATGCCCAATCCACTACTTTAGGTCCAAAACTCATGTTTGGGGTGGTTTCGCGCAATTTGGTTGCCGCACGTCACCCATTGCGAAAACGGGTGTGGGGTGCATACAAGCACGAGTTTTTGCCACCGGAACCATTTCTTCGTTTTCCGCAACGAACATGCCCAATCCACTACTTTGGGTCCAAAACTCATGTTTGGGCTGGTTTCGCACAATTTCGTTGCCGCATGTCACCCATTCTGAAAACGGCTGTCAGGGTGCATACAAGCACGAGTTTTTGCCACCGGAACCATTTCTTTGTTTTTCGCAACGAACATGCCCAATCCACTACTTTAGGTCCAAAACACATGTTTGGGGTGATTTCGCGCAATTTCGTTGGCGCAAGTCATCCATTCCGAAAATGAGTGTCGGGGTGCATACACAGCGTGAGTTTTTGCCACTGGAACCATTTCTTCGTTTTTCGCAATGAACATGCCCAATCCACCGCTTTAGGTCCAAAACTCATGTTTGGGCTGGTGTCGCACAATTTCGATGCCGCATGTCACCCATTCCGAAAACGGGTGTGGGGTGCATACAAGCACGAGTTTTTGCCACCAGAACCATTTCTTTGTTTTTCGCAACGAACATGCCCAATCCACTACTTTAGGTCCAAAACTCATGTTTGGGGTGATTTCGCGCAATTTCGTTGCCGCAAGTCATTCATTCCAAAAACGGGTGTCAGGGTGCATACAAAGCACGAGTTTTTGCCACCGGAACCATTTCTTCGGTTTTCGCAACGAACATGCCCAATCCACCACTTTAGGTCCAAAACTCATGTTTGGGCTGGTTTCGCACAATTTCGTTGCCGCACGTCACCCATTGCGAAAACGGGTGTGGTGTGCATACAAGCACGAGTTTTTGCCACCAGAACCATTTCTTCGTTTTCCGCAACGAACATGCCCAATCCACTACTTTAGGTCCAAAACTCATGTTTGGGGTGGTTTCGCGCAATTTGGTTGCCGCACGTCACCCATTGCGAAAACGGGTGTGGGGTGCATACAAGCACGAGTTTTTGCCCCGGAACCATTTCTTTGTTTTTCGCAACGAACATGCCCAATCCACTACTTTAGGTCCAAAACTCATGTTTGGGGTGGTTTCGCGCAATTTGGTTGCCGCACGTCACCCATTGCGAAAACGGGTGTGGGGTGCATACAAGCACGAGTTTTTGCCACCAGAACCATTTCTTCGTTTTCCGCAACGAACATGCCCCATCCACTACTTTAGGTCCAAAACTCATGTATGTGTGGTTTCACGCAATTTGGTTGCCGCACGTCACCCATTCCGAAAACGGGTGTGGGGTGCATACAAGCACGAGTTTTTGCCACCGGAACCATTTCTTTGTTTTTCGCAACGAACATGCCCAATCCACCACTTTAGGTCCAAAACTCATGTTTGGGCTGGTTTCGCACAATTTCGTTGCCGCATGTCACCCATTCCGAAAACGGCTGTCGGGGTGCATACAAGCACGAGTTTTTGCCACCGGAACCATTTCTTTGTTTTTCGCAACGAACATGCCCAATCCACTACTTTAGATCCAAAACACATGTTTGGGGTGATTTCGAGCAATTTCATTGCCGCAAGTCATCCATTCCGAAAACGAGTGTCGGGGTGCATACACAGCACGAGTTTTTGCCACTGGAACCATTTCTTCGTTTTTCGCAACGAACATGCCCAATCCACCGCTTTAGGTCCAAAACTCATGTTTGGGCTGGTTTCGCACAATTTCTATGCCGCATGTCACCCATTCCAAAAACGGGTGTGGGGTGCATACAAGCACGAGTTTTTGCCCCGGAACCATTTCTTTGTTTTTCGCAACGAACATGCCCAATCCACTACTTTAGGTCCAAAACTCATGTTTGGGGTGGTTTCGCGCAATTTGGTTACCGCACGTCACCCATTGCGAAAACGGGTGTGGGGTGCATACAAGCACGAGTTTTTGCCACCAGAACCATTTCTTCGTTTTCCGCAACGAACATGCCCCATCCACTACTTTAGGTCCAAAACTCATGTATGTGTGGTTTCACGCAATTTGGTTGCCGCACGTCACCCATTCCGAAAACGGGTGTGGGGTGCATACAAGCACTAGTTTTTGCCACCGGAACCATTTCTTTGTTTTTCGCAACGAACATGCCCAATCCACCACTTTAGGTCCAAAACTCATGTTTGGGCTGGTTTCGCACAATTTCGTTGCCGCATGTCACCCATTCCGAAAACGGCTGTCGGGGTGCATACAAGCACGAGTTTTTGCCACCGGAACCATTTCTTTGTTTTTCGCAACGAACATGCCCAATCCACTACTTTAGATCCAAAACACATGTTTGGGGTGATTTCGAGCAATTTCATTGCCGCAAGTCATCCATTCCGAAAACGAGTGTCGGGGTGCATACACAGCACGAGTTTTTGCCACTGGAACCATTTCTTCGTTTTTCGCAACGAACATGCCCAATCCACTACTTTAGGTCCAAAACTCATGTTTGGGGTGATTTCGCACAATTTCTATGCCGCATGTCATTCATTCCAAAAACGGGTGTCAGGGTGCATACAAAGCACGAGTTTTTGCCACCGGAACCATTTCTTCGGTTTTCGCAACGAACATGCCCAATCCACCACTTTAGGTCCAAAACTCATGTTTGGGCTAGTTTCGCACAATTTCGTTGCCGCACGTCACCCATTGCGAAAACGGGTGTGGTGTGCATACAAGCACGAGTTTTTGCCACCGGAACCATTTCTTTGTTTTTCGCAACTAACATGCCCAATCCACTACTTTAGGTCCAAAACTCATGTTTGGGGTGGTTTCGCGCAATTTGGTTGCCGCACGTCACCCATTGCGAAAACGGGTGTGGGGTGCATACAAGCACGAGTTTTTGCCACCAGAACCATTTCTTCGTTTTCCGCAACGAACATGCCCAATCCACTACTTTAGGTCCAAAACTCATGTTTGGGGTGGTTTCGCGCAATTTGGTTGCCGCACGTCACCCATTGCGAAAACGGGTGTGGGGTGCATACAAGCACGAGTTTTTGCCCCGGAACCATTTCTTTGTTTTTCGCAACGAACATGCCCAATCCACTACTTTAGGTCCAAAACTCATGTTTGGGGTGGTTTCGCGCAATTTGGTTGCCGCACGTCACCCATTGCGAAAACGGGTGTGGGGTGCATACAAGCACGAGTTTTTGCCACCAGAACCATTTCTTCGTTTTCCGCAACGAACATGCCCCATCCACTACTTTAGGTCCAAAACTCATGTATGTGTGGTTTCACGCAATTTGGTTGCCGCACGTCACCCATTCCGAAAACGGGTGTGGGGTGCATACAAGCACGAGTTTTTGCCACCGGAACCATTTCTTTGTTTTTCGCAACGAACATGCCCAATCCACTACTTTAGGTC
This sequence comes from Zea luxurians, assembly GCA_029449295.1. NCBI lineage: Eukaryota > Viridiplantae > Streptophyta > Magnoliopsida > Poales > Poaceae > Zea > Zea luxurians. Next base: position 6,876 of record JAOPSE010001587.1, on the reverse strand, counting down.
CAAAACTCATGTTTGAGCTGGTTTCGCGCAATTTCGTTGTCGCACGTCACCCATTCCGAAAACGGGTGTGGGGTGCATACAAGCACGAGTTTTTGCCACCGGAACCATTTCTTTGTTTTTCGCAACGTACATGCCCAATCCACTACTTTAGGTCCAAAACTCATGTTTGGGGTGGTTTCGCGCAATTTGGTTGCCGCACGTCACCCATTGCGAAAACGGGTGTGGGGTGCATAAAAGCACGAGTTTTTGCCACCAGAACCATTTCTTCGTTTTCCGCAACGAACATGCCCAATCCACTACTTTAGGTCCAAAACTCATGTATGTGTGGTTTCACGCAATTTGGTTGCCGCACGTCACCCATTCCGAAAACGGGTGTGGGGTGCATACAAGCACGAGTTTTTGCCACCGGAACCATTTCTTTGTTTTTCGCAACGAACATGCCCAATCCACTACTTTAGGTCCAAAACTCATGTTTGGGCTGGTTTCGCGCAATTTCGTTGTCGCACGTCACCCATTCAGAAAACGGCTGTGGGGTGCATACAAGCACGAGTTTTTGCCACCGGAACCATTTCTTTGTTTTTCGCAACGTACATGCCCAATCCACTACTTTAGGTCCAAAACTCATGTTTGGGGTGGTTTCGCGCAATTTGGTTGCCGCACGTCACCCATTGCGAAAACGGGTGTGGGGTGCATACAAGCACGAGTTTTTGCCACCGGAACCATTTCTTCGTTTTCCGCAACGAACATGCCCAATCCACTACTTTGGGTCCAAAACTCATGTTTGGGCTGGTTTCGCACAATTTCGTTGCCGCATGTCACCCATTCCGAAAACGGCTGTCAGGGTGCATACAAGCACGAGTTTTTGCCACCGGAACCATTTCTTTGTTTTTCGCAACGAACATGCCCAATCCACTACTTTAGGTCCAAAACACATGTTTGGGGTGATTTCGCGCAATTTCGTTGCCGCAAGTCATCCATTCCGAAAATGAGTGTCGGGGTGCATACACAGCACGAGTTTTTGCCACTGGAACCATTTCTTCGTTTTTCGCAATGAACATGCCCAATCCACCGCTTTAGGTCCAAAACTCATGTTTGGGCTGGTGTCGCACAATTTCGATGCCGCATGTCACCCATTCCGAAAACGGGTGTGGGGTGCATACAAGCACGAGTTTTTGCCACCAGAACCATTTCTTTGTTTTTCGCAACGAACATGCCCAATCCACTACTTTAGGTCCAAAACTCATGTTTGGGGTGATTTCGCGCAATTTCGTTGCCGCAAGTCATTCATTCCAAAAACGGGTGTCAGGGTGCATACAAAGCACGAGTTTTTGCCACCGGAACCATTTCTTCGGTTTTCGCAACGAACATGCCCAATCCACCACTTTAGGTCCAAAACTCATGTTTGGGCTGGTTTCGCACAATTTCGTTGCCGCACGTCACCCATTGCGAAAACGGGTGTGGTGTGCATACAAGCACGAGTTTTTGCCACCAGAACCATTTCTTCGTTTTCCGCAACGAACATGCCCAATCCACTACTTTAGGTCCAAAACTCATGTTTGGGGTGGTTTCGCGCAATTTGGTTGCCGCACGTCACCCATTGCGAAAACGGGTGTGGGGTGCATACAAGCACGAGTTTTTGCCCCGGAACCATTTCTTTGTTTTTCGCAACGAACATGCCCAATCCACTACTTTAGGTCCAAAACTCATGTTTGGGGTGGTTTCGCGCAATTTGGTTGCCGCACGTCACCCATTGCGAAAACGGGTGTGGGGTGCATACAAGCACGAGTTTTTGCCACCAGAACCATTTCTTCGTTTTCCGCAACGAACATGCCCCATCCACTACTTTAGGTCCAAAACTCATGTATGTGTGGTTTCACGCAATTTGGTTGCCGCAAGTCACCCATTCCGAAAACGGGTGTGGGGTGCATACAAGCACGAGTTTTTGCCACCGGAACCATTTCTTTGTTTTTCGCAACGAACATGCCCAATCCACTACTTTAGGTCCAAAACTCATGTTTGGGCTGGTTTCGCGCAATTTCGTTGTCGCACGTCACCCATTCCGAAAACGGGTGTGGGGTGCATACAAGCACGAGTTTTTGCCACCGGAACCATTTCTTTGTTTTTCGCAACGTACATGCCCAATCCACTACTTTAGGTCCAAAACTCATGTTTGGGGTGGTTTCGCGCAATTTGGTTGCCGCACGTCACCCATTGCGAAAACGGGTGTGGGGTGCATAAAAGCACGAGTTTTTGCCACCAGAACCATTTCTTCGTTTTCCGCAACGAATATGCCCAATCCACTACTTTAGGTCCAAAACTCATGTATGTGTGGTTTCACGCAATTTGGTTGCCGCACGTCACCCATTCCGAAAACGGGTGTGGGGTGCATACAAGCACGAGTTTTTGCCACCGGAACCATTTCTTTGTTTTTCGCAACGAAAATGCCCAATCCACTACTTTAGGTCCAAAACTCATGTTTGGGCTGGTTTCGCGCAATTTCGTTGTCGCACGTCACCCATTCAGAAAACGGCTGTGGGGTGCATACAAGCACGAGTTTTTGCCACCGGAACCATTTCTTTGTTTTTCGCAACGTACATGCCCAATCCACTACTTTAGGTCCAAAACTCATGTTTGGGGTGGTTTCGCGCAATTTGGTTGCCGCACGTCACCCATTGCGAAAACGGGTGTGGGGTGCATACAAGCACGAGTTTTTGCCACCGGAACCATTTCTTCGTTTTCCGCAACGAACATGCCCAATCCACTACTTTGGGTCCAAAACTCATGTTTGGGCTGGTTTCGCACAATTTCGTTGCCGCATGTCGCCCATTCCGAAAACGGCTGTCAGGGTGCATACAAGCACGAGTTTTTGCCACCGGAACCATTTCTTTGTTTTTCGCAACGTACATGCCCAATCCACTACTTTAGGTCCAAAACTCATGTTTGGGGTGGTTTCGCGCAATTTGGTTGCCGCACGTCACCCATTGCGAAAACGGGTGTGGGGTGCATAAAAGCACGAGTTTTTGCCACCAGAACCATTTCTTCGTTTTCCGCAACGAATATGCCCAATCCACTACTTTAGGTCCAAAACTCATGTATGTGTGGTTTCACGCAATTTGGTTGCCGCACGTCACCCATTCCGAAAACGGGTGTGGGGTGCATACAAGCACGAGTTTTTGCCACCGGAACCATTTCTTTGTTTTTCGCAACGAAAATGCCCAATCCACTACTTTAGGTCCAAAACTCATGTTTGGGCTGGTTTCACGCAATTTCGTTGTCGCACGTCACCCATTCAGGAAACGGCTGTGGGGTGCATACAAGCACGAGTTTTTGCCACCGGAACCATTTCTTTGTTTTTCGCAACGTACATGCCCAATCCACTACTTTAGGTCCAAAACTCATGTTTGGGGTGGTTTCGCGCAATTTGGTTGCCGCACGTCACCCATTGCGAAAACGGGTGTGGGGTGCATACAAGCACGAGTTTTTGCCACCGGAACCATTTCTTCGTTTTCCGCAACGAACATGCCCAATCCACTACTTTGGGTCCAAAACTCATGTTTGGGCTGGTTTCGCACAATTTCGTTGCCGCATGTCGCCCATTCCGAAAACGGCTGTCAGGGTGCATACAAGCACGAGTTTTTGCCACCGGAACCATTTCTTTGTTTTTCGCAACGAACATGCCCAATCCACTACTTTAGGTCCAAAACACATGTTTGGGGTGATTTCGCGCAATTTCGTTGCCGCAAGTCATCCATTCCGAAAATGAGTGTCGGGGTGCATACACAGCACGAGTTTTTGCCACTGGAACCATTTCTTCGTTTTTCGCAACGAACAGCCCAATCCACCGCTTTAGGTCCAAAACTCATGTTTGGGCTGGTTTCGCACAATTTCGATGCCGCATGTCACCCATTCCGAAAACGGGTGTGGGGTGCATACAAGCACGAGTTTTTGCCACCAGAACCATTTCTTTGTTTTTCGCAACGAACATGCCCAATCCACTACTTTAGGTCCGAAACTCATGTTTGGGGTGATTTCGCGCAATTTCGTTGCCGCAAGTCATTCATTCCAAAAACGGGTGTCAGGGTGCATACAAAGCACGAGTTTTTGCCACCGGAACCATTTCTTCGGTTTTCGCAACGAACATGCCCAATCCACCACTTTAGGTCCAAAACTCATGTTTGGGCTGGTTTCGCACAATTTCGTTGCCGCACGTCACCCATTGCGAAAACGGGTGTGGTGTGCATACAAGCACGAGTTTTTGCCACCAGAACCATTTCTTCGTTTTCCGCAACGAACATGCCCAATCCACTACTTTAGGTCCAAAACTCATGTTTGGGGTGGTTTCGCGCAATTTGGTTGCCGCACGTCACCCATTGCGAAAACGGGTGTGGGGTGCATACAAGCACGAGTTTTTGCCCCGGAACCATTTCTTTGTTTTTCGCAACGAACATGCCCAATCCACTACTTTAGGTCCAAAACTCATGTTTGGGGTGGTTTCGCGCAATTTGGTTGCCGCACGTCACCCATTGCGAAAACGGGTGTGGGGTGCATACAAGCACGAGTTTTTGCCACCAGAACCATTTCTTCGTTTTCCGCAACGAACATGCCCCATCCACTACTTTAGGTCCAAAACTCATGTATGTGTGGTTTCACGCAATTTGGTTGCCGCACGTCACCCATTCCGAAAACGGGTGTGGGGTGCATACAAGCACGAGTTTTTGCCACCGGAACCATTTCTTTGTTTTTCGCAACGAACATGCCCAATCCACTACTTTAGGTCCAAAACTCATGTTTGGGCTGGTTTCGCGCAATTTCGTTGTCGCACGTCACCCATTCCGAAAACGGGTGTGGGGTGCATACAAGCACGAGTTTTTGCCACCGGAACCATTTCTTTGTTTTTCGCAACGTACATGCCCAATCCACTACTTTAGGTCCAAAACTCATGTTTGGGGTGGTTTCGCACAATTTGGTTGCCGCACGTCACCCATTGCGAAAACGGGTGTGGGCTGCATAAAAGCACGAGTTTTTGCCACCAGAACCATTTCTTCGTTTTCCGCAACGAACATGCCCAATCCACTACTTTAGGTCCAAAACTCATGTATGTGTGGTTTCACGCAATTTGGTTGCCGCACGTCACCCATTCCGAAAACGGGTGTGGGGTGCATACAAGCACGAGTTTTTGCCACCGGAACCATTTCTTTGTTTTTCGCAACGAACATGCCCAATCCACTACTTTAGGTCCAAAACTCATGTTTGGGCTGGTTTCGCGCAATTTCGTTGTCGCACGTCACCCATTGAGAAAACGGCTGTGGGGTGCATACAAGCACGAGTTTTTGCCACCGGAACCATTTCTTTGTTTTTCGCAACGTACATGCCCAATCCACTACTTTAGGTCCAAAACTCATGTTTGGGGTGGTTTCGCGCAATTTGGTTGCCGCACGTCACCCATTGCGAAAACGGGTGTGGGGTGCATACAAGCACGAGTTTTTGCCACCGGAACCATTTCTTCGTTTTCCGCAACGAACATGCCCAATCCACTACTTTGGGTCCAAAACTCATGTTTGGGCTGGTTTCGCACAATTTCGATGCCGCATGTCACCCATTCCGAAAACGGGTGTGGGGTGCATACAAGCACGAGTTTTTGCCACCGGAACCATTTCTTTGTTTTTCACAACGAACATGCCCAATCCACTACTTTAGGTCCAAAACTCATGTTTGGGGTGATTTCGCGCAATTTCGTTGCCGCAAGTCATTCATTCCAAAAACGGGTGTCACGGTGCATACAAAGCACGAGTTTTTGCCACCGGAACCATTTCTTCGGTTTTCGCAACGAACATGCCCAATCCACCACTTTAGGTCCAAAACTCATGTTTCGGCTGGTTTCGCACAATTTCGTTGCCGCACGTCACCCATTGCGAAAACGGGTGTGGTGTGCATACAAGCACGAGTTTTTGCCACCGGAACCATTTCTTTGTTTTTCGCAACTAACATGCCCAATCCACTACTTTAGGTCCAAAACTCATGTTTGGGGTGGTTTCGCGCAATTTGGTTGCCGCACGTCACCCATTTCGAAAACGGGTGTGGGGTGCATACAAGCACGAGTTTTTGCCACCAGAACCATTTCTTTGTTTTCCGCAACGAACATGCCCAATCCACTACTTTAGGTCCAAAACTCATGTTTGGGGTGGTTTCGCGCAATTTGGTTGCCGCACGTCACCCATTGCGAAAACGGGTGTGGGGTGCATACAAGCACGAGTTTTTGCCACCGGAACCATTTCTTTGTTTTTCGCAACGAACATGCCCAATCCACTACTTTAGGTCCAAAACTCATGTTTGGGGTGGTTTCGCGCAATTTGGTTGCCGCACGTCACCCATTGGAAAACGGGTGTGGGGTGCATACAAGCACGAGTTTTTGCCACTAGAACCATTTCTTCGTTTTCCGCAACGAACATGCCCCATCCACTACTTTAGGTCCAAAACTCATGTTTGGGTGGTTTCACGCAATTTGGTTGCCGCACGTCACCCATTCCGAAAACGGGTGTGGGGTGCATACAAGCACGAGTTTTTGCCACCAGAACCATTTCTTCGTTTTCTGCAACGAACATGCCCAATCCACTACTTTAGGTCCAACACTCACGTTTGGGGTTGGTTTCGCGCAATTTCGTTGCCGCACGTCACCCATTCCGAAAACGGGTGTCGGGGTGCACACAAAGCCCAAGTTTTTGCCCCGGAACCATTTCTTTGTTTTTCGCAACGAACATGCCCAATCCACTACTTTATGTCCAAAACTCATGTTTAGGGTGGTTTCGCGCAATTTGGTTGCCGCACGTCATCTATTGCGAAAACGGGTGTCGGAGTGCATACAAAGCACGAGTTTTT
>JAOPSE010000158.1:2725882-3049741 GCA_029449295.1 Zea luxurians | reverse complement strand
CCTATAGTTTCAGAAATTTAGAACTGACAAAACTGTAAATTATAACTCAAGTTCAGGAGCCCTTGTTATGTTTTAGCTACAACTACAAAATGACACTTGTGGATCAATATACTTCACAGAGGGAGAAAGAACTATCATGTGGAAATGTCATAAAGAACCATACACCACACAGATAAGTATAGAACTTAGACAACACACTGATGTGTAATTCAACGCCATCTTTTATAGCATAACAATAATATAATGAAGTAGCTCCAGCTCCATCTTTTGCATGCACTACAGCTATGGTTAAACTGGCTTGTTCCGTAGCCTCCTTGCCGGATCAGGCTTTACAATTCTAAATTGGTCCAAAACCTCCATCATACTCGAGCTTACAAACTGAAGAAGAGAGATTAACAATTGTTCAGAGTGAAATGCCCAAATGGCCCTCTTTCTGAATTTTCTGGAATTTTCGTTATTCATGCCCCACATCAATCTCCAAAGTACTAATTCAAACATGTGAAAGGAGAGAAAATATTGCGAAAAGGAAAGGAAATACAAAAACTGACCTGAACCAGCATACCACCTCTTGTGGCATGCACCATGGCATACCCGAATTCTGAAACTCTTAATAGCTCCACTTGTTCAACTAATCAAGGCAAGATTTTGTTAACGAGCATGTACAGTATTGGATATCAATTTAAGGTTATGAACTTAAAAGTATATCTCAAATCTGAATGTTCATTGAATATACAAGAAATCTCATGTATACCATCTTAAAGATCAAGCACTACTTGCTTTGGACTACAAAAGACTTGTTACTATAGTTCTTACCACAATCCTAGGAACTTGTCCAAGCTAAATCCTCCAGCTCCAACAGTGGCATGAACGGGTGCAGTATATTTGCTGTTGTCATAAGTATCAGTTCCACTTGCATCCTTCTTTGGCTTGCCTTTGCATCTATTCCTGTATACTGCACAAGTCCTCTCATAGTTGTGTACATGGCCAAAGAAAACCAAATCCACCTACTCAACCAAAAACCAAAACATGCTACTATGGTTAGTGTATTGTGGTCAGGTGATCATTTCTTTTCATACCAGCCTGAGGTAGTTAACTTTCTGTTCTAAGCATGATTTCTTACCTAGTGCTTGAGCAAGAGTGGCTCAACGGAGGCTACAAATGTTAGATCTACATTAACTGGTATTCCGACATGGGATGAGTACATCGGTCTATGCCTGCAATTTTCATTGAAGTATGGTGATTATGTTTCTTGTATCTGAATACATATTATAGGTTTAAAAGAAACAAAGTATAAAATGAAAGGACTCTTGTTGGGTCTGCATGATCCATCCATAGACAAGCTACTTGAAAACATACTTATGTAACAAAACTCACCCAATGAAAATTATCCATGTTTGCTTCGATCTATTGACTGATGACAAATCTTGATTCATCCATTTGTACTATTCAAACAATAAACTTTTCAGAGAAACAATACATATATTTCGAAGTCTGAACAATACATGAAAAGTTCTAATTGATTGTATACCTGCTCCGACATCTCTGACCACTTATGCTCAGTTGACATCATGACAAAGTGATCGCTCCCTTGCTCAATTGAATACCATGGCTTATCCTTACAAACAGCTGGCATGCGAAATATGACTCATATGCAACTCCACTTTCGCCACCTGAATCTGGGGTCACATATACAGAACCAGACTAGGCATAATCCCTGAGGAAGACAATGCAAGTTCATGGTCAATGATGGTGCATTTCACAATGCAATTCAACTGTTCAGATTACACTGCAAACATAAGATTTTAAAAGTATCAAATGCCTTTCATGATTACCAATAGCGGTCATGTAGGGAACTCGAGAAGCGACTGGTGCTATGAGGTTTAGGAAGAAATCCCATTCAACCAAACGCCAGGTCATTTGAGGCGAAGACGCACACACGCCAGCTGGGTACACCCCAATAATAAAGAAACCCTACTCCTAGCCTGAGAACTAAGAAACGGTACCTCGCATTTGCCACGGTGGGGACATGGCTGGCGCTGGTGAAGGCGGCGGCGAGGAGGATGCCCCAAAGGTGACCGGATCTGGCTCCATTGCTGCGATCTGTGAGGCTATATAGAAGAGATTAGGATTGGGCAAATTGAATTTTGCACGGGAGGATGTCTTTGTACTTGACGATTGCTGAAGCTTTCTAACACCCGGTTTTAAGGAACAAAGCCGGGTGCATCTCATACATGCGCCAAGAAGACAACATATATAATAACAGAGTGTATAGAGATAAATGTCACAATAACATCAGAGTATTTATTACATAGCGGAAGACTTATTACAAAATAAAGGAATAACCATAAAACGAACTAAGGATCGTTGGCGCCAATGTCAACTAAGAAACGCCACCTAGATCAAGTCGAATGCCTCAGCGTTAGGCGGCTCCTCTTCGACCACCTGTTCTTCTCTTGTGGGGGGTGTGAGACAGCAAGAGTGAGCTCACATACGTTCATAGCTCAACAAGTCGTGGGGAATAATGTGGCACGAACTCACCAAAGGTGGGAGTTCATGAAGTGTAAGGCTGATCAATGAAATAAAGGCTGAAGCTGAGCATTGCTTTTATAAGTTGGTCAAAATTTTATTAGCAATTACTAAGTGTAAGTAAATACCAAACCTTAATAATAATGAAGAAAAGTAATAGTGAAATAATCCCAAATGTGATGCAAATGTCAAATTAAATTTAAGTTCCATAATTAATCATGTGAGGGTCCGAGCCGCTCATGACCGTGAGCACGGCTAGTATACTAGTTTTACACTCTGCAGAGGTTGCGCATCTTTACCCACAAGTCATGTTACCCATCTGCCAAGAGACGGCCAATCCCATACACCTCTACCAAGGAGGCAAGGCAGGGTAACACTACGAGGCCTTTACAAAGTTCCACTAGCTTCAGAAATCCTGCTACAGTTTATAGGAAGCTCCAGAGCAGGGTTCTTGCCTGACCGCCATCGCAGCAAAATCAACCAAGGACCTCCCTACACTGACCACTCCCCTACTGCCCTTGCCCCTTTCGGGTAAGGAAGACCTCCACTAGCTTTCCTAGTTAATCAGCCAAGGGCGTCCCATTAAACCCTTGTGGTAGCACTGTTTTCCCGGGTGGTCGCTCCATGTTCCCATTAATTTAACGATCTTAACATGAACAGTAATAATAACAAGATAATAACAGAATAATGATGAGTAGTGTATCTCCATACCCAATCCACATAAAGCAATAGCAAGTACTACCTAAAAATATTTCAGGGGTGAACAAGGTATAAAGATAACCAAAACTGGGGTAACTTAAAGGATCCCATCAAAATTAACCTATGCAGATCATTATAATTAATAAGAACATGGCTGGGAAAAGTAAGTGATCAAGGGCACAACTTGCCTTCAATGAGCTCCTGCTCAGCAGTCTCTACCAGCTGAACCCCAGAATCCTCTGTAGCTTGCTCGTCTGCTCGCATCAATACAATACATACATAGTATAGCAAGAATTAACATCACACCAAACATGTAAATAAAATACACAGTAATAATCTAGACATGAAAATGAGATCATAGGAACTGGAATTATTAATTTTGGAGTTATATATTTTAAGTTATGAATTTCCAAAGGTTTTACGCATTTAATATAGGGTTAAGTGAGAAATAAATTTTAATGTGTATTTCATGTAAAAACAGTGGTACTATTTGATAGAGAATAATATTACAAAATTATAGGAACTGGAATGGTCCAATTTGGAGTTCATATGCATTTTCTATGAATTAAACAAGTTTCTGCAATTAAATTTGCACTAAAAACTATTTTCTAAATAGTTTTCCTAGTTTTATCAATTATCTGGACTGGGCGCAGATTTCTGGGAAGTGCAGGGGCTAACGTGAAAGAATTCCCCAGACTCATCGCACTATTCCTATGGACGGCGGGTTATTTTAATAAAAATCCGAGGGCTCTTTAACAAATAGTACCCACGAAGGGGTATCAGTGAATATGGGCCGATTGATCAAGCACGGACGGCCATGATTAAATCGACCCGGGTAATCCCTAACTCTCTCCTGCCACCACCGGATCCAAGATCAAGGTCCCAGATTTTATGGAGGTTTACTATACTTCGAACCGTTCGATTAATTCTACGGCCCAGATCTAAAGTGCTTACTCTGATCCGCTACCGTCCGATCAGAATCGGACGATGCACGATTACCCAACCAAAGCGGTACGTTTGAATCTAATCACAAACGTAGATACCAGATCCAACGGCGGTGGTTCTTCGTCTTCCCTACGACCAGCGCGCCACACCGACGCGGCTGAGGCGGGACCCCGCCGGCGCACACCCAGGTCCGCGCTGTAGGCCGCCAATCCCAAAGTTTATCCGCACAATACAATGACTAGAACATGGTGAACTGAATGGTACTCGCCATACCTCGGATGGGGGTGTAGTTTCTTTGGTCCACACGACGATGTGGCTTCACAGCGAAGTTCAACGACGGCGAGCAATTCGTCTACGCCAGGTCACACAAGTCACGCATGAAGGCTCCAGACCCAAGCGGTATACACAGGCGAAGGTCCCCGATTGCAACCCGAGGCCGATACGGCGACAGGTTCACGATTCCGCGGGGCGGTCGGTCCGCGGCGGTGGTTTGACGACGGCGGGGATTGCCACACCCCGAGGACCACCATGAGTTGTCGTGACGCGTCCGAGACCCGAGCGACAGCAACGACAACGTCCCTCCCCCGAGAAAATCACTACGACAGCGTGAGGTTCGTAGTTTGAGCTTCATCGCGGATTCGTAATGGCGCTGCTCGATTTCGAGGGTGGTTAGGGTGGAAAACGGTGACGGGTCCCTACGGCGCGATACTTATGGTCGGGTGGTGGGGTGCTTGCCCGGTCGACGGCCGCCACAGGAGGCGCGAAACGCGGGCGGACGTTGAGCTCGCGGATTCGGTTGAGCACGCCGCGAGACTTGCGGTGACGACGGCTCTGACCGCCCGGGGTCCCACGCACAAGAGTCCCGCCGCAATACCCTAGTGACAGACTGATGGGGGCCTGTGTGTCAGTGTGCAGGAGCTGGAGCATGGGTGGCTGGCTGCGCGGTGAGAAGCTCTGGTGGGCCAGAAAGGAGTACCGCGGCCCATTTAGGTTAGTTTCGTTTTGTCTTTTCTTTCCTATTCTTTTTCCTTCTTATTTTCAAATCTAGAATTTAAATTCAAATCTTGTGCCCAATTTATCCTCAAATTGTATTGTAAAATCAAGAGTACCAACTTTGGAGATATTTTTAGATATATATTATTTTTATCTTTATATCTTTATATATTTTCTCTTTTTTTCTACTTATATAATTTCTTTTATATTCTGGATTCCACTTTGGGACTTTAATATTTTCCTTTCATATGATTTCTTATATGGTCATAAGATGCACACAAAAATGAAAACCAGCATGATACATATTTTAGTGGCTTTTTATCTTATGAATTATTTGTTTTACATAGGGTGTTCACATGTGATGATGCATAAAAGTCAAACTCACATATGGATGAAGTGAAATTGTGTCCCCTTTTATATTATCTCTTACAAATTACAAATTGGGTATTACAAATCCTACCCCCTTAAAAAGAAATCTCGTCCTCGAGATTTAGGAAGATCTAGGGAAAAGGTGGGGAAAATCTATGTGAAGCTCTTCTTCTCTTTCCCAAGTTGCTTCATCTTCGCCATGGTGATTCCATTGAACTTTGCACATCTTTATAACCTTATTCCTCGTAACACGAGTCAGCGTATCCAGAATCTTGATGGGGTACTCAGCATAAGTCAGATCCTCTTGAACATTAAGGTCCTCCATTGGCAACTGTTCTTCAGGCACCCTGAGACATTTCTTCAGCTAAGATACATGAAATACATCATGAACATCCGCAAGATGATCCGGTAACTCCAATGGTATGCAACCTCTCCCACTCGCTTTAAGATTAAGAAGGGTCCAATGAAGCGAGGGGACAACTTTCCTTTGACTTTGAATCTTCTCATACCCCTGAGTGGTGACACCTTCAAATAGACATAATCACCCTCCTTAAACTCAAGCAGTCTCCTCCGGGTGTCAGCATAGCTTTTCTGTCTTGACTGTGCAGTTCTCAAATTTTCCCTTATTTGCTGGACTTGTTCTTCTGCTTCTTGTATAATTTCAGGCCAAACAACTGCCTTTCACCAGTTTGATCCCAATACAAGTGGGGTCCTGCACTTTCTGCCATACAAAGCCTCAAACGGTGACATCTTCAAACTGGCCTGATAGCTATTATTGTAAGAGAAACTCCGCATACGGTAGACTCTTATCCCAACTACCACCATGCTTAAGGGCACAAGCTCTTAGCATATCTTCCAGAACTTGGTTAGTCCTCTCAGTCTGTCCATCAGTCTGGGGATGGTAAGCCGAACTAAAATTCAATCTTGTATCCAATGACTCGTGTAACTTCTTCCAATAACCGAGAGGTAAACTGTGATCCCCGGTCTGATACAATCTTCTTTGGCACACCATGTAGGCAAACAATCTGTGCCATGTACAACTCTGCCAACTTGGCTCCTGAATATGTGGTCTTCACTGGAATAAAGTGGGCTACTTTGGTTAGCCTGTCCACAATCACCCATATAGAATCATATCCAGCAGACGTGGCAGGGTAATCCAACAATAAAGTCCATGCCAATCTCTTCCATTTCCACTCAGGTATCTTCAGTGGATGCAATAGTCCGGCTGCCTCTGGTGTTCAGCCTTAACTCTTTGGCATACATCGCACATAGCCACATGTGCAGCCACATCTCTCTTCAATCCATACCACCAATATTTTTGCTTCAAATCCTAATACATCTTAGTGCTCCCAGGGTGAATAGAATAAACTGAGTCATGTGCTTCCTTCAATATAGTTTCCCGAAGACTATCAATATCTGGGAACACAGATCCGATTCTTGAACCATATCGTGCCTTGCTCATCTTCTGTGAATTCTGGGCCTCTACCCTCTGTTATTAGATCCTTGATCTCCTGAATCTTAGCGTCACCAACCTGACCTTTACGAATTTCTTGCTCCAAGGTAGGTTCCAATTCAATGGTAATTCCTTCCGTATGTGTAACAATTCCCAGGTTGAGCCTCTCAAAATCTTTTGCCAATTCATCAGGTAGCTGGACAACGAAAGCGGAGTGAACATGCTCCTTCCGACTCAAGGCATCTGCAACCAAAATTTGCCTTGCCTGGGTGGTTAATGAATCTCCAAGTCATAATCCTTAATGAGCTCCAACAACGGCGTTGCCTAAGGTTGAGATCCTTCTGAGTGAATATGTACTTCAAACTCTTATGATCCGTGTATACTTGGCACTTAGTTCCCATAATGTAGTGTCTCCAAATCTTAAGTGCATGCACAACGGCAGCCAGTTCCAAGTCATGAGTGGGGTAGTTCAGTTCATGCTTCCGCAACTGACGAGATGCATAGGCAATCACATGACCTTCTTGCATGAGCACACATCCAAGTCCTTGGCCACATGCATCACAATAAATGTCAAATCCCTTCTGTAGATCTGGCATAACCAACACTGGTGGCGACATCAACCTCTCCTTCAATTGATCAAAGCTCTCTTGGCATTTCTCATCCCACTTGAATTCTCTTCCTTTCTCCAAAAGCGATGTCATAGGCTTGGCAATTTTAGAGAACCCTTCAATAAATCTCCGATAATATCCTGCAAGTCCCAAGAAACTCCGAATCTCAGTAACTGTAGTGGGCACTCTCCACTCCATTATCTCCTTCACTTTAGCAGGATCCACTGCTATTCCTCCATTAGAAATAATATGACCAAGGAATGGCACCTTGTCAATCCAAACTCGCACTTGCTGAACTTAGCATAGAGTTGATTATCTCGCAGCTTTTGTAGCACCAACCTTAGATGTTGTTCATGATCACTTTCATTCTTAGAATAGATAAGAATATCGTCGATGAACACCACGACGAATCTGTCCAAATACTCCATAAACACCTTATTCATCAAATTCATGAAATAAGCTGGTGCATTGGTCAATCCAAATGACATGACAGTGAACTCATATAATCCATATCGGGTTGAGAAAGCCGTCTTAGGAATATCCGAGGGTCTAATCTTCATTTGATGGTATCCCGATCGGAGATCAATCTTCGAGAATACTCTGGCTCCTCTCATCTGATCAAACAAATCCTCAATACGGGGTAATGGATACTTGTTCTTTACCGTGACATCATTAAGTGATCTATAGTCCACACACATCCGTTGCGATCCATCCTTCTTCTGCACAAATAACACCGGTGCTCCCCAAGGTGAGGAACTCGGACAAATATACCCCGCCTCCTGTAACTCAGTTAACTGCTTCTTAAAGCTCCTTCAGTTCTTCTACAGCCATCCTGTATGGTCGCTTAGAAATAGGGGCAGTTCCAGGTAAAAGATTAATCACAAACTCAACTTCCCTATCTGGTGGCATCCCTGGTAACTCCTCTGGAAAGACATCCGGAAAATCTCTAACCACCCGGATGTTGTCACAACAAAACTCCTCGGGTATAAAGAAACATTGCACGCATGGATGAGGTGATTACTGCAATATTAACTTGAAATGTTTCTCCTTTAGGACTAGTGAGCTCTATAGTACCTCTACCACATGCTATAATGGCCTTTGCCTTCCTTAACCATGACATACCCCAGAATCAGATCTATACTGCTGGCATCTAATATTATAGCAGTAGCTCCAAATTCTCTTCCCATAATTGATAATGTCAATCTACGTGTCATTTGATTCGCCTCAATAGGCCCTTTAGGTGTGATTACTATCATTGGTTTTCTCATATTTAGCAGGGGTATCTCATTAGTGTTGGCATATCGAGCAGACATGAATGAATGTGTAGCACCAGAATCAAATAATATTGTTGCAGGAAGGGCAATTAATGTAAAACATACCGAGTACGATGTCACCACCATCAGGAGTATCATCAACGCTGAATTGATTCACCCTGGCTATAGAATATCCCTTGCCAAGAGTCTGTTGCTTGTTCTAGCTGGTGTACCAGAATTTCCCATAGGACAAGCATTAGCATAGTGCCCAATCTGACTGCACTTGAAGCATGTAGGGTCGGTCTTCTGTCCTGTAGGCCTCGTCGGGGTGCCAGTTGGGAGTAGCCTGACGAGTAGGTGTCCGTGGAGAGCCCTGTGGAGCATACTGAACTGGGCGTGGTCCTCCTGGTCAAGTCGGTGTACCCTGTGGCGGTACGTAGCGGGGACGAACACTGCTGCTACCCTGTCCTTGTGAGATAGCCTTCCTCTTCAAATCACCCAGTTGAACACGCTTGTGTTCGATAGCAAGAGCCTTATCCAGTAGCCTCTGAAATGATGGAAAGGTGTGTGCAACCAGTGCATACTGCAAGGGTCCATTAAGTCCTTCAATAAGTGCTCCTGCTTCCTCTCATCCTCAGCAACTTCCTCTGGAGCATATCTCGACAGCTGAATGAATTTGTCTCTGTACTCGCTGACCGACATGTTTCCTTGCTTCAAAGACAGAAACTCCTTCTTCTTGATCTTTATCATACCAGCTGGAATATGGTAGTTCCTGAACTGTGTACTGAACTCTGCCCAAGTAATAGTATCAGCAGCATCATGGGCAGCAGTATAAGAATCCCACCAGTCAGCAGCAGGACCTGTCAAACGACCTGAGGCATAAAGAACTTTCTCCCGGTCTGAGCATTGGGCAATGTTGAGCATCTTCTCAATTGACTTCAACCAATCATCTGCATCAAGTGGATCTGGCGAACTGGCGAAGGTCGGTGGCTTATGACTCATAAACTCCCGGTGCTTATCACGAGGTGGAACTGGTGGTGGTGGTGGAGGCAATGGCACTTGATGCTGTTGCTGCTGTTGTTGAAGTTGTTGTTGCAGCTGCTGTTGTTGCGCCCTTCTCTCCTAGCGTATCTCCTCTCTCTCCTGGCGCAACTCCTGGCGTATATCTTCTCTTTCCTGACGCATCTCCTGGCGCTCTTGCTGCATCTGGGCACGCATATCAGCCATAGTGTCCGCCATTTGTTGCATTACTACCATCTGTGCTGCAATCAGTGGATCAACTCCGCCTGGTGGAGGATTAGGAGGATTCATCCCTGCTGGCTGTGGCTGAGGTTGTCTATATATCCTTCGAGTGTGTCGATTAGGAGGCAAATCAATTCCACCACCCCGCCTGGTATTTACCATCTGAGTTAGATACATAAGGTAAGAGAATAGTAGACAGGCAGTAATTACGAATCATGTTACTTTGGGGGATTTATTAGCTAAGCAGTTTAATGTTTTACCTACCATAGCTAATTTATTACCTTATGCTGGCACATGCTAAGATGTCCATATATAATATTTCAATCAATCAAAGAAGCAAATCAGGCATTGATCATCAGAACAATCAACCAACATTTTTAATAGAGAAAATAGTTTTAATTTTGTCTTAGGCTTCCTATCTCTTAAAATGTCATAGGGGTAGGGATTCCAAGGTGTGAAATCCATCTTGTCTTAGAGTAGAAAAGGTAAGAATGATCAGAGTAGAACGGTAGAAGGTGAGACAGGATCAAGATAAGTGTAGAAAGAATCAGAGTAAGGTAAGTGTAGAATGAATCAGAATGAGATAAGTAGGTAAGGGTTATCCATTTCTATCTAGGTTTCGTCCTACAGTCAACATTTCCTCTGATACCACTTCTGTAACACCCGGGTTTTAAGGAACAAAGTCGGGTGCATCTCATACATGCGCCAAGAAGACAACATATATAATAACAGAGTGTATAGAGATAAATGTCACAATAACATCAGAGTATTTATTACATAGCGGAAGACTTATTACAAAATAAAGGAATAACCATAAAACGAACTAAGGATCGTTGGCGCCAATGTCAACTATGAAACGCCACCTAGATCAAGTCGAATGCCTCAGCGTTAGGCGGCTCCTCTTCGACCACCTGTTCTTCTCCTGTGGGGGGGTGTGAGACAGCAAGAGTGAGCTCACATACGTTCATAGCTCAACAAGTCATGGGGAATAATGTGGCACGAACTCACCAAAGGTGGGAGTTCATGAAGTGTAAGGCTGATCAATGAAATAAAGGCTGAAGCTGAGCATTGCTTTTATAAGTTGGTCAAAATTTTATTAGCAATTACTAAGTGTAAGTAAATACCAAACCTTAATAATAATGAAGAAAAGTAATAGTGAAATAATCCCAAATGTGATGCAAATGTCAAATTAAATTTAAGTTCCATAATTAATCATGTGAGGGTCCGAGCTGCTCATGACCGTGAGCACGGCTAGTATACTAGTTTTACACTCTGCAGAGGTTGCGCATCTTTACCCACAAGTCATGTTACCCATCTGCCAAGAGACGGCCAATCCCATACACCTCTACCGAGGAGACGAGGCAGGGTAACACTACGAGGCCTTTACAAAGTTCCACTAGCTTCAGAAATCCCGCTACAGTTTATAGGAATCTCCAGAGCAGGGTTCTTGCCTGACCGCCATCGCAGCAAAATCAACCAAGGACCTCCCTACACTGACCACTCCCCTACTGCCCTTGCCCCTTTCGAGTAAGGAAGACCTCCACTAGCTTTCCTAGTTAATCAGCCAAGGGCGTCCCATTAAACCTTTGTGGTAGCACTGTTTTCCCGGGTGGTCGCTCCATGTTCCCATTAATTTAATGATCTTAACATGAACAGTAATAATAACAAGATAATAACAGAATAATGATGAGTAGTGTATCTCCATACCCAATCCACATAAAGCAATAGCAAGTACTACCCAAAAATATTTCAGGGGTGAACAAGGTATAAAGATAACCAAAACTGGGGTAACTTAAAGGATCCCATCAAAATTAACCTATGCAGATCATTATAATTAATAAGAACATGGCTGGGAAAAGTAAGTGATCAAGGGCACAACTTGCCTTCAATGAGCTCCTGCTTAGCAGTCTCTACCAGCTGAACCCCAGAATCCTCTGTAGCTTGCTCGTCTGCTCGCATCAATACAATACATACATAGTATAGCAAGAATTAACATCACACCAAACATGTAAATAAAATACACAGTAATAATCTAGACATGAAAATGAGATCATAGGAACTCGAATTATTAATTTTGGAGTTATATATTTTAAGTTATGAATTTCCCAAAGGTTTTATGCATTTAATATAGGGTTAAGTGAGAAATAAATTTTAATGTGTATTTCATGTAAAAACAGTGGTACTATTTGATAGAGAATAATATTACAAAATTATAGGAACTGGAATGGTCCAATTTGGAGTTCATATGCATTTTCTATGAATTAAACAAGTTTCTGCAATTAAATTTGCACTAAAAACTATTTTCTAAATAGTTTTCCTGGTTTTATCAATTACCTGGACTGGGCGCAGATTTCCTAGGAAGTGCAGGGGCTAACGTGAAAGAATTCCCCAGACTCATCACACTATTCCTATGGACGACGGGTTATTTTAATAAAAATCCGAGGGCTCTTTAACAAATAGTACCCATGAAGGGGTATCAGTGAATATGGGTCGATTGATCAAGCACGCACGACCATGATTAAATCGACCCGGGTAATCCCTAACTCCTCTCCTGCCACCGGCCGGATCCAAGATCAAGGTCCCAGATTTTATGGAGGTTTACTATACTTCGAACCGTTCGATTAATTCTACGGTCCAGATCTAAAGTGCTTACTCTGATCCGCTACTGTCCGATCAGAATCGGACGACGCACGATTACCCAACCAAAGTGGTACGTTTGAATCTAATCACAAACGTAGATACCAGATCCAACGGCGGTGGTTCTTCGTCTTCCCTACGACCAGCGCGCCACACCGACGCGGCTGAGGCGGGACCCCGCCGGCGCACACCCTGGTCCGCGCTGTAGGCCGCCAATCCCAAAGTTTATCCGCGCAATACTGTCGGGGACCATAATTAGGGTACCCTCAAGGCTCCTAATTCTCAGCTGGTAACCCCCATCATCACAAAGCTGCAAAGGCCTGATGGGTGCAATCAAGTCAGGGATCAGTCCATTCGAGGGACTCGATCACGCCTCGCCCGAGCCTAGCCTCGGACAAAGGCAGCCGACCCCGGAGGATCTCCGCCTCGCCCGAAGCCCCTCCTCCAGCGGCGAACACGTTCCCGGCTCGCCCGAGGCCCTGTCTTCGCCAAGAAGCAACCCCGACCAAATCGCAGGAGCATT
Organism: Zea luxurians; assembly: GCA_029449295.1. NCBI lineage: Eukaryota > Viridiplantae > Streptophyta > Magnoliopsida > Poales > Poaceae > Zea > Zea luxurians. The sequence continues at coordinate 3,036,493 of JAOPSE010000158.1, read as the reverse complement.
TAATGCAAAGGTGGCCTGACACCTTTATCCTGACGCGCGCCCCGGCTGACAGAGCCGAAGTGACCGCCGTCACTTCGCCGCTCCACTGACCGGTCTGTCAGAAAGACAACGCCGCCTGCGCCCCTCCGACTGCAGTGCCACTTGACAGAGTGAGGCTGACAGGCAGTCAGGCCCGGCCGCGCACCATAGGAAACTCCGCTCCGCCCGACCCAGGGCTCGGACTCGGGCAAAGCCCCGGAAGACGGCGAACTCCGCTCCGCCCGACCCAGGGCTCGGACTCGGGCAAAGCCCCGGAAGACGGCGAACTCCGCTCCGCCCGACCCAGGGCTCGGACTCGGGCTAAGCCCCAGAAGACGGCGAACTCCGCTCCGCCCGACCCAGGGCTCGGACTCGGGCAAAGCCTCGGAAGATGGTGAACTCCGTTCCACCCGACCCAGGGCTCGGACTTGGGCTAAGTCCTAGAAGACGACGAACTCCGCCTCGCCCGACCCAGAGGCTCGGACTCGACCTCGGCCACGAAAGGCGGACTCGACCTCGACCTCGGAGAAGCCTCCACATCGCCCAACCTAGGGCGCGGACCGGCCACGTCAACAGGAGGCGCCATCATACCCTACTCCAAGCTGACTCAGGCTACGGGGAACAAGACCGGCGTCCCATTTGGCTCGCTCCGCCAGATATGCGATGATGGCGCCCCGCACGTTCCCTGACGATGGCGGTTCTCGGCCCCCTTACGAAAGCAAGAGGACGTCAGCAAGGACTCAATGGCCACGACAGCTGTCTCTCCGCCAGGCTCCAGCACTCCTCCGACGGCCACGACATCACACAAATCGGGTGCCAAGATCTCTCCGGCCGCCACGATGGCGTGTACTTAGGGCGCTAGCTCTCCTCCGCTAGACACGTAGCACTCTGCTACACCCCCCATTGTACACCTGGACCCTCTCCTTACGCTTATAAAAGGAAGGGCCAGGGCCCTCTTAGAGAAGGTTGGCCGCTCGGGGACGAGGACGAGACGGGCGCTCGCATAAGGCCACTCGCTCCTTCCCTCGGGTGGACGCTTGTAACCCCCTACTGCAAGCGCACCCAATCTGGGCGCAGGACGAACACGAAGGCGGCGGGATTTCCATCTCTCTCTCTCTCTCCCATCTCCGGCCTCCTCGCTCTCCCCCCTTCGCGCTCGGCCTCGCGTCGACCCATCTAGGCTGGGGCACGCGGCGACACTTCACTCGTCGGCTCAGGGACCCCCCCTGTCTCGAAACGTCGACAGTTGGTGCGCCAGATAGGGGCCTGCTGCGTGTTGACGAACAGCTTCCCGTCAAGCTCCAGATGGGTAGTCTCCAGCAACCTCTCCGACCCGGGACGATGCTCCGTTTCAGGAGCCTTGAGTTCATGTCCCTCGACGGCAGCTACGACATGATACTCTTTCCACCGCCGGGCGACAGCGACAATGGCGGCCGACAGTCCGCCCGTCGGCGGCGGGATCGACGATGCCTTCCCCGCGTGGTGGAAGAACAACCTTCGAGCTCGCCCCGTCTTCTTCCCCGTCGACGGAGGAGGAGGAGGCGGGGCAACCAAGGCCATGCAGGAGGCGGCGCCTCGTAGGCCGTCGAGCGAGTCGACAACGCCAGCACTTCAACGGGGGGCGCGCCGGGCATCGGCCTCGTGCTTGAGACGAAGACGAGCACTGTCTCCCCGCGACACGTCAATCCCGAGCAAACGGACGACGCCAGCACGCTCGCGAAAGGCTTGCTGGGTGTCGCCCTCGTACCTGAGACGATGGTGCAGTCAGCCCCCGACGTGACCTCATCACCGCCTGTCAACCAAGAGGTACCGACCGATTCCCATCCCACGCCTTTCAGATTTAGCCTCGACCCGCCTAGCGGCTCCACTTTGGCGGACGCTCTCGTAGAGGCGAATCCGAAACCCTCTGGGGTTTCGCATGCGGTCACCTTGGGACCGGCTGACGGATGTCTCGACCTCCGGGCCCTCCGGGTCCGAGGGAGACGACGAACCCAGCTTCCATTGGGATTTTTCTGGACTTGGCAACCCCAGTGCCATGCGGGGCTTCATGACCGCATGCGACTGCTGCCTTTCCGACTATTCCGATGGTAGTTGTAGCCTCGGCGATGAGGACTGCGGCCCGAGCCGCGAATGTTTCCACGTCGATCTAGGGGGTCCCCCCGAAGGCAACCATCTCGGCATGCCGGAGGACGGTGATCTCCCTAGGCCGGTGCCTCGCGTCGACATCCCGCGGGAGCTAGCCGTGGTCCCCGTTCCGGCGGGGGGTCACGACCCACAACTCGAGCAAATCCGCGGGGTGCAGACCAGGCTCGACGAGGGAGCAGGAGCGCTTGAGCCAATCCGCCGGGACGTCGGGCAGGCATGGGCGGGCCAACCTCCGGCCGGAGAAATGCGTCATCTACCCCAGGGCTTCTAGCACCGCATCGCCGACGATGTCAGGGTCAGCCGCCACCCGCATCCAGTGGGGTCGGCCAGAACCTGGGTGCAGCAGCAATGCTCCTCCGCGCGATGCCGGAGCCATCAACCACCGAGGGGCGGCGAATCCAGGGAGAGCTCAAGGATCTCCTAGAAGGCGTCGCGGTCCGGCAGGCCGAGAGCTCCGCCTCCCGAAGGCAGGGGTACCCCTCGGAACATCATGTCGCGACTTCCTGATTCATGCGGGAAGCCTCGGTCTGCACCGGGCGCACGCGCAACACGGCGCCTGCGGCCCCGGGTCGCCTCGGCAACGAGCACCATCACCGTGATCGTCGGGCCCACCTCGACGAGAGGGCGCGCCGAGGCTACCACCCCAGGCGTGGGGGACGCTACGACAGCGGGGAGGATCGGAGTCCCTCGCCCGAACCACCTGGTCCGCAGGCCTTCAGCCGGGCCATACGACGGGCGCCGTTCCCGACCCGGTTCCGACCCCCGACTACTATCACAAAGTACTTGGGGGAGACGAGACCGGAACTGTGGCTCGCGGACTACCGTCTGGCCTGCCAACTAGGTGGAACGGACGATGACAACCTCATCATCCGCAACCTCCCCCTGTTCCTCTCCGACACCGCTCGCGCCTGGTTGGAGCACCTGCCTCCGGGGCAGATCTCCAACTGGGACGACCTAGTCCAAGCTTTCGCTGGCAATTTCCAGGGCACGTACGTGCGCCCCGGGAATTCCTGGGACCTCCGAAGCTGCCAACAGCAGCCAGGAGAGTCTCTCCGGGACTACATCCGGTGATTCTCGAATCAGCGCACCGAGCTGCCCAACATCACCAACTCGGACGTCATCGGCGCGTTCCTCGCCGACACCACCTGCCGCGACCTGGTGAGCAAGCTGGGTCGCAAGACCCCCACCAGGGCGAGCGAGCTGATGGACATCGCCACCAAGTTCGCCTCTGGCCAGGAGGCGGTTGAGGTATCTTCCGGAAGGACAAGCAGCCCCAGGGCCGCCCACCGGAGGATGCTCCCGAGGCGTCAACTCAGCGCGTCACCAAGAAGAAGGGCAAGAAGAAATCGCAAGTGAAACGCGACGCCGCCGACGCGGACCTTGTCGCCGCCGCCGAGTACAAGAACCCTCGGAAACCCCCAGGAGGTCCCAACCTCTCCGACAAGATGCTCAAGGAGCCGTGCCCCTACCATCAGGGGCCCGTCAAGCACACCCTTGAGGAGTGCGTCATGCTTTGGCGCCACTTCCACAGGGTCGGGCCACCCGCGGAGGGTGGCAGGGCCCGCGACGACGACAAGAAGGAAGATCACCAGGCAGGAGAGTTCCCCGAGGTCCGCGACTGCTTCATGATCTACGGCGGGCAAGCGGCGAACGCCTCGGCTCGGCACCGCAAGCAAGAGCGCCGAAAGGTCTGTTCGGTGAAGGTGGCGGCGCCAGTCTACCTAGACTGGTCCGACAAGCCCATCACCTTCAACCAAGCCGACCACCCCCGACCATGTGCCGAGCACGGGGAAATACCCGCTCGTCGTTGACCCTGTCATCGGCCCCACGTACAAACACGCGTTCGAATGCGACGTGGAGTGCGTGGAGTACGCCGAGGCCCTCGCCGAGTCCGAGGCCCTCATCGCCGACCTGGAGAGCCTCTCTAAGGAGGTGCCAGACGTGAAGCGTCATGCCGGCAACTTCGAGCCAGCAGAGATGGTTAAGTTCGTCCCCCTCGACCCTAGCAGCGACGCCTCCAAGCAAGTCCGGATCGGCTCCGGGCTCGATCCCAAACAGGAAGCAGTGCTCGTCGACTTCCTCCGTGCGAACGCTGACGTCTTCGCGTGGAGTCCCTCGGACATGCCCGGCATACCGAGGGATGTCGCCGAGCACTCGCTGGACATCCGAGCTGGAGCCTGACCCGTCAAGCAGCATCTGCGCCGATTCGACGAGGAGAAGCGCAGAGCCATAGGCGAGGAGATCCACAAGCTAATGGTGGCAGGGTTCATCAAAGAGGTATTCCATCCCGAATGGCTTGCCAACCCTGTACTCGTGAAAAAGAAAGGGGGAAATGGCGGATGTGTGTGGACTACACTGGTCTGAACAAAGCATGCCCGAAGGTTCCCTACCCTCTGCCTCGCATCGATCAGATCATGGATTCCACTGCTGGGTGTGAAACCCTGTCTTTCCTTGATGCCTATTCAGGGTATCACCAAATCAGGATGAAAGAGTCCGACCAGCTCGCGACTTCTTTCATCACGCCCTTCGGCATGTACTGCTATGTCACCATGCCGTTCGGCTTGAGGAATGCGGGCGCGACGTACCAGCGGTGCATGAACCATGTGTTCGGCGAGCACATTGGCCGCACGGTCAAGGCCTATGTCGATGACATCATAGTCAAGACGAGGAAAGCCTCCGACCTCCTTTCCGACCTTGAAGTGACATTCCGATGTCTCAAGGCGAAAGGTGTCAAGCTCAATCCCGAAAAGTGTGTCTTCGGGGTGCCCCGGGGCATGCTCTTGGGGTTCATCGTCTCCGAGCGAGGCATCGAAGCCAACCCGGAGAAGATCGCAGCCATCACCAACATGGGGCCCATCCAGGACTTGAAAGGCGTACAGAGGGTCATGGGATGTCTCACGGCTCTGAGCCGCTTCATCTCACGCCTCGTCGAAAGAGGACTACCCCTGTACCGCCTCTTAAGGAAGGCCGAGCGCTTCACTTGGACCCCTGAGGCTGAGGAAGCCCTCGGGAACCTGAAGGCGCTCCTCACGAAGGCGCCTATCTTGGTGCCCCCAGCTGCCGGAGAAGCCCTCTTGGTCTATGTCGCCGCAACCACTCAGGTGGTTAGCGCCGCGATTGTGGTCGAGAGGCAAGAAGAGGGGCATGCATTGCCCGTTCAGAGACCAGTCTACTTCGTCAGCGAGGTACTGTCCGAAACCAAAATCTGCTACCCACAAGTTCAGAAGCTGCTGTACGCGGTGATCCTGACACGACGGAAGTTGCGACACTACTTCGAGTCTCATCCGGTAACTGTGGTGTCATCCTTCCCCCTGGGGGAGATCATCCATTGCCGAGAGGCCTCGGGTAGGATTGCAAAGTGGGCGGTGGAAATCATGGGCGAAACAATCTCGTTCGCCCCTCGGAAGGCCATCAAATCCCAGGTCTTGGCGGACTTCGTGGCTGAATGGGTCGACACCCAGCTACCAACAGCTCCGATCCAACCGGAGCTCTGGACCATGTTCTTCGATGGGTCGCTGATGAAGACAGGAGCCGGCGCAGGCCTACTCTTCATCTCGCCCCTCGGGAAGCACCTACACTACGTGCTACGCCTCCACTTCCCGGTGTCCAACAATGTAGCTGAGTACGAGGCTCTGGTCAACGGGTTGCGGATCGCCGTCGAGCTAGGGGTCCGGCGCCTCGACGCTCGCGGTGACTCACAGCTCGTCATCGACCAAGTCATGAAGAACTCCCACTGCCGCGACCCGAAGATGGAGGCCTACTGCGATGAGGTTCGGCGCCTGGAAGACAAGTTCTACGGGCTCGAGCTCAACCACATCGCCCGGCGCTACAACGAGACTGCGGACGAGCTGGCTAAAATAGCCTCAGGGCGAACAATGGTTCCCCCGGACGTCTTCTCCCGAGATCTGCATCAACCCTCCGTCAAGATCGACAACACGCCCGAGCCTGAGGCACCCTCGGCCCAGCCCGAGGTACCCTCGGCACAGTCCGAGGCAACCTCGGCTCGGCCCGAGGCACCCTCGGTTCGGCCCGAGGTACCCTCGGCCCCCGAGGGTGAGGCACTGCGCGTCGAGGGGGAACCGAGCGAGGTCACGCCTAATCAAAGCTGGCAGACCCCGTACCTGCAATATCTCCGCCGAGGGGAGCTGCCCCTCGACCAAGCCGAAGCTCGGCGGTTGGCGCGGCACGCCAAGTCTTTCGTCTTGCTAGGGGATGGGAAGGAGCTCTACCACCGCAGCCCCTCAGGCATCCTCCAGCGATGCATCTCCACCATCGAAGGTCAGGAACTCCTCCGAGAAATACACTCGGGGGCTTGCGGCCACCACGCAGCACCTCGAGCCCTTGTCGGAAATGCTTTCCAACAAGGTTTCTACTGGCCGACGGCGGTGGCCGACGCCACTAGAATTGTCTGCGCCTGCGAAGGGTGTCAGTTCTATGCAAGGCAGACCCACCTGCCCGCTCAGGCTCTGCAGACGATACCCATCACATGGCCTTTTGCTGTGTGGGGTCTGGACCTCATCGGCCCGTTGCAGAAGGCACCCGGGGGCTACACGCACCTGTTGGTCGCCATCGACAAATTTTCCAAGTGGATCGAGGTCCGACCCCTGAACAGCATCAGGTCCGAGCAGGCGGTGGCGTTCTTCACCAACATCATCCATCGTTTTGGGGTCCCGAACTCCATCATCACCGACAACGGCACCCAGTTCACCGGCAGAAAGTTCCTGGACTTCTGCGAGGATCACCACATCCGGGTGGACTGGGCCGCCGTGGCTCATCCCATGACAAATGGGCAAGTAGAGCGTGCCAACGGCATGATTCTACAAGGACTCAAGCCTCGGATTTACAACAACCTCAACAAGTTCGGCAAACGATGGATGAAGGAACTCCCCTCGGTGGTCTGGAGCCTGAGAACAACACCGAGCCGAGCCACGGGCTTCACGCCGTTCTTTCTGGTCTATGGGGCCGAAGCCATCTTGCCCACGGACCTGGAATACGGTTCCCCGAGGACGAGGGCCTACACCGACCAAAGCAACCAAGCTAGTCGAGAAGACTCGCTGGACCAGCTGGAAGAGGCTCGGGACAAGGCCTTACTACACTCGGCGCGGTACCAGCAGTCCATGCGACGCTATCACGCCCGAGGGGTCCGGTCCCGAGACCTCCAGGTGGACGACCTGGTGCTTCGGCTACGACAAGACGCCCGAGGTCGACACAAGCTCACGCCCCCCTGGGAGGGGCCGTTCGTCATCACCAAAGTCCTGAAGCCCGGAACATACAAGCTGGCCAACAGTCAAGGCGAGGTCTACAGCAACGCCTGGAACATCCAACAGTTACGTTCCTTCTACCCTTAAGATGTTTTCAAGTTGTTCATATACCTCGCTCTCACGCAAAGTTTAGTCATCAAGGAAGGGTCAGCCTTGCCTCGGCAAAGCCCGACCCTCCCTCGGGGGCTAAAAGGGGGGGAACCCCCTCTGCGTCGAAATTTTCCTCGAAAAAAGATCTTTTCTGCCGGAATATCTTTCGTGCTTTTCGGCTACTTCGAAAGTGGATCCTGAAAACGACGGAGTACACATAAGCAGCCAAGGCTGACCGAGCCGAGGGACTCCTACGCCTCCAGGATACGGATACCTCACTCGTCACCTTTACACGGGGCGACTCACGCTTGGTGAAGCGGTTCAGACAACCAACAGGCGAGTCTTGGTGCTCGAAAATGGGGAAAAAACATGGCTCCGTGCCGAATTTACATACATGTTCAGGCCTCGACAGCCACAATGAACAGAAACACTGGCATTCGAAGTGCCATTACAAACGGAACTCCGGTTCCATCTCCGCAGGCACGAACAACCCCACTCGATGGGGGAAGGGCCTGCGGAGCAGCAGAAGACCGACGGGTGGCTCGCCGTCGTCCGCTCCGCCAGCAACGACGAGCGGCCGAACTGCAGCAGCAAGGGCCTCAGGGCGGATGCTGCTGCAATCTTGCCCTCGCCCACACCGACGCTCGAGGGGCGAGGACAAGTACAAAGAGTCGGAGGCCCGAAGCGCGGATGGTGGCGGTGATCCCGTCGGCAGCGGGGACTTCTCGAGCCGCCTCCACCTCGGCACCGACGACAGGGGCCGTCGGCCCTCCGGCAGATCCCCACTCAGATCCTCCCGGGCGAGTGAGGCACCGACCTCCGCGTGGAGGTGCCGTACCGATGCAAAGGGAGAACCGCCCCAGAACACGAACGCCGCCCTGGCAGCGCGCGATATCTTGGGCGGTCCTCCCGTGTACACGGCGCGGCAGCCGCCTTCCGGCAAGAGGGGGCACCAGGAGCCAAGCCGACGGGCCCGACGCGCTGGGGCTAACGACACCCGCCGTCGACCAGCCCCGCGTTGTCGAAGTCCGACCCGCCCGCAGGGCCAGTGAGCGCCCTCTCCCTCGAACGCCGAAGGAGAGGCCGACCCACGAACCCGCGCGGGAGGTAGAGCTCCGGCTCAACCCGGCCTCCACCCCAGCGGGGATGATGAACATCCTTGAAGCTGAGGGTGGGACCAAGATCGCAGCCCGGCCTGCCTCTCCCCATCCAGGGGCTGGAGGTCACCGTCTTGGGTGACCGCCGGCGGAGGGGTGCAGCCGGGCTGCATGATGAAAATCCTTGAAGCCGAACGACGGCCGAAAGGTACCAACTCCCGCAGAGTTGCGTTCCTCCAACGACGAAGCGGAAAAGCGGCGGATATACCCATCCGGGGGCTTGGAAGGTGGAAAGACACGATGCATTAGGGGAGCGCCAAGACATGGTTGCCCTCCAAAAGGGTCGCCCCCCTTTTTAAAGGCGGCTCCCCCCACTTGCGCCCTCAACCGTTGCGGGCTGAGTCTTCTCCAACATGCTCCAAGATCCTCCCCCCCCCCCCCACGGCGCGGGGGCTGGGTTCCACGCGTCATGCAAGCCGGTCCAGAGAAGAAGAAGCCAAACCACCGCGCATGGTGCGTGCAACCGCCCGGCGGTTACAAGCACTTCACCACTTTTGCCCAGACCAGCGGGCGAAAGGGCGGGCAGCCATGCAGACGGCATGCAACCGTGCCAAGTGGGTGCACTTCTCCGACTTCCAACGCGCCCAGCTTGGAGGACCAGGCCCACGCGTCATGCAACCGGTGCGCCGGTTGCTACGTGCCTGCAACTGCACCGCCACCTGCGCCACCACCGCGCCTCCTCGACTGTGGAACCAATGCCGCGACTCGAGGCGACCCAGCGCACGACCCAGCAGCTCCAGTCGGGCGCGACGGTCAATGCGGCCGAAGACGGGCCGGTAGTATTGGCGGTGGCAAGCGGGCGGGAGCAGCGGTCACGTCATCAGCCAAGCTTACGTCCCATCCGGGGGCAGCGAGAGAACCCTCTCTCACGGCGTGAAGACAACGCGCCCGTGTCTCGTTCCTCAAACGGCTCGCGCACGCGCAACGACTGCCCCGCGAACCACTCGCCCCGTCGCATTAACTCCGCGGCGGGACAGGCGGCGCCTCTGGCAGGAGAAGCGAGCGACGCTTCGCCTTCGCCACAATAACCGCGTCAGAAAAGGTACGCCGCGTCGTTCAATTTCGTATCCTTTTCCTTTTTTTCCTCTTTCTCTCTCTTGCAACAGGGACCGGGAAAGGGGGATACCCCGGAAAGGATCCTTCCCTGTGAAGGAACCAGGCTCCGAGCCTCCCTACTGATCAGAGGTTCGAAGGCTGACCCCTCGGAAGGGTTCAACAGCCGCCTCAGAGCACGTGGGCTCCACACCCACTACTGGTCAGAGGTTCAAAGGCTGGCCCCTCGGAAGGGTTCAACGGCTGCCTCAGGCTACTCGGGCTCCGCGCCCACTACTGATCAGGGGTTCGAAGGCTGGCCCCCGAAGGGTTCACAGCCGCCTCAGACACAGAGCGAGGGATGACCATGGGTACGTTCGATACATAACCAAGGCTCGGGCTGCGCTCCCGAGGTACCCTAGGACATTTTCGAGACCAGCGGGAACGATCTTGTAACAGAATCCCATCAGAGGGAGGCATCGAGCCCTCGGACCCCGTCACCAGGGGACCGGGTCTAGCAGATCACCCGCAGGTACTTTTGGGCGCGCCTCTGGGCCCCTAGCCGACCCCTAACGAATGGGGCACGGACGTCCGCTCGGATCACCCGCCTGCAGCTCACCGGAGACACCATGTTCGGCGTCCATCGAGGGCAACATGGCGCTCTCCCCCCTCCTCCTTGCGGAAAGGCGACGCAGGGGCGTATGTAAAAAAGTTGAGTCTGTCCCTGATCGCCCTCTCGCCCTGTGCAGGGGCTCGGGGGCTGCTCTCGCAAACCCGGCTCCGGCCAAACCGTTGACAGCGTCAACATACCAGCCCGAGAACTTGGGACCCGACCGTACACCCGGGCTACGGCCAGTTCGCATGAGGGAACGACCAGACCAGCCGAAGCATTGCGCGAGGCGTTAAGACCTCGGAGGAGTCAAACCACTCCTCCGAGGCCTCGGGGGCTACACCCGGCGGGTGCGCTCGCGCGCACCCACCGGAACAAAACGCAACCGAGAAAGGCTGGTCCCCTTGCAAAAAAGTGCGACGAAAGCCTCCAAGCGAGTGCTAACACTCCCTTCGAGGCTCAGGGGCTACTGTCGGGGACCATAATTAGGGGTACCCTCAAGGCTCCTAATTCTTAGCTGGTAACCCCCATCAGCACAAAGCTGCAAAGGCCTGATGGGTGCAATCAAGTCAGGGATCAGTCCATTCGAGGGACTCGATCACGCCTCGCCCGAGCCTAGCCTCGGACAAAGGCAGCCGACCCCGGAGGATCTCCGCCTCGCCCGAAGCCCCCCTCCAGCGGCGAACATGTTCCTAGCTCGCCCGAGGCCCTGTCTTCGCCAAGAAGCAACCCCGACCAAATCGCAGGAGCATTTAATGCAAAGGTGGCCTGACACCTTTATCCTGACGCGCGCCCCGGCTGACAGAGCCGAAGTGACCGCCGTCACTTCGCCGCTCCACTGACCGGTCTGTCAGAAAGACAACGCCGCCCGCGCCCCTCCGACTGCAGTGCCACTTGACAGAGTGAGGCTGACAGGCAGTCAGGCCCGGCCGCGCACCATAGGAAACTCCGCTCCGCCCGACCCAGGGCTCGGACTCGGGCAAAGCCCCGGAAGACGGCGAACTCCGCTCCGCCCGACCCAGGGCTCGGACTTGGGCAAAGCCCCGGAAGACGGCGAACTCCGCTCCGCCCGACCCAGGGCTCGGACTCGGGCTAAGCCCTGGAAGACGGTGAACTCCGCTCCGCCCGACCCAGGGCTCGGACTCGGGCAAAGCCCCGGAAGACGGCAAACTCCGTTCCGCCCAACCCAGGGCTCGGACTTGGGCTAAGTCCTAGAAGACGACGAACTCCGCCTCGCCCGACCCAGAGGCTCGGACTCGGCCTCGGCCACGAAAGGCGGACTCGACCTCGACCTCGGAGAAGCCTCCACATCGCCCAACCTAGGGTGCGGACCGGCCACGTCAACAGGAGGCGCCATCATTACCCTACTCCAAGCTGACTCAGGCTACGGGGAACAAGACCGGCGTCCCATCTGGCTCGCTCCGCTAGATATGCGATGATGGCGCCCCACACGTTCCCTGACGATGGCGGTTCTCGGCCCCCTTACGAAAGCAAGAGGACGTAGCAAGGACTCGACGGCCACGACAGCTGTCTCTCCGCCAGGCTCCAGCACTCCTCCGATGGCCACGACATCACACAAATCGGGTGCCAAGATCTCTCCGGCCGCCACGATGGCGTGTACTTAGGGCGCTAGCTCTCCTCCGCTAGACACGTAGCACTCTACTACACCCCCCATTGTACACCTGGACCCTCTCCTTACGCTTATAAAAGGAAGGGCCAGGGCCCTCTTAGAGAAGGTTGGCCGCTCGGGGACGAGGACGAGACGGGCGCTCGCATAAGGCCACTCGCTCCTTCCCCGGGTGGACGCTTGTAACCCCCTACTGCAAGCGCACCCAATCTGGGCGCGGGACGAACACGAAGGCGGCGGGATTTCCATCTCTCTCTCTCTCCCACCTCCGGCCTCCTCGCTCTCCCCCCTTCGCGCTCGGCCTCGCGTCGACCCATCTGGGCTGGGGCACGCGGCGACACTTCACTCGTCGGCTCAGGGACCCCCCTGTCTCGAAACGCCGATAAATACAATGACTAGAACATGGTGAACTGAATGGTACTCGCCATACCTTGGATGGGGGTGTAGTTTCTTCGGTCCACGCGACGATGTGGCTTCACGGAGAAGTTCAACGACGGTGAGCAATTCGTCTACGCCAGGTCACACAAGTCACGCATGAAGGCTCCAAACCCAAGCGGTATACACAGGCGAAGGTCCCCGATTGCAACCCGAGGCCGATACGGCGACAGGTTCACGATTCCGCGGGGCGGCGGGTCCGCGGCGGTGGTTTGACGACGGCGGGGATTGCCACACCCCGAGGACCACCACGAGTTGCCGTGACGCGTCCGAGACCCGAGCGACAGCAACGACGACGTCCCTCCCCCGAGAAAATCACTACGGCAGCGTGAGGTTCGTAGTTTGAGCTTCACCGCGGATTCATAATGGCGCTGCTCGATTTCGAGGGTGGTTAGGGTGGAAAACGGTGACGGGTCCCTACGGCGCGATACTTATGGTCGGGTGGTGGGGTGCTTGCCCGGTCGACGGCCGCCACGGGAGGCGCGAAACGCGGGCGGACGTTGAGCTCGCGGATTCGGTTGAGCACGCCGCGAGACTTGTGGTGACGACGGCTCTGACCGCCCGGTCCCACGCACAAGAGTCCCGCCGTAATACCTAGTGACAGACTGATGGGGCCTGTGTGTCAGTGTGCAGGAGCTGGAGCATGGGTGGGCTGCGCGGTGAGAAGCTCTGGTGGGCCAGAAAGGAGTACCGCGACCCATTTAGGTTAGTTTCGTTTTGTTCTTTTCTTTCCTATTCTTTTTCCTTCTTATTTTCAAATCTAGAATTTAAATTCAAATCTTTGTGCCCAATTTATCCTCAAATTGTATTGTAAAATCAAGAGTACCAAATTTGGAGATATTTTTAGATATATATTATTTTTATCTTTATATCTCTATATATTTTCTCTTTTTTCTACTTATATAAATTCTTTTATATTCTGGATTCCACTTTGGGACTTTAATATTTTCCTTTCATATGATTTCTTATATGGTCACAAGATGCACACAAAAATGAAAACCAGCATGATACATATTTTAGTGGCTTTTATCTTATGAATTATTTGTTTTTACATAGGGTGTTCACATGTGATGTTGCATAAAAGTCAAACTCACATATGGATGAAGTGAAATTGTGTCCCCTTTTATATTATCTCTTACAAATTACAAATTGGGTATTACAAGCTTGCCATTAGGGACATCTACGACTGCAAGCAAAAGCATGCACCTGTGTCACTTGCTTCTTCTCGCAGAGCAGGAAGCCAGCAGGGAAAAAATACGAAGAATAAATCAGGTGCGGAGCCAACCTGGCTGGCGAGGAGGATGCCCCAGCGGCGATCGGATCCGGCTCCATCGCTGCGATCTGGTGGTCGGGGAAGAGGGCATCTTCATCGCTGCGATCTGGTTTAAATACATGGATAACTGTTAAGCCTATCAAACAGATATAATAAAAACATGTATTTTGCAAAAGTTCTACCTTGAAAGCCCTAGATCTTCTAGCTGGTGTAAACAAAATATCATCAAGAGAGCCATTTTCTGCATACTGGGGTGCTTCAATCTAGAGATATTCCAAAGCATGTCCATTAATTCATCTTTTTCTGATAATGACAGATCTACCATGTCAATCCTCTTGATAGAAAGGAGTTGTGAGCGTGTCTACAATTTTTAGTAAAACTATAGAGAAAATCATCACCGCTAGGAAATTTGGTAAATCGGTACTTCAATATTTAGAAAAATCACAAAGGTAAATCTTATCAAGACCAAAAAACATTAATAAAAAGGTAAATCGTATCAAGACCCAAAAAATTAATAAAAGACCCAAAAACATTAATAAAAAGACCAAACAGTACTTCAATATTACATTAATAAATCAGTACTTCAATATTACACTACAAATTCCATCCTCCTTTGCGCGTAAATCTTATCAAGACCCAAAAACATTAATAAAAAGAAAAACATGTATTTCCTCCCCTCACAGCAAACCCTCTCAGCAAAACCTTTCTTTACTCAGAGGTTACCTCCCCGACCTACTTATACCTGATGTCCACTATCCCACAGAACCGGATAGGTAAGCAGAAGCTTGTTAATCATGCAAGCAGTAAATAGGAATTTACAGAACAAGAAAGTAGAAAGAGCCTGTAGCATAAAACACCGACAATCAAGCTTTCATGCCGACACAGAGGGGGAGCACAGTTGTTGCCGAGAGAAAGGGAGAGAACGGTGGTGGCGATTGCACACAACGAACCAGAGATAAAAAAAACACAAAAAAGACCAAATCTCTCGCGCTGGGACCCAGGCCTCCCCGATCTTCGTAGATCTAGGGTGGGAGAGAGGGAAAAGCGGAACAGAGCGGGGGAAAGGAAGTGAAGAGAGTTGCTGAGTGCTTGCCGCGGTCGATGGCTTCGTAGACATAGAAGTTGTTCATAGCAGAGAAGCAAGAGGTGGAGGTGGGCTCCCCTCTCGTCGCCGGTGAGGTTAGGGTTTGATATTCGGGAGGCCGAAGCCTGGGGGAGCAAGACGGGGAGGGACGGAACCTCGGCGATAGAAGGCGTCAGGTTTGGAAGGCACCATGCATCTGACTGCTGAAATCGCGGTAGGAAGGAGCTAAAGGCGGGTCCTAGAATCGCGGTACGAAGGAGCTGAGGGCAAGCATGGCCTTCACGCCGGCGAGAGTCACGGCGGGCAACACGCGATGCGGGGGAGGGGGCACGCGAGGCGGGGGCGGGGAGGATTGCAGAGCAGAGGGGCAGAACCGTGCACCACAGATGGATGTGGACACCTACACTACTGCCTTAAGAAGTAGTATATAGATATAGGATCTGTTTGGTTGGGCTGTGGCTGTGAAAAAGCTGTTGTGGGCTGTGAGCTGTGAGAAAAACTGCTGTGGGCTATGAGCTGTTAAAAAGCTAAAAACCGTTTGGTTGAAACCACTAAAAATCACTAAAAGTTATTCGATATACGTTTTCACAGTTCATCTAAAAGTCACTAAAAGCAGGTCTAGTGGTGCTTTTATTTTTGTACTGCGAAAAAGTCGGCTTTTAGAAAAAGCTGCTTCCTTAATCTAGCTCTTTAGTTTGACTTTTGGCTTTTAGGGGACAAAAGCTAAAGCCAAAAGTTAAACCAAATACACTCATAGTTGCATAACGGTTGTTGCCCGTAGATCGAGTGAGCCGAGGAATAGGACGCAACGATGCTGTGTGCCGGCCTGCATGCACCAGCTCGTAACAATCAAAACCCACCCACCCGCTGGATCGCTCTGCGTCATGCGGTACGTACGTGTGTCGCAGAGAGACTCGCACATTGCTGTCCAGCACGCACACGACCCCATCAACCTGCCGCCCAGTAACGATATCATATGCTACTACTATATGGACTGGGTCAAGACCCCGTCAGTTCGACCGGGCCCGAGAGAATTGTTAAACACCTTCTCGTTATCCATCGTTGTGACGGGTGGTGCCTCCGTCAGCACAGGACTCGGTTTCAGATGCAGTGCATGCATGCAAACTACGCGCGCGCAGCTTTGATTATTATTTCGCGCGTCGAAGCGCAGCAGGCCGTCCAAGATGATTAACCTACCTACGCACGCAGTCAAACTAGCTAACACGCGCGCTGTGCAGCACCAACCTGCACCAGCCGGCTATATATACGTAATTACGTATGTCCATGTCCACCAAGCCTCAAGAAGCTCTGATCGCAAAGCCGATCTTTTACTCGCTCGACGTGTGCCTCCTTCTTCTCTAATTCTCAAGCCAAGACATAGCTTGTAGGCTAGCAGCTAGCTAAAGCAATGGCAAGCGTCGTCGTCAGGCCCAGCAAGCTCCTCCTTGCTCTCCTTGTCGCGGCAATAATGGCAGCGTCTCCTCGGGCTCTCGCGTACGACCCGAGCCCTCTGCAGGACTTCTGCGTCGCCGACACCGCCTCCAACGGTACGTGTTGCACGGTGCACGTGCGGCCCTAGCTAGCTAGCTTATTAGCTCTTGTTATATACTCCTTCACATATACCAACCATCCTATACTGATCTGCGCATACATACATACTCCTACCTCGCATGCAATGCAATGCAATGCATCGCAGTGTTCGTGAACGGGCAGGTGTGCAAGGACCCGGCGCAGGTGACGGCGGCCGACTTCGCCTTCTCGGGCCTGCAGGACGCGGGCGACACCGGGAACGCGTTCGGCTCCAAGGTGACGCTGGTGGACGCGCGCGCGCTGCCGGGGCTCAACACGCTGGGCGTCGCCATGGCGCGCCTCGACATCGCGCCGGGCGGCCTCAACCCGCCGCACACGCACCCGCGCGCCACCGAGGTGCTCACCGTCGTGGAGGGCCAGATGTACGCCGGCTTCCTCGCCACCGACGGCAAGCTCTTCGCCAGGGTGCTCAACCGGGGCGACGCCTTCGTCTTCCCCAGGGGCCTCGTCCACTTCGAGTTCAACTGCGGCGCCGGCCCCGCCGTCGGCCTCGCCGGCCTCAGCAGCCAGAACCCCGGCCTCGTCCGCGTCGCCGACTCGCTCTTCGGCGCCGCCCCCGCCGTCACCGACGAGGTCCTCGCCAAGGCGTTCAGGATCGACGCCGCCACCGTGCAGAGGATCAAGGCGCAGTTTGCCACCAAGAAGTAGACTGTCGTTCACTGCTAGTAAAATTGTCCGCTGCCGCTGGTGTCCTTTATTGTTGTTTGTGTATAGATTCCCTGGCTGAATATTGCCCGGGTTTCGGTCCTTTATTTGTCATCAAATTCTGATTTGGTTACTTTTTTCTTGTCTGTATTAATTCATCATGTCCTTATTGGATAAATATTTCTGTTTTTTAAGTAGTCGAACAATGCAATTATAATCTATCTTGCACATCTTTATTAAAACAATTAATCTATATTCCCTTTATCCATTTCTTTAACGGCATCAGCGCTGCTGTTTTGATTATGTGTTTAGCCGATCAAGGTTTGTTTAGTTCATTACTATTTACTACGGCCCTGTATAGAACGGCAACAAATGGCTCCGACTCCCTGGCACAGACGCACAGTCGTAGACGAAGTGGAACAAATAATAAAACAAAAAGAATACTCCCCGTCCCAATTTATAATTCATTTGACTTTTTCACCAAATTTAACCAACTAGTCTTAGTGAAAAATAAAAAATTCAAAATTATACTTATCTAAACAATACCATAAAAAAACTAATAATAATTATGATTTTTTAAATAAAACGAGCTAGTCAAACGGAATAAAAATTGGGATGGGGGAGTATTAGTTTTGCATGTTCTTAGTTTATTTTAAATGGTGAAAGAAGAACGACCACCGAGGAGGCAAAGCCATAGCTACCCGTAACCCTACCTTAGGACTTATTCAGTTAGAAGGGGGTTAAATCCCTTCGTGGTCAAAATTGAATAAAAGATGATTTAACCACGCTCAATTCTCTTTGAACCCTATGCAACTTAACAAGGCCTTAAACCGCATTACAACTTGCTACTGTTATGTTGATCTCACGTCTTAATATTCCCCTCCTTGATCTCATGCTTACTCGCTTATACTCAAAACTTATTTTTATTTTCTTAGTTCTTAGCTTATAATGTCTATTTCTTAATAGATGAGTATACTAAGACCAAGGTATTACAACAACCGGTTATAGGTTATGTTGGGGGCCTTCGTCCTCCGAAGGTCCTAAAAACATGATTTGACAATGTTTTCCAAGTGGATTATGTGAACAGGTATCTTCGGACTCAGAATTATGAACATGAAGTACGGTCAGGACGAAGCCTGAACCAGACGAAGGGGATTAAAATGGAGGACGGGCTGATTACCAAGCTCCACGAAGGATGGTACACAGCCGAAGCTGTGCGCAGGGAAGCTTCGTCGCGATAGCAGAGAGGGGAACCGACTTAAAGATGAAAAGACTACTTGGGCCTTGACAGATTTCCATAAGTCATTGGCAAATGTAATGGACATGAATGTAATTTTACGTGGGCTGCGTCCCGCGTCTATAAATAGATGAACAGTACTCCCGTACTGTTCACGCTGACTTGGCATTTGCTTTTGCGTCACGCTTGTACTTTTTACCTTCTCTCAGGACCGAAGCATTTGAGAACAAGTCCCCAACCACCTTCCATTTCGAGTTATTCCGGTGAACTCACTTCCATTTCGAGTTATTCGAACACCTTCGGAAGCTATAGACCTTCGCTATGGCGCCGAAGAAAGCTTCAGCGACTGGGGCTGCAGCACTGCAACCGCTGGACCCCAACCAGGAGACCGTCTCTCTTCGGGAGGCCCGAAGCCAGAAGAGGAAGGCCGTCAGCCCGACGCTTCAGGAGGATGAACTAGACCAAGAGATCAGGGATATGGAGATGCTTCATCAACAGGTGCAGAGGAAAAAGGAAAAGATGGCCAGGCTAGCTGAGCTGCAAAGGCAGATAGACGAAGCTTCTGAAGAAGTTCGTCATCTTACCCACGATGAGCAGAACCGAAGGCCTCAACAAAAAGACCTTCATCAGGAGGGCTTCTTCAACGAAGATGACTGGTATGACAATTTCTATCATGGAAATTTTGTTTTCGATGATGCTTCTCCTCTGTCCGCTAAGCTGCAGGCTACACCTTGGCCTCCGTCATATAAGCCACCCCAGCTTCCCATGTTTGATGGCCATTCAGACCCGAAGCAGTTCTTGATGAGCTACGAAGCAACAGTGTCTTCGTATGGTGGCAATGCTGCAGTCATGGCAAAGTCTTTCGTTATGGCCGTCAGGAGTGTTGCTCAGACCTGGTATTCCTCCCTTCGACCAGGAACAATCACTTCATGGCAGAAGCTGAAGGATATGTTGGTAACCAGCTTTCAAGGATTTCAGACAAAGCCGGTCACTGCTCAAGCCTTGTTCCAGTGCACTCAGGATCATGAAGAATACCTTCAGGCGTATGTCAGAAGGTTCTTGCGTTTGAGGGCGCAGGCACCAACGGTGCCCAATGAAATTGTCATCGAAGCCATGATCAAGGGGCTTCGTCCTGGACCTGCAGCTCAATACTTTGCTAGGAAGCCTCCTCAGACTCTGGAGAAGCTGCTCCAAAAGATGGACGAGTACATTCGTGTCGATAATGACTTTCGCCAAAGAAGGGAGGAGGCCTTCAGATTTTCTGAAATGACCAGGGGCTTCGGAGGAAGATTCTATCCGAGGCATTCAGGTCCATCCACAACTCCACTCAAAATGATGATAAGGGGAGTCAGCAGAACAGACCGCAGTGCTCCTCACAGGCTTCGGGGCAACAGCAAACTTTCTTCCGGCCACCAGCTCCAAGAGGCAGAGGCGCCAGGGGCTTCGGCGGAAGATTTGGAGATCAACCAAGGAGGGTATTTTGCTTATTCTGTGGTGAAAACAAGGGCCATACCACCAGGATGTGCCATGTTACTATCCAGAAACAAAAGGAGCTAGCAGAAGCTGCAGCGCAACAGGGCCAGCCGAAGCAGGTCATGCATACTGCTTCGTACCATCAGCCTTACATCCCGGATTACGTGGGCAACCACCCTGCAGTTTCCGTAGCTTCGTCCAGTCAACCTCAAGCTTCATGGCAACAGCCCCCGCCTCCACCTCCGCTGCAACAAGGCCAACAGCCAGAAGGGAGCCAATATGTTCCGCACCAAAGGGATCTCAGAGAGCAATCTGAAGCTCGCACAGTCAATAGTACTGTGCCAGAGTCGAAGCACATTTATTGACAAATATCCTACTTTGATAACAGTCTTTTCCGTTTAGTTCTATTTTCTGTGTAATAAAGAACATTTCAGTTTTCATGTAATAGTTTCGTGGTTCATTATGAGGGAAACCTATCTTCTCCACAGGCTTAAGTTGCTGAAGCTTAAAAATTTGCGGTAACAAGGAGGACCTTCGAATTATTAAAAATCCTTCGAAGCAACAAAAAGTCGTTCTAAGGAACGCAGAGTAAGTCGCCGAAGTTACAAAAAGCCGTTCCAAAGGGAGCACAGTGTAAGTTTTTTGCTCCAAAGACGTTCCTAAGGGAATGCAGAGCATACAACGAAAAGTCAACGCTGATACCGCCTAAAGTAAAAGGCGAAGAAGCTCCAAAGACGTTCCTAAGGGAATGCAGAGCTTACAGCGAAAAGTCAACGCTGATACCGCCTAAGTAAAAGGTGAAGAAGCTCCAAAGACGTTCCTAAGGGAATGCAGAGCTTAGAAATATATTTTGTGTGTATCTTCAGAACAAACGTCATTTGCATAACATAACATCATCACATCATTTTGCGTAGCATAAGTATCATACATCATGTTGCATATGGCAAAAGAAGGGGACACAGTATCAACCTTCGAAAGGACGCTTTGAGAAAGCGAAAATTGTGTAAAGTCACGAGGGAATACAATGATAATCTTCGGAATACAGCTTCGGAGAATGTTTTCACAAAAGCATGAACGTGCTTCATCAGAGTAATATCGAAATTGCACAGCTTCGGAGAATGTCTTCTTCATGAAGCATGAAAAGAAGGGAAGGTGTTTTTTCGTCGAAGGCTCAAAAATGGTATGTATGTAGAATTTCATGCATCGTAAAGAATTAAATAATGAAAAGAGACTTGTATATTACATTCAAATGTACAAGATATTACATAGATCACACTTCAAATGTTTTTTCTAATAATACCTAGTCTTCTCTTAATACTACTTCGGCAGCCTCATTTAGAAGTTGTTCAACAACTTTATCCATGATAGCTTCGGCCATTTGTTTGATTTCGTCATCCTCTTTTGTGTGCGGGTCAACAGACGATCCAACAGGTTCTGAGGGAAGAGAATATTTTTGCATTACTATTACAAACCACGAGCAAAGTTTGAAATAAAAATTACAACACAATAAGAGCGACTAATTAATACCTATTTGCCCTTCGGCTACTTCTGTCACTTTCCTAGCATCATGGATGCCTTTTTCACTCCTTTGAATAATTTCTTGCGCCATTTCTCAGCCGCCGTTGTCCCAGACATCAGTAAAGAATTTGCCACCAACCATGCTTGCTTCGGCCGAGGGGTCTTTGATGTCTTCGGAGGATAAGGCAGCTTCGGACTGAGCTAAAGATTTTACGTGTTCACAACCTTTCTTCTCCAAGACAGTAGCAACTCCCCTGGCGCCCGAAAAAGCGCAGATGTCACTGCGGCTACTCAGGATTTCCTCGAAGGCCTCTGCTTCGTGACTGATCCATTCTATTGGACCTTCGGGATTGCCTCTTGAGAAATTCTCTTCGCTGGAAAATGCGCCTACGCTGGCGAAGCTGGTTTTGATTTTCTTTATGCATTCCATGGATTTTTCGAAGCATTTTTTCTTAGAAGACCGAAGCTCTTCCACGGTTGCTTCCAAATGATCAGCCCATTGGTCGCTGCATTCCCGTCTTGTTTCTTCAAGTATGCGTTCTTCTTTCGCCCGGGCCAATTGCTTCTGCAGATCTTTAATTCCGCGTCTCTGAGCTTCGGCCTAAACCTTTGCAGCAGCTTCGTCCTTTTTTATTTTGTCTACTAATGTAAGCAGAATTTTATCTTTTTCTAGAGCTTCGTTTCTCAGTTTAATAACTTCTGAGCGTAAATTGTTGAACGCAATTTCATAGCTCTCATCTTCGGCACTCTTTTGTGCTCTTAATGCGTTGCTTAGGATTAAGCCCTATACGAAAAAGAATCCATATAAGAATAAAAGAATGAATTATTTATTAAAAAAAAATTTCAAGCGTCTAATTCCCATACCTTTAGGCTATTGTACGCAAGACTGTCCGCGAGATCCTCCTTTGTCATAGCACATAATCCAGCTTCGAGCTTCGGGAACCCTATACTTCTAGCCATCTCTCGGCAGACAGATAGTTCTTTATTATCAGGAAGGCAGTACAGGAAGTCATCTTCATTTGTCCCATTAAACACTACTGCCCCCTTCGGATATTTTAGCTCCCTGGCATAGTAGTTGGCTTCGTAAGTCTCTTCTTCAGATAATTTCTTCCCCGAAGCATGTCGTACGATGTAATCGCATGTGCTGGAAGGAGCTTCGGGGGCGGCAGTGTCAATTTCTTCAACCAAATTTGGTTCTGATATTTTTGTTTCCAAAGATTGTTCCTTGGTGGGCTCTGAAGGCCCAGCTTCAGCTTCAGGTTGTTGCTTCTGAAAGTCTCCTAGAGGGGGGGTGAATAGGGCGAAACTGAAATTTACAAATATAAACACAACTACAAGCCGGGTTAGCGTTAGAAATAAAATAGAGTCCGCGAGAGAGGGTGCAAAACAAATCGCAAGCAAATGAAGAGAGTGACACGCGGATTTGTTTTACCGAGGTTCGGTTCTCGCAAACCTACTCCCCGTTGAGGAGGCCACAAAGGCCGGGTCTCTTTCAACCCTTCCCTCTCTCAAACGGTCCCTCGGACCGAGTGAGCTTTTCTTCTTCTCAATCAAACGGGAACAAAACTTCCCCGCAAGGGCCACCACACAATTGGTGCCTCTTGCCTTGGTTACAATTGAGTTTTGATCACGAGAACAAGTGAGAAAGAAAGAAAGCGATCCAAGCGCAAGAGCTCAAAAGAACACGGCAAATCTCTCTCGCTAGTCACTAAAGGCTTGAGTGGAATTGGAGAGGATTTGATCTCTTTTGTTGTGTCTAGAATTGAATGCCTAGCTCTTGTAAGTGGTTGGAAGTTGGAAAACTTGGATGCAATGAATGGTGGGGTGGTTGGGGTATTTATAGCCCCAACCACCAAACTTGACCGTTGGCTGGAGGCGTCTGTTCGATGGCGCACCGGACAGTCCGGTGCACACCGGACAGTCCGGTGCCCCTGCCACGTCATCACTGCCGTTGGATTCTGACCGTTGGAGCTTCTGACTTCTGGGCCCTCCTGGGTGTCCGGTGCACACCGGACATGTACTGTTTGATGTCCGGTGCACCGGTATGGGCACGTCTGACGCCTGCGCGCGCATTAAATGCACCGCAGGGAGCCGTTGGCGCCGAAAAGAGCCGTTGCCCCGCTGGTACACCGGACAGTCCGGTGCACACCGGACAGTCCGGTGAATTTTAGCGGAGCGGCTGCCACGCGAACCCGAGGCTGGCGAGTTCCGGAGACCGCGCTTCTTTGGAGCACCGGACATATCCGGTGCACACCGGACAGTCCGGTGAATTATAGCACGCCGGCTTCCGAGAATTCCCGAGAGCGAAGAGTTGGAGTTGGAGTCCTCTGGGCGCACCGGACACTGTCCGGTGCACACCGGACAGTCCGGTGCCTCCAGCCAGAGGTGCCCTCGGTTGCCTCGTTGCTCCTTAGTTGAATCCAAAACTTGGTCTTTTTATTGGCTAAGTGTGAACCTTTTGCACCTGTATAACTTGAGTACTAGAGCAAACTAGTTAGTCCAATATTTGTGTTGGGCAATTCAACCACCAAAATTATTTAGGAACTAGGGGTAAGCCTAATTCCCTTTCAATCTCCCCCTTTTTGGTGATTGATGCCAACACAAACCAAAGCAAATATAGAAGTGCATAATTGAACTAGTTTGCATAATGTAAGTGCAAAGGTTGCTTGGAATTGAGCCAATATATACTTATATGATGCGCATGGATTGTTTTCTTTGTTTTTGACATATTGGACCACATTTGCACTAAGAGTTTTGTTTTTGCAAATTCTTTTGTAAATTCTTTTCAAAGTCATTTTGCAAGATAGTCAAAGGTAAATGAATAAGATTTTGCAAAGCATTTTTAAGTTTTGAAAGTTTCTTCCTTTGTTCCAAAATGCTTTCCCTTTGACTAAACAAAACTCCCCCTAAATGAGATTCTCCTCTTAGTGTTCAAGAGGGTTTTGATTTAACATTTTGAAAAACTACTTCCTCCCCCTTTAGAACATAATAAGATACCAATTTTGAAATTGACCAATTTGAGAATCTCCAAAATTTTGAAACTTAGGTGGTGGTGCGGTCCTTTTGCTTTGGGCTAATATTTTCTCCCCCTTTGGCATGAATCGCCAAAAACGGAATCATTAGAGCCCAATGAAGTCCTTTTCTCCCCCTTTGGTCATAAAATGAATGAGTGAGGATTATACCAAAGTTGGAGAGTGATGCGGAGCGACGACGAAGGATGAGTAGTAGAGTGGAGTGGAAGCCTTGTCTTCGCCGAAGACTCCAATTCCCTTTCAATATACCTATGACTTGGTTTGAAATACACTTGAAAACACATTAGTCATAGCATATATAAAAGAGACATGATCAAAGGTATATTTATGAGCTATGTGTGCAAGACTAGCAAAAGAAATTCCTGGAATCAAGAATATTGAGCTCATGCCTAAGTCTGGTAAAAGATTGCTCATCAAGTGGCTTGGTAAAGATATCGGCTAATTGATCTTTAGTATTAATGTATGAAATCTCGATATCCCCCTTTTGTTGGTGATCCCGAAGAAAATGATACCGAATAGCTATGTGTTTAGTGCGGCTATGCTCGACGGGATTGTCGGCCATTTTGATTGCACTCTCATTATCACATAGCAAAGGGACTTTGGTTAATTTGTAACCGTAGTCCCGCAGGGTTTGCCTCATCCAAAGCAATTGCGCGCAACAATGGCCTGCGGCAATATACTCGGCTTCGGCGGTAGAAAGAGCGACCGAATTTTGCTTCTTTGAAGCCCAAGACACCAAGGATCTTCCCAAGAACTGGCAAGTCCCCGATGTGCTCTTCCTATTAATCCTACACCCCGCCCAATCGGCATCCGAATAACCAATCAAATCAAAAGTGGATCCCCGAGGGTACCAAAGCCCAAACTTAGGAGTATAAGTCAAATATCTCAAGATTCGTTTTACGGCCGTAAGGTGTGATTCCTTAGGGTCGGCTTGGAATCTTGCACACATGCAAACGGAAAGCATAATGTCCGGTCGAGATGCACATAAATAAAGCAATGAACCAATCATCGACCGGTATACCTTTTGATCCACGGACTTACCTCCCGTGTCGAGGTCGAGATGCCCATTAGTTCCCATGGGTGTCTTGATGGGCTTGGCATCCTTCATTCCAAACTTGCTTAGAATGTCTTGAGTATACTTTGTTTGGCTAATGAAGGTGCCTTCTTGGAGTTGCTTGACTTGGAATCCTAAAAAATACTTCAACTCCCCCATCATTGACATCTCGAATTTCTGTGTCATGATCCTACTAAATTCTTCACATGTAGATTTGTTAGTAGATCCAAATATGATATCATCAACATAAATTTGGCATACAAACAAATCATTGTCAAGAGTTTTAGTGAACAAAGTAGGATCGGCCTTGCCGACTTTGAAGCCATTTGCAATAAGGAAATCTCTAAGGCATTCATACCATGCTCTTGGGGCTTGCTTGAGCCCATAAAGCGCCTTAGAGAGCCTATAAACATGGTTAGGATACTCACTGTCTTCAAAGTCGGGAGGTTGCTCAACATAGACCTCCTCCTTGATTGGTCCATTGAGGAAGGCACTCTTCACGTCCATTTGATAAAGCTTGAAGCCATGGTAAGTAGCATAGGCTAATAATATGCGAATTGACTCAAGCCTAGCTACGGGTGCATAGGTTTCACCAAAATCCAAACCTTCGACTTGTGAATACCCCTTGGCCATGAGTCGAGCTTTGTTCCTAGTCACCACACCATGCTCGTCTTGCTTGTTGCGGAAGACCCACTTGGTTCCTACAACATTTTAATTAGGACGTGGAACTAAGTGCCATACCTCGTTCCTCGTGAAATTGTTGAGCTCCTCTTGCATCGCCATCACCCAATCCGAATCTTGAAGTGCTTCCTCTACCCTGTGTGGCTCAATAGAGGAAACAAAAGAGTAATGTTCACAAAAATGAGCAACACGAGATCGAGTAGTTACCCCCTTATGAATATCGCCGAGGATGGTGTCGACGGGGTGATCTCGTTGTATTGCTTGGTGGACTCTTGGGTGTGGCGGTCTTGGTTGTTCATCCTCCTTGTCTTCATCATTTGTATCTCCCCCTTGATCGTTGCCGTCATTTTGAGGTGGCTCATCTTCTTGATCTTCTTGCTCAACATCTTGAGCCTCATCCTCAATTTGAGTTGGTGGAGATGCTTGCATGGAGGAGGATGGTTGATCTTGTGCATGTGGAGGCTCTTCGGATTCCTTAGGACACACATCCCCAATGGACATGTTCCTTAGCGCTATGCATGGAGCCTGTTCTTCACCTATCTCATCAAGATCAACTTGCTCTACTTGAGAGCCGTTAGTCTCATCAAACACAACGTCACAAGAAACTTCAACAAGTCCTGAGGACTTATTAAAGACTCTATATGCCCTTGTGTTTGAGTCATATCCTAGTAAAAAGCCTTCTACAGTTTTAGGAGAAAATTTAGATTTTCTACCTCTCTTAACAAGAATAAAGCATTTGCTACCAAAAACTCTAAAATATGAAATGTTTGGCTTTTTACCGGTTAGGAGTTCATAAGATGTCTTCTTGAGGATTCGGTGAAGATATAACCGGTTGATGGCGTAGCAGGCGGTGTTGACCGCCTCGGCCCAAAACCGATCCGGTGTCTTGTACTCATCAAGCATGGTTCTTGCCATGTCTAATAGAGTTCGATTCTTCCTCTCCACTACACCATTTTGTTGTGGAGTGTAGGGAGAAGAGAACTCATGCTTGATGCCCTCCTCCTCAAGGAAACCTTCAATTTGAGAGTTCTTGAACTCCGTCCCATTGTCGCTTCTAATTTTCTTGATCCTTAAGCCGAACTCATTTTGAGCCCGTCTCAAGAATCCTTTTAAAGTTTCTTGGGTATGAGATTTGTCCTGCAAAAAGAACACCCAAGTGAAGCGAGAATAATCATCCACAATTACAAGACAATACTTACTACCGCCGATGCTTATGTAAGCGATCGGGCCGAATAAATCCATGTGTAGGAGCTCCAGTGGCCTGTCGGTAGTCATGATGTTTTTGTGTGGATGATGCATGCCAACTTGCTTCCCGGCTTGGCATGCGCTACAAATCCTGTCTTTCTCAAAATGAACATTGGTTAGTCCCAAAATGTGTTCTCCCTTTAGAAGCTTATGAAGATTCTTCATTCCAACATGGGCTAGTCGGCGATGCCAGAGCCAACCCAAGTTAGTCTTAGCAATCAAGCAAGTGTCGAGTTCAGCTCTATCAAAATCTACCAAGTATAGCTGACCCTCTAACACTCCCTTGAATGCTATTGAATCATCACTTCTTCTAAAGACAGTGACACCTACATCAGTAAATAGACAGTTGTAGCCCATTTGACATAATTGGGATACGAAAAGCAAATTGTAATCTAAGGAATCTACAAGAAAAACATTGGAAATAGTATGGTCAGGTGATATAGCAATTTTACCCAATCCTTTGACCAAACCTTGATTTCCATCCCCGAATGTGATAGCTCGTTGGGGATCTTGGTTTTTCTCATATGAGGAGAACATCCTTTTCTCCCCGGTCATGTGGTTTGTGCACCCGCTGTCGAGTATCCAACTTGAGCCCCCGGATGCATAAACCTACAAAACAAGTTTAGTTCTTTGTTTTAGGTACCCAAACGGTTTTGGGTCCTTTAGCATTAGAAACAAGAACTTTGGGTACCCAAACACAAGTCTTGGAGCCCTTGTGTTTGCCCCCAACAATTTTGGCAACTACCTTGCCGGATTTGTTAGTTAAAACATATGATGCATCAAAAGTTTTGAATGAAATGGCATGATCATTTGATGCATTAGGAGTT
Source organism: Zea luxurians (assembly GCA_029449295.1). Lineage (NCBI taxonomy): Eukaryota > Viridiplantae > Streptophyta > Magnoliopsida > Poales > Poaceae > Zea > Zea luxurians. The sequence continues at coordinate 3,008,459 of JAOPSE010000158.1, read as the reverse complement.
TTCTTTCTAGGCAACTTGGCATGGGTTGGTTGCCTAGATCTAGATGTCTCACCCTTATACATAAAAGCATGGTTAGGGCCAGAGTGAGACTTCCTAGAATGAATTTTCCTAATCTTGCTCTCAGGATAGCCGGCAGGGTACAAAATGTAACCCTCGTTATCCTGAGGCATGGGAGCCTTGCCCTTAACAAAGTTAGATAAGTTCTTTGGAGGGGCATTAATTTTGACATTGTCTCCCCTTTGGAAGCCAATGCCGTCCTTAATGCCAGGGCGTCTCCCATTATAGAGCATGCTTCTAGCAAGTTTAAATTTTTCATTTTCTAAGTCATGCTCTCTAATCTTAGCATTAAGTTGTGCTATGTGATCATTTTGTTTTTTAATTAAGGCTAGGTGATCATGAATAGCATCAACATTAATATCTCTACATCTAGTACAAATGGAAATATGCTCAGTAGATGTAGATGGTTTGCAAGTTTTTAATTCTACAACCTTAGCATGCAACATATCATTTTTAGTTCTAAGGTCGGAAATAGTAGCATTGCAAACATCAAAATCCTTAGCCTTAGCAATTAGTTTCTCATTCTCATTTCTAAGGCTAGCAATGGAAACATTCAACTCATCAATCCTAGCAAGCAAATCAACATTATCATTTCTAGGATCAATGCAAACATGAGAATCAACCTTAGCAATTAATTTAACATTTTCATTTCTAAGGTTGGCAATAGTGTCATGGCATGTGCTTAGCTCACTAGATAATTTGTTACATTTTTCTACTTCTAGAGCATAAGCATTTTTAATCTTAACATGTTTCTTATTTTCCTTGATTAGGAAGTCCTCTTGGGAGTCCAAGAGATCATCCTTTTCATGGATGGCACTAATTAGCTCATTCAATTTTTCTTTTTGTTCCATGTTAAGGTTGGCAAAAAGAATACGCAAATTATCCTCCTCATTTTTATCATCATCCTCATCACTAGATGTTTCATATTTAGTGGAGGACCTTGATTTTACCTTCTTTTTGTCGTCCTTGGCCATGAGACACTTGTGGCCGACGTTGGGGAAGAGGAGGCCCTTGGTGACGGCGATGTTGGCGGCGTCCTCGTCGTCGGAGGAGTCGCTTGAGCTTTCGTCGAAGTCCCACTCTCGACAAACATGGGCATCGCCGCCCTTCTTCTTGTAGTACTTCTTCTTTTCTCTCCTCTTTCCCTTCTTGTCGTCGCCCCTGTCACTGTCACTAGACATAGGACATTTTGCAATAAAATGACCGAGCTTACCACACTTGTAGCAAACCTTCTTGGAACGGGATTTGTAATCCTTCCCCTTCCGTTGCTTGAGGATTTGCCGAAAGCTCTTGATGATTAGGGCCATCTCCTCGTTGTCGAGCTTGGAGGCGTCAATTGGTTGTCTACTTGGTGTAGACTCCTCCTTCTTCTCCTCCGTTGCCTTGAAGGCCACCGGTTGTGCCTCGGATGTGGAAGGCTCGTCAAGCTCGTTGATCTTCTTCGAGCCCTTAATCATGCATTCAAAGCTTACAAAATTCCCGATAACTTCCTCAGGGGTCATTAGTGGATATCTAGGATTACCACGAATTAATTGTACTTGAGTGGGGTTAAGGAAAATAAGTGCTCTTAAAATAACCTTAACCACTTCGTGGTCATCCCATTTTGCGCTCCCGAGGTTGCGCACTTGGTTCACCAAGGTCTTGAGCCGGTTGTACATATCTTGAGGCTCCTCCCCTTGGCGAAGACGGAAGCGACCGAGCTCCCCCTCGATCGTTTCCTGCTTGGTGATCTTGGTGAGTTCATCACCCTCGTGCGCCGTCTTGAGTAGGTCCCAAATCTCCTTTGCGTTCTTCAACCCTTGCACTTTGTTGTATTCCTCCTTGCTTAGAGAGGCAAGGAGAATGGTTGCGGCTTGGGAGTTGAAGTGCTCGATTTGGGCCACTTCGTCCGTGTCATAGTCCTCATTCCCTATAGATGGTACCTGTACACCATACTCAACAACATCCCATATACTTTTGTGGAGAGAGGTTAGATGAAATCGCATTAAATTACTCCACATAGCATAATCTTCACCATTAAAAGTTGGTGGTTTGCCTAATGGGACGGAAAGTAAAGGTGTATGTTTAGGAATGCGAGGGTAGCGTAGGGGAATCTTACTATACTTCTTACGCTCTTGGCGTTTAGAAGTGACGGATGCCGCGTCGGAGCCGGAGGTAGATGTCGATGAAGTGTCGGTCTCGTAGTAGACCACCTTCCTCATCCTTTTGTGCTTGTCCCCACTCCGATGCGGCTTGTGAGAAGAAGATTTTTCCTTCTTCTCCTTGTGGTGAGAAGAGGAAGATCTTTTCTCCTTCCGCTTGGAGGAGTTCTTCTTCTTCTCCCTTCTCTTGGTGCGGGACTCTTCCGATGAAGTGCTCCCTTGGCTTGTAGTGGGCTTGTTATCGCCGGTCTCCATCTCCCTCTTGGTGTGATCTCCCGACATCACTTCGAGCGGTTAGGCTCTAATGAAGCACCGGGCTTTGATACCAATTGAAAGTCGCCTAGAGGGGGGGTGAATAGGGCGAAACTGAAATTTACAAATATAAACACAACTACAAGCCGGGTTAGCGTTAGAAATAAAATAGAGTCCGCGAGAGAGGGTGCAAAACAAATCGCAAGCAAATGAAGAGAGTGACACGCGGATTTGTTTTACCGAGGTTCGGTTCTCGCAAACCTACTCCCCGTTGAGGAGGCCACAAAGGCCGGGTCTCTTTCAACCCTTCCCTCTCTCAAACGGTCCCTCGGACCGAGTGAGCTTTTCTTCTTCTCAATCAAACGGGAACAAAACTTCCCCGCAAGGGCCACCACACAATTGGTGCCTCTTGCCTTGGTTACAATTGAGTTTTGATCACGAGAACAAGTGAGAAAGAAAGAAAGCGATCCAAGCGCAAGAGCTCAAAAGAACACGGCAAATCTCTCTCGCTAGTCACTAAAGGCTTGAGTGGAATTGGAGAGGATTTGATCTCTTTTGTTGTGTCTAGAATTGAATGCCTAGCTCTTGTAAGTGGTTGGAAGTTGAAAAACTTGGATGCAATGAATGGTGGGGTGGTTGGGGTATTTATAGCCCCAACCACCAAACTTGACCGTTGGCTGGAGGCGTCTGTTCGATGGCGCACCGGACAGTCCGGTGCACACCGGACAGTCCGGTGCCCCTGCCACGTCATCACTGCCGTTGGATTCTGACCGTTGGAGCTTCTGACTTCTGGGCCCTCCTGGGTGTCCGGTGCACACCGGACATGTACTGTTTGATGTCCGGTGCACCGGTATGGGCACGTCTGACGCCTGCGCGCGCTGCGCGCGCATTAAATGCACCGCAGGGAGCCGTTGGCGCCGAAAAGAGCCGTTGCCCCGCTGGTACACCGGACAGTCCGGTGCACACCGGACAGTCCGATGAATTTTAGCGGAGCGGCTGCCACGCGAACCCGAGGCTGGCGAGTTCCGGAGACCGCGCTTCTTTGGAGCACCGGACATGTCCGGTGCACACCGGACAGTCCGGTGAATTATAGCGCGCCGGCTTCCGAGAATTCCCGAGAGCGAAGAGTTGGAGTTGGAGTCCTCTGGGCGCACCGGACACTGTCCGGTGCACACCGGACAGTCCGGTGCCTCCAGCCAGAGCTGCCCTCGGTTGCCTCGTTGCTCCTTTGTTGAATCCAAAACTTGGTCTTTTTATTGGCTAAGTGTGAACCTTTTGCACCTGTATAACTTGAGTACTAGAGCAAACTAGTTAGTCCAATATTTGTGTTGGGCAATTCAACCACCAAAATTATTTAGGAACTAGGGGTAAGCCTAATTCCCTTTCAGCTTCGAAACTTCAGCAACTACAGCTTCGGTAGACACTTCAGCAACTTCAATAGTCTTCTTTGGAGTTGTGCTTGAAGACTTAATTGTCTCCAAAACATCTAGCACGTTCACCATTCTTTTTCTTTTCGGGGTCACCGACGGGCTCTTTGGATTTTTTTATTGTTTCGACATTTGCTGGAGGACTTAAGATTTCCGATATTTTTGGCTCTTCAATCTTCGGTTTCTCTGCTTTTTCTGCTGAAGGCGCTTCAGTCTTTTCTTCCATCTTCGGCACTGGAGCTGGTTCTGTAGCTTCAGAGGCCAAAGAGACTTCACCAATAAATTCTGGCACTGTGGCCGGCTCAATAAAACGCGCTCGGTGAGTGAGCACCTTTATCTTTTTCCTTTGCGGCGCTGGCTCGCTAGTGGCACTCGTGGTAGCTTCTGTCGCAGGAGAAGTATTCTTTCTTTTGCGACCCGACACCGGATAGTGATAGTCAGGGTAGACAAACCCGACTGCGTCAAATACCCGGTTGAGCCTTTTCTTCTTTCGGCCTCCGAAGGCTGCTGATAACGCAGTGTTCTCGGCCTTCGAGTACACCCCAAGCAGTTCGTCACTTAATGTTTCAATGTTTTTCAACCAGTCATCATCAGGTTCAACAAATTTATCCCCGTATTTGAATGTGTATTTCAGTCTGACCAGTCCGCCTTCGTCGGACTCTTTGATGGTCTCCTTCGGCATTTCCCACTTTCCTGCAAGTGGCCACACCCTGAAGGCAATATGTTCTTGAATCAAGTCCCTTGTCCCAATAAAAGAGCAGGCTACGCCGAAGGCTCTTTGGCATTCCTCGGCTGCTTCATCCATTTCAACCTTCGGCCTTCGAAGTCCGAAGCGTTGCCAGATGGGGCGCATAATGATACTCTTGACATCTTCTTGCGCTGTTAAGTCATTCTTTACATAGAACCATTCAGTCATCCAGGCTCCGGGCCACCTCTTCCGAAAGGTCGGTACAGGGCGGCTTGACCCGGAGCGGGCACCGAAGCTGTAACACCCAAAGTTGTTGTGATATTGTTCTTTCCCCCAGGGCTTCGTCTCATATAACAACTCATGAATGTTGCAAAAGCTTTTAGCATTTGGTTCTAAACCTTGGCTTCTCGTAGCCCAGACAAACATCCCCATTCTTATGATAGCTTCGGGAGTAATTTGATGAAGATAGACTTGAAATGTCTTCAGGACTTCAACAACAAAGTTGCTTAGGGGGAATCGAAGCCCAGCCTTGAGAAAGCTTCGGAAGATTACGACTTCATCTTCTTCGGGGGTGGGAGAAGTCTTTTCTCCAGCATCAACCCTCACAATAGATATATCTCGAAAATACCTCCCCCTCATATTATCAATATGATTCTGCTTAATAGTGGTTTTCCCGAAAACCGTGTGACTTGGCCGCCATGGTCGATCTTCGGACTCTTCCCCACCACTTTCTACATCATAACTGTCGCTGTCACCAGTATCTTCGGACAAACCTTCAAGAATCTCCTTGGTGTTTTTCTCCGTATTGGTCTCCGCCATCGCTATAAGGAACCCCAAGTTCTTCTCTTCGTCGAGACTCAGCTTCGTCTCAGCAGGGATCTTCTTACCTTCAGACATCTTCGGAAACGCTAAAAAACTGTTTTCAAGGCCGAAGCTTCAAAATCAAAAAGATCAGCAAATCTTAGTGCGCAAGAGCTAAAAATTTAGTGGGCCGAAGCAGATGGCAAGTGTGCATACAAAATAAGTTTGCGGTATGATCTTATTTATACCCCCAGGGCGTTGAAAATTGAAAGACCCCGCTTGTCAGTGAATGTTGCTATTCTAGCAAAGGGAAGGTGTTTTTTCGGACCTTCGGCTCAAGGCCTTCGTCCATATCGCAATCTGAATTTATCATTAACAAATTAATATTGCGAGGGGCTACTGTTGGGGGCCTTCGTCCTCCGAAGGTCCTCAAAAACATGATTTGACAATGTTTTCCAAGTGGATTATGTGAACAGGTATCTTCGGACTCAGAATTATGAACATGAAGTACGGTCAGGACGAAGCCTGAACCAAACGAAGGGGATTAAAATGGAGGACGGGCTGATTACCAAGCTCCACGAAGGATGGTACACAGCCGAAGCTGTGCGCAGGGAAGCTTCGTCGCGATAGCAGAGAGGGGAACCGACTTAAAGATGAAAAGACTACTTGGGCCTTGACAGATTTCCATAAGTCATTGGCAAATGTAATGGACATGAATGTAATTTTACGTGGGCTGCGTCCCGCGTCTATAAATAGATGAACAGTACTCCCGTACTGTTCACGCTGACTTGGCATTTGCTTTTGCGTCACGCTTGTACTTTTTACCTTCTCTCAGGACCGAAGCATTTGAGAACAAGTCCCCAACAGGTTACTAAACTCAATAACTATAGTGCTCTTTTCTATCTTAAAGCAAAAAAAAAATTCTCGAGGAAGATGGTTGGATTAATGACCCATTAATTTAGAATCACATGCACTCCATTAAACTCATGCCAATTATATGTTTTAACATGCTAGGTGGAAGTCATTTACTGAGCGGATCCTCTAGGGTTCACTTTATATTGATATGCACAAGTTCAATTATTTGATCATGGATTATCTTCTTTATCACATAATACTTTACATGATCATGTTTGGCAACACTGCTTGACTTGTTGTTATAGGAGTAAAATTTTATTGGTTTATTATTATACTATAATGTGAATGGCTTTATTATGTTATCTACCACTTTTAACCGAGTATAGATTTATTAAACTACAAAGTCTCTCATGTTGCCCCATAACATATAACAAACTCAACACACGTTGTAGATGATGAAGTGATAGTTTGTCTTAAGCTTTTCCATAATATAGCTCATTCTACGACTGTAAATATGTAGTCTGATGTGTGGATTTTCTATCTTTTCCATATTCCACATAATGTGAGTCCGAGTAACCTACAACCTCAAGGCCACTTAATTTTCTAGTTGTCATCATCTATGTAATTTTAGAATTAGACTTCAGGGTATGTTTAGATACAGACGATAAATTTTAGTCTCATTGCATCAGATGTTTAAATACTAGTTAGAAATATTAAACATAGTTTAATTATAAAACTAATTAAACAAATGAGAACTGAATGGGCAAGACGGGCCTATCGAGTCTAACTAGTCCATAATTCGCTCATGTGATGTTATGGTTTACATTTGCTAATCATGTATTAGTTAGGCTTAATAAATTCGTCTCACCGTTTACTTTTTATCTGTGTAATTAATTTCATAGCTACACTATTTGATATTAGTAATTGACGTTCAAATATTAGATATGACGTGGACTAAACTTTAGTTAGCGAAGAGAACAAACACCCTCGTTTAATTAAAATTACGTCTCAAACAACTCTCTATAAACAGTATATTTATAGTGCAAAATAGTATTATACACGAAACGAATAGACGACGTCCCTGATCCCCTGGTCGCGATCGAACTAACGGTATCCCTGGTGCGTTGATGTGACGGACCGACCCAGTCCATATGATTACCGGGCAGGTTGATGCGTTGACGGTGACAGCAATGTGAGACGTACCGCGTGATGCTAAAAAACGAGCCTGGTCGCCAGGATCCATGGGTTTTGGATTATTATTTATTAAAGAGTTGGTGCAGGCCTGCCGCCACCGTACCCCACGCATCTCTTCATCAGTGTAGACGCATTGATAAATGATGGAGTAGATCACTGTGTATTTTTATCGTAACGGGCTTAAATTTATTGAGTGTGCATGCTGATTAGTTTGTTGCCGTGTGCATGCTGATTAGAGCCTGTAGTGGCGTGTATCAAGTATTTTGTTGACTGAATATAGCGCTGAGGGGCATTAATCATCTAATCTGTTGAAATGTTCGTATAGTGGAACAAAAGAGATGCGATACCAATGTATAGTGGAGCAAGAGATATGGGTAGATGTTTATTTGAGCTTATTTCTATCTTTTGGCTGTCGTAGACTGTCAAACGTCTAGCTTTTCAGCTTGCTTTTGTGCGAATCGCTTTAGTGAAAACAGTCTAAAATTAATGCGAACATAAAATCGCTCGAGTCGTCGCGATTGTATGAATCCATCACTTTCTAGATTATAAACCATAGGGTCCCTTCATGTTCCTTGGCATGTAACCTGTTTGGGTATAATGTTTCTCAAAACCATGGTTTTACAATACTATACTTTGCAATTGTCATGTCAGTACGGTAGTTCTGGTCAGCTCCAAAAATACTACGGTTTTGAAAAACATTGTTTGGATACAACATTGTAAACCATGGTGTTAGACAAAAGCTAGCCTTATCATGAAATCTTTGGGTTGGAGTGAAATTTCCAATACTCAAAAATACCATGGTATTTAGAATACCATAATTTTCAAAATATAGTTTTTAGAAATACAAACAAACACCTTATAATATAAAATACTATGGCCTACAAAAAACTTCACTTCTAAACAGTATCTAATCTCTACCAGCGTGTTTGGTTTGCAGCACGGCATGGATCCAGAGTGATCCGAACCTGTATCCGAGCCTACAAAATCGTTTGGATAGCGTCACGGAGTCTACCCATCCGTCATCCACTCATTCCAAAATACAGCAGAACCCTAGCAGCGACTCATTCCTCCAAATCAGCCGGATGAGCTCACTCCGGTTCGCATCTCGCACTGGGGCGGCGGCGAGGCAGCTCTGAGGGGATCTCTCGGCGGCGACGACGCGGCGACAGCGACCGCCGGGCTCGAGGTACTCACCTAACCGCCGCTCCTCACACTACCAGATCTAGGCGTCGCACCTCAGGATTCGCACGGAGTGAACAAGGCTGAGCGTCGCCTCATTCCAACTTCCGATCCCCAACAGAAAGCGGAGCCAGGACCGGGAGCTGGAGCAGTTGTCTTCCCCCCTCGTCTCCGTCAACTGGTGAGCTCCCTCCTCTACCTCCTCTCCCTGCTCTTCGCCCTCGCTTCTTCCTCCCCGGGCGGCCATCAGTTCCGGCGCGGCAGCTGGGAGCCCTGCTTTCTCGACTCTGTTTCTCGAGCACCTTCTTGAACCAGCCGATCTGCACGCCGGTACCCCAGCCGCTGTCCGATCTGCATACAGTCCTTCGTGCACGCCGGTACCCCAGCCGCTGTCCGATCTGCATACAGTCCTTCGGGAACCAGCCGATCTGTATACAGTCATCAGTGGGCAGTGGTTTCTTTTCAGCTCTCGGTATCTCAACCCAAGTCATCAGTGGGCAGTGGTTTCTTTTCAGTTAGCCACATCATCATATAGTGGATTAAGATTAACCTACAACACATTCCTGAGAGTTCTTCGTGGACTGTATACTTTTGTTCCTGGAGATTGTATTTTCTATTCCTGAGAGTGCGCAGTGGTTTCTTTTCAGTTAGCCACATCATCACATAGTGGATTAAGTCTAATCTGGCTTTTTAATTCTGCAAACCGAAGCATCTGATAGAGTGAGGACAATCATTCTACTTGTTTGGGGCAAATAAATTAGAGTCAATAAATTATGTTGGTTCATCCGATTTTCTTGTGTTGTCTGTTTTCTTGTACTACTAGGTGGCTCAAATGGTTGGTTCATTCGATTGGTTGTGTGTGATGTCACAGTGGAATCATAAAATTGCCGTCTATGGTGCAATGATTGTACAGCATTCTGGCTTAGTTTACATTAACTTGATTCATAACTTATTCAGTTTCTTACCAATCTTCTCTTCTTGTTTCTCTTGCAGGTCTTTAATTCTCTCTTTACACATATCTTGGTCTTTAATTCTCTCATCACCAGCGTAAGGTAACAATCTAATCTGTTATGTTTATTTTCATCTTTTTTTCTGTATTGTTTCTTGTCTATTCTGTATTGGGTTGGGTCTATTCTGTATTTTTTTAGCTAGACTATAAATTATGCATATGCAATCGTGTGTATGTCTTTTTATGTATTAAAGCTCTCTGAACTTCATGTAGATGGATGCAAATGAAATAAGAAGATCTTTAATTATTAAAGCTGTTGCTCTAGCCGCCGCTACATTTTATTATATTCTGATTGTGAGGAGGAAGATGAAAAGGAAACGGATTTCATATGCCCCAATGATTGATATGGAAATGAAACGAAATGACTACCTTTCTAGTATTTACCATAAAGATGATACGAGTTGTTTGCGCATGCTAAGATTGAGGAGAGCACCATTCTTTTTGTTGTGTGATACACTGAAACAAAGAAGCCTTCTTTCTGATAGTATCCATTGTTGTGTTGAGGAACAAGTAGCAATGTTCCTTCACACAATTGGTCACAACGAGAGGAATGCTGTTGTAGGAAAAAATTTCAAGAGATCAGGGGAAACTGTCAGTCGCTACTTTAAGTTAGTACTTCGTGCTATCGGTGAACTTCGTGATGACCTTATTAGGCCTCCATCTCTTGAAACTTCAGTCAAAATCCTTGGAAATCCTCGATGGTATCCTTACTTTGAGGTATGGTCTAGGCACACTAAAATTATTTTTGACCTGCACATAATGATATTCTTATTTCTCATCAAGTCAAAATTATAATGTAGAATTGTATTGGCGCAATTGATGGTACACACATACGAGCTAGTGTCCCCAAGTCTCGTGAGGCAGCTTTTCGAGGTAGAAAGAGTTTCACAACCCAAAATGTGATGGCCGCGGTAGACTTTGACCTTCGCTTCACATATGTGCTAGCTGGTTGGGAGGGTTCGGCACATGATGCCGTCGTTCTAGCCGATGCCTTACAAAGGCAGAATGGTCTCGTTGTACCTGAAGGTAATATTCTGTAATGATTCCACTTAAAATATGCACCCACCATAAGATAGATCATTGCCTAACGATGTTATCATGCCATCATGGTATTGTAGGAAAATATTACCTCGTTGATTGTGGTTATGGTGCAAAACCGGGGTTCTTACCACCTTTTCGCGGTGTCCGATACCACTTAAAAGAGTGGGGTAATGATAACAGGCCAGAAAATGAGAAGGAATTATTTAATTTAAGGCATTCACAACTACGGGTCACTGTTGAGCGTGCCTTTGGATCCCTGAAGAACCGTTTTAAGTTTCTTGATGATGCTCGACCTTTCTTTCCTTTCAAAACACAAGTAGATGTTGTCCTTGCATGTTGCATCCTCCACAATTGGATATTATCGCATGGGGCAGATTGTTTTCTCCCACCTGAGGAAGCATGGACAACAAACCAACCTTCTAGTTCAACAAGTTCCCATCAGGAGCAAGTACAAGAAAACAGACAATGGGTTCAGTGGAGGCAGCAACTTGCAAATTGGATGTGGGAAACTAGAGCAGCTTCCAATGTACAAGAAAACTAGAGCATAAATTCAAAAGTGGCATCATTCTTTGGATGTGAGATATTTTGTTGTTTTGTCTATTTGCTCATTTGCTTAGATGTGATCTATATTCTCAAATGTTCTAATATTGTAGGGAGATGGATGATGTCCAAGAAATTGAACAAAGGTCCCAACCACAAATTTTCTGGACACAAGAAATGTCTGCATGTGCTCTGAAATATTTGGCCCAGTTGGTTGCTGATGGAATTCGAGTAGACAAAGGATTCAAAAGCTCACACTATAATCAATGTGCTAAAGTGGTGAAGGAAAGATTTCAGGTTCAAGTTTCTGGTTCTCAAGTTACTAATCATCTTAAGACATGGAGAACTCGTTGGTCAAACATATGCAATTATAAGAAGATTAGCTCAGCCCATTTTGATGAGCAAACTGGAACAATATTGCTTGATGAGAAGAACTACTTGGAACGGGTGCAGGTGTGTATATATTTAACAACCTCCTTCCAAAATGTTTTACTGTTTTACAATTTATATTTTAAGTTTTGGTCAACACTCAACACCAATTAATATGGACCTGGCTAATTGTTTTTGATGATCCTGAAATCAAATCCATTATACCACAAAGCTTCTTTGCCTGACTGACTAGGAAAGAAGAATGTACAGTAGCTAGCTAGTTAGCTAGCTAGGAGTACCTGACCGACTTACAGTAGGATGTTTAACCTGGATGGCAGTGGCAGAGCCATCTTCATTATTCCACAGCAACAGTCATCAGTTGCTTGCTCCACGTCACATGCGAGGCTGAATACTGAGAACTATAACGGTTGCCTTTTATATGCTTGACCTAAGAACCATACTATCTATAACGGTTGCCTTTTTAGAGTTTGTTTTTGGTTTAAGATGTATATGCTTGACCTAAGAAAAGATGGAAAAGCAAACTAAGCTAATACTGAGAACTGAAACATTTAAAACTACCCCAGCTTATACTAATTATTAGTATGTACTAACAAGAAAACTACCTTGCATTATGTAAAATCTATTTAGCCCTGAATCCAAACCAACAGGCAACAGCTGCAAAAGAGAACTACCTTGCATTCCGTGTAATTGAAGTGTGAATATCCAATCAGTTTAAATTATCAATGTTTTACTGTTATTACTATTTTATTGCCCAGATGAATTATGTTTTACTGTTTTACTGCTTGCCACTATTTTACAATTTATATTTTGTTTCTGGGAACTACTTGTAAGCTGTTTTATTGCCCAGATTTTGTTTCTGGGAACTACTTGTAAGCTGTTTTACTGTTTTACAATTTATATTTTATTGTTACTATAATCTGTTTTATTGTGTCTACAAAATGCTATAGCTATTTCAGATTTTACAGTTTTTGTAAACAATATTGTTTAATTTGAATCTATACATTATTTCAGAAAAAACCATCTGAAGCTAAATTTTTCAACAAGCCACTTGAGAACTACCATTACATGGCTGTCATATTTGGGAATCATCAAGCAACTGGACTATTTGCAAAATGCACCAGTGATCCCCTAGGTTTCGACACATCTGAAAGTGCAGGTACATATGGTGTGGGTTATTCTGGAGACTTGGCTGGTCATGAGAGTAACAATGCAAGTCCAACTCGTGATAGTGGAGAATCATTGAACCCAAGTGGTCCAATTCGTGATGGTGGAGACTCATCTACTCGAAGTGGTGCAAGAAGGAAGAGAGGGCGCATGATGATGGAAGATGAGGATCCATTGATATGCACTGTCACTGAAGCTTTTAAGACTCTTTCAGATGCAATCAAGCAGTCAGCACCACAACCACGTCCGATAATCCCACCCAACCTATGGACTATGATGAAACAGATTCCTGTTTTTGAAAGAGAACATATAGCACACTACTATGGCTACTTGTGTGAGAATCCAGCCCTTGCTTATGCCTTTCTAGAGATGGGAGTAGATGATCAAATGGTATGGGTGTCTAGGTACATCAAGACTCATCTTTCTGATTGATGCATCAAAAAAGCAGATTAGCCTAAAACTTGTGTCTGAAACTTTTTAGTTATTTCTATGATGGATGGAGTCTATGAAACTTCTCTTTGAACATTGATATGGATGTTGAATAACTTCTCAATTTTATTTGTATGCTGGATAATGTTGAATATGTATGTTGGATAAATTCTCAGTTTTTAATGTATGTTGGATAATGCTGGATGAAATTGTATGCTGGATAAGTACTCGTGAAGATACAAGTTTCAATTTTCAGTTTTATCTATGTTATAACTTTCAGTTTTTATGTATGTTGGATAAAAATGCGACCTTTTTGGTGTGGTGAGTGAAAGCAGATTGAGCGTCGCTTGATGACATGCTTCTTCAAAACAAACAAAAAATGGATTCACCTGCTTCCTCAAAACAAACAAAAAATGGATTCACCTCATTTCTCTAACCAAACATAAAGAAAGAACCATCCAATCCTGTGAGGAATGAATCCATTCCAGATCGGCTGAATCCGGATGGAGCCAATCCCCTAACCAAACACGCTGTACGATATTCAAATTATCTCACAACTAATTTATTAGAAAAGTCCGTTAGAGAAAAAGCTGCAACAAATAGGCCCGGAACACCATAACGGCTACACGGCTTATCTCTCTTCATAGTTTGCACAAAGTCATTAATTTTTTCTTCCCATACAAACTACTTCCTGTTTGAGTCTGACGTTGTATTTGTTTTTTCTATTAAAAAGTTGAAAAGCACGACGTATTTTGGTCTCGTTTTCGGTGAACTGATTTTTCTAGTTTCTACGATCGTCCTTGTTACAAAAAAGTTCCTATATTTTTTCTAATGGTTCAAACATCAACTTCAACGTCCACGTCTACGGTTGTAAAAAAATAAGGTAAAATTATTTACAAATGATGGTTCAAACTTTAGTTGTTAGCTCTATCGTCCCTCTCCCTACGCGCGTGTAGCGAGCGTTCTCCACGCGCCAGCAAAATAAAATATCAAAAAGTGCACCTATCAGGATTCAAACCGTGGTCTTTAGAAAGATAACACTAGCCTCTAACTACTGCAACTCATGTCAGAGTGAAGTATGAACAACTAACTAGTATATTATGAAGTATGAGGGGACATCCTAATGGTGTATTTGGTTTGCGGATTTGGTTTACACGACATGGGTTCAATTAGAATGGGTCGGTATGGCATTTTTTTGGAATGAACTCGTCCCTGCGGAATCACTACCTAGTACTACACGTTGACAAACGAAGTGAGTCCATGATACAAATACAGCTCGAGGAGGTTCGGTTTTGGATCAGATAATTCTGTATGGCAGCATTTCACTAACCAAACATGATATAAATGGACAAGGCTGTTCAACTGTCTACAAGTTATTTGCCTAGGATAGAAAAAATAAGAGAGAAGCATGTCGTCAGTCGTCACACTAAGCTAGTAAGAGAAAATAAGAGAGAAACATATCTTGGCGAGTTGAGTTAACTCTGTTAAGTGATGATAATGAAATATGGAAAATATACCAATTCATTTTGAAAGATATTTACTTATAATCTTTAAAAATGAAGGATAAAAGTAGAGTTATATCATAAGAATGAATTAAAAACAAGCAATAAACAGAAGGTGCTTTTCACCGTCTATTGGATAAGCTGATTTTCTAACAGTCAGAAACTATGCTAGACAGGGTCCAATCAACTTTCTCATAAAAGATGCACTCCTCTCGTTTCTCGCCGCGATGGCCAACCTAGCGGCCCAGCTCGCTGCCGTGCTCCAGGCCTGCATCAAGCGTAGCGGTGGCCGCAAGCCCAGCCGCTCAAACGCCAAGGCCGCGCACGCGCGCGTCCTCGCCGCCGGCCTCGCCGCAGATACCTTCCTCCTCAACCGCCTCGTCGAGCTCTACTCCCTCTCGGGCCTGCCATGCCACGCGCTCCGCGCCTTCCGCGCGCTGCCCCACCCCAACGTCTACTCCTACAACGCCGCCATCTCAGCTGCCTGCCGCGCGGGGGACCTCGCCGCCGCCCGGGACCTGCTCGGCCGAATGCCCGACCGGAACGCCGTCTCCTGGAATACCGTCATCGCCGCCGTCGCGCGGTCGGGCTCCCCGGGGGAGGCGCTAGAGATGTACCAGGGGATGCTGCAGGAGGGCCTCGCGCCGACGAACTTCACGCTGGCCAGCGTGCTCAGCGCGTGCGGCGCCGTGGCCGCGCTCGACGACGGGAGGCGCTGCCATGGGCTCGCCGTCAAGGTCGGGCTCGACGGGCACCAGTTCGTCGAGAACGGGCTCCTCGGCATGTACACAAAGTGCGGGAGCGTCGCCGACGCGGTCAGGCTGTTCGACGGGATGCCTAGCCCGAACGAGGTGTCGTTCACGGCGATGATGGGCGGGCTGGCGCAGGGCGGGGCCGTCGACGATGCCCTCAGGCTGTTCGCGCGGATGAGCAGGACCGGGATTCGTGTTGATCCGGTAGCAGTCTCCAGTGTTCTCGGCGCCTGCGCGCAGGCCTGCGCTGGTGACTACAATGTCGCTCGTGCAATCCAGCTCGCACAGTCCATCCATGCATTGGTTGTCAGAAAAGGTTTTGGATCGGACCAACACGTGGGTAACTCGTTGGTTGATCTGTACGCGAAGGGCATGAAGATGGATGAGGCCATCAAAGTCTTTGAGTCGCTGTCCAGTGTTAGTATTGTTTCTTGGAACATTCTTATAACTGGGTATGGTCAGCTGGGATGCTATGAGAGGGCCATGGAAGTTCTTGAGTTTATGCAAGAGTCAGGTTTTGAGCCCAATGAGGTAACCTACAGTAACATGCTTGCTTCTTGTATTAAGGCAAGGGATGTTCCGTCTGCTCGTGCAATGTTTGACAAGATACCAAAGCCAAGTGTGACTACATGGAACACCCTATTATCTGGCTACGGCCAGGAGGAACTGCATCAAGAAACAATCGACTTGTTTAGGAGAATGCAACATCAAAATGTGCAGCCTGACCGGACAACTTTAGCTGTGATCCTCAGTTCATGCTCTAGATTAGGAATTTTGGAACTGGGCAAGCAAGTGCATTCTGCTTCAGTAAGACTACTGCTTCATAATGACATGTTTGTTGCGAGTGGTCTGATAGATATATATTCAAAGTGTGGTCAGGTTGGCATCGCACTGATCATTTTCAACATGATGACCGAGAGAGATGTGGTATGCTGGAATTCCATGATCTCAGGTTTGGCTATCCATTCTTTGAGTGAAGAGGCCTTCGATTTCTTCAAGCAGATGAGGGAAAATGGGATGTTCCCCACAGAATCCTCTTATGCTAGTATGATCAATTTGTGTGCTAGATTGTCATCCATACCTCAAGGTAGGCAGATGCATGCACAGGTTCTGAAGGATGGTTATGATCAGAATGTATACGTTGGCTGTTCCCTGATCGACATGTATGCTAAATGTGGCAACATGGATGATGCACGCCTTTTCTTTAACTGCATGATTGTGAAGAACTTAGTGGCATGGAATGAGATGATCCATGGATATGCCCAGAATGGTTTTGGAGAGAAAGCTGTGGAATTGTTTGAGTACATGCTAACCACAAAACAGAAGCCTGACAGTGTGACTTTCATTGCTGTACTGACAGGATGCAGTCACTCTGGGCTCGTTGATGAAGCAGTTACATTCTTTAATTCCATGGAGAGCAATTATGGGATTACACCATTAGTTGAGCATTACACTTGCCTGATAGATGCACTGGCGCGGGCTGCTCGTTTTGCTGAAGTTGACGCAGTGATAGGTAAAATGCCATACAAGGATGATCCTATACTGTGGGAAGTTCTACTAGCTGCATGTGTTGTACATCACAATGCTGAGTTCGGGGAATTTTCTGCCAAGCATCTATTCCGCCTTGATCCAAAAAATCCATCACCTTATGTGCTTCTATCAAACATATATGCTACTTTGGGTAGACATGGTGATGCCTCAGCTGTTAGGGCGCTGATGAGTAGTCGCGGTGTTGTGAAAGGCCGTGGATACAGCTGGGTGAATCACAAGGATGGTTCTCGTGTCTTTATGGTAGCTGATGATCTTGGAACGAATGTTGGAGAACGCACAATGTTCAGTGATAACGTGGACACTTCTGGGATGACAGAAGTGCACCTAGATGAAACCTGTGCTGGATGATTTGAAATCTGCTGCTGCTGCTAGCCTGCTACCATCTTCACTGAAACCTTAAACCAATATTAGTTGAATCCAGCAGGCTCAATCTGGTGTTGGGAGCCTCAGGTTTCACTGTTGTTTTAGCTTCAAGCGTTACTGCAAATTAGGCATGGTCTGAACGTTTGGGAGGAAAGTGTGAACTGAAGGAAATGCACATTGCAGATTGGTGCAAAGACAACTTCAAGCTGGATTGATTAGTTTATTTCATCATATTCTGCAAAAGGTGTGTTGAGCCATGACATGTGGAAGCTCATACCAATTCCTAGCTTCATGCACCATGATGAGTGTAATTTCTTTCCAGATGAGTCAAGGATAAAATTGCAATTGTTTTTTGAAGTGTATAATGGGAGAAAAAGGTAACACTAACTGTACTATATGTTCTTAGAAATCTTGGCAGACAATGCCTTTTGATTACAATTTACAACACGTGTACTGGAGAGTGAGCAGATTGTTTCTTTTCTGATCAGAAGACAGTTTTTGACTTATTGTATCAATTGTTCATTGAAAATTCATAAGAAAACAACTTCATCATTAGATCTCAAGTTTACAAAAGAAATATGGTATGAGAGTTGAAACTCTCATACATTCACCGTCATATGTTGCCAGTATGATGCAATAAACAAGAATTTGCCTGATTTAGACACAATATGTCAATGATGGTACTAATTTGTATGGTAAATACAATGTTTACCATGGTGAATAAAATCAGTTCAGATGGTTAGTGTTGTTGTCAAGCATATGTTCCTTGAATATCAACGTTACTAGTCAGTACATGTCAACCATAAGTTTGATGCTGACAATCGGGAAATGGCAAGGGGGCACTTTTTTTCGTTTTACATGTTCCCTTTCATCTCTTTTTGTGTCAGGACAACATAAAACATATAGCAAATTTCTCGTCCATACAATATTCGCTGTTATTTAGTGCAAAGCTTGTTACAGCATAATGTTATCTTGCTGACAATCTAAATTGAATGGTCCAAGATTCTCAAACTGCATTAATTTTTTCAGAGCTGGTGAGTTTAACAAGCAGGAGCGGTAACTTGGGTAATTGGAATCTAATTGTGCTTCCCATTCTGTCCAAGATCCATCATAATGTAGGCAGTCATGCCAGATCCGCAAGTGACAGCAATGGGTTTGTCTAGGGTAATTCCTGAAGAAACACCAAACACACCATATTGTTATTGCTTGGCAAACTTTTTCAGAATTTATGTACATGTATAATATATCTGTGAGAAATACTCAATTTCTCAAAGATCTGAAATGTTAAATTATCAGTATTCTTTTTCTTCCTCTGTTTCTCGTATTTGTACTTTGGAAAAATTCTTGCTTTCGTTCTTGCCAAGAACACAACAAATTACTTTGTTTCTGATTATTAAAATGAGTTGCAAGTTGCAACAGAATGGAGACCAGCCTGCTTGCTGAAACTTCTGCCGCAGCTCATCTGCAGACAGAAGGCTTGGTGCACCATTGAACATCTGGGATGAAATAAAACATCATCATTTCTTAGTAATTGGTGGTTATCCAATTATCATGTAATACACTAAATCTTTGAATCATACCAACCTCAGGGAATGGAACACAGATGCTTCCTGTTATATGCCCACTTATTACCCTTTCCGTGGTTCTGGGGCCACACCATCAAATCTGTGAATTTGAATGTGGGTAATTTTCTTCAGAACAAGAAGAAACCACAGGCAACTTAGGAAGATGATCAATAACAAAAAAAAAATGCCATCACCTGCCAATGCATCTTTTTAACAATAGTTTGAGAATTAGCAGATTCACAAATGGTTTCATTTGTACGTCTACGAGCATAACGTAATTCCTTTGAATTCAGAGTGAGGGCGGAGGATTGCTTTAAAATGGAGCACCGTGTTTACTAACCTAAGTTTGTACTTGCAAACCATATTCAGTTACCATCATAACTTCTACAGGTTCTGCTACAGTCCGTATAACTAAAGAGTGAGGTTTTACCTGCCCTTTGCTCTGGCATCTATTTGTTGGTAAGTCTTAGCAAGTGATAGTATGTGCAACCTGTTGCATGAATCAAACAGCTCAGTTTGTACGAGAATGACATTATTGTTTCACTTAGTGATAATTTTCATAGCTCCTTGAGTTAATCATATTTACAGAAATTCGGAGTTCATCCTATTAGTTGAGAATTGATTAAATTTGTGGAGTTCCACCAGTTTTTTCGGGACGTGAATGTAAAAAAATAAAGAAAGCAAAAAGGTTCATATGACCAGACTGATACATATTTCAGTCTATGCATGCAAGGTTAGTTCAGGTAAAAAAAGAATGTTTATTAATCATATGGACAACATCATTTTAGCTCACCTGTTCACCATTATAAACCCTCTCGACAGCCTTATTTGCAGCATTTGATTTCAGAACTGCATCATCAGGGCTGGCATTTTCCAGAATTGACACAAGAAGCTCGCCACTGAGGTAAACAAACATCTAATTAATACCCAGACTTTATTGTGTCCAAACACTCTAAAAACCCTAAACATCTTGAAGGAAATCATGTGTAACACCCACTTTGTAATTTGTTAGAAATAATATCAATAGAGAAATAATTTCTCCTTATGTGAGTTTAACCTTGTGCATCATCACATGTGTACATCCTAGGTAAAAACAAATAATTAATAACATAAAAGCCACTAAATTATGTATCATGCTGGTTCTTATTTTTGTGTGCATTTTGTGACAAAATAAAAAAAATAAAGAGACAAGAAATATATTAATTCAAAAGGAAATCTAGAATCTAAAAGAAATTCTAGAAATTTAGAAAAGAAAAGAAATACCACATGAAACATAGGGAAAAATATATACATAAATATGTTCTCTTCAACCCCAAATGTAGATTTGGCACATTTGATATAAGTACAAACCCATAACTGACATTCAAATTTGAATTTGAAATCTAAAAGGAGAAATGAGGATCTAAATTTGAAAAAGAAAAGAGGAAAGAATAAAGAAAAGAAAAGGAAAAAGAATGGCATTGGGCCTAATACCACCCTGCCAGCCCACCAGATGACTCCCGTGCGGCCCAATCCGACCTGGGCGCGGCGCGCCGACGGGAGGACCCCACCGGTCAGTCTCACACGCGCGGCCACGTTCTCCTTCCCTCACTGCTCTGCGGGACCCGCGTGTCGGTGGCGCTACCTGCCCTCGTTTCTACAAACACGCCGACTGGCGGGGCCCAGCACTCAGCGACTTTCGGTCGTGGAGATGGCGCTCCGACACTTGCGCGTGGGGTCCGCCGTGCAGTGCCGCCTCCCCTCGCCATGCGCGCATGGCGGACGACCGCAACCTCCGCGCCGATGGATGCGGAGCTGGCGGACTCAAGACCGGCTGGGAATTGTGCCCATAAGAGACCCCCTTTACCACGCTTCCCCTTGTATCCCACTTCTTCCGCATCCGCTACGCCGTCCCTAACAACCTCGCTGCCGCGTTCCGCGCAAAGTTCGCCGCGCCGCCGGTGAAATCGATCCCTGCCGACCTTCCCTTCTCTTCGTGTGGCCGGGTGCGTGCGTCGGTGCCCGGTGGTCATGTTCGAGCTCGCGTGGCGTGCTGAGCAACCCCGAATCGGGGGGGATTTCTCGCCGGAGTGCGCAACAGGGCGGAACATCCTCCTCCTCGTGGTCGGCCCGCCTGCGCTAACGATACTTGGTAAGAACCACTCGCTCGGACCCGCTTTAATACCCATAGCATGTATTCCGATTGAATTTGAGTTTCATGCCCGGAATCTGGAGATTAGCCCCGCCGGCGTGAGGCCTGGCCGCGGTGGCGTTGGTGCCGTGGTCTGGTTTGACTCGGGGAGGAAGAATCGGGTCCACCGTTGGATCGCCATCCCGCGCTCGTGATTAAACCAGATTGCGTACCGTTTCGGGGGTTAGCGAGCGCCGTTCGATCTGGATCGTGCGGTTGGCGATCGGCGTAAACTACTTAGAATCGGGAGCCGTTGATCGTGGATCCTGCGGCTCAGGTTGCGTACCGGTTCGTAGGGTTGTGCGATCTAATCTGGGCCGCACATGTGTAATCGGACGATCAGAGACCCTGAATACCCCTTCGTGTTGGCCTTTTTGCTAAAGAACCCCCGCGAAAGTTAGGAAACAACCCGCCGTCCTTGGGCGCTGTTCTCTGTGTCTAGAAATACTTACACCGAGACCCCTGCGCTTCGGCTTATTTGAGGCCCAGTCCAGTGCGGTTTGAAATTGATTAAATGAATTAGAAAATAGATTTTTTAATATGAAAACAATTACTATAACTTGATAAATTCATAGAAAATCCATCTTTAGTCCAAATTACTTCATTCCAGTTGCTAAAATTTTGTAATATTGTTCTCTTTCACCTAGAGCCTCTGTTATGTTATGAAAACAGTAATAAATTTAATTCCTCACTTAATCCAATTTAAACACATGCAACCTTTGAAAATGCATAACTTGAAATATATAACTCAGAAAATTATGATTCTAGTTCCTAGGTTTTAATTTTAATATGTAGAATATCTCTGTGTATTTTGTTTACATGCTTGGTGTAATGTTAATTTTCCCTATATCCTGTGCTTGTTTGTATTGTGGTGAGTAGAAGAGCCCGTTGCTGAGGATCCTGGTGAGCAGCAGGTTGAAGTAGCTGAGCAGGAGCTCATTGAAGGCAAGTTGTGCCCTTGACCACTTTTTACCCAATAATGTTCCTTAATATCATTTATCCATGCATAGGTTAATTTTGATGGGACCTGATAGGTTACCCTAGATTGTTTATCTCATTACCTTGTTTACCCCTGAATCACTTGGGTAGTTTGCTATTGCTTTACATGGTTTTGGGATAATCATTTATTATATCTATGTTCCAATTATTCTTGTTATTCTGTTTATGTTCATGTTGAGATCATTAATGTTAATTGGAACATAGAGCTTAACTTGAGAACCACGTGCCACCACAAGGGAGGAATGGGACCCCTTGACTGACTAATTAGGAAAGCTAGTGGAAGACTACCTTACCCGAAAGGGGCAAGGGCAGTAGGGGAGTGGTCAGTGTAGGGAGGTCCCTGGTTGATTTTTGCTGCGATGGCAGTCAGCCAGGAACCCTGCATTGGAACTTCCTATAAACTGTAGCGGGTTTTCGGAAGCTAGTGGAACTTTGTAAAGGCCTCGTAGTGTTGCCCTGCCGCGCTTCCTAGGTAGAGGTGTATGGGATTCGCGACCCCTTGGCAGATGGGTAACATGACTTGTGGGTAAAGGGTACAACCTCTGCAGAGTGTAAAACTGGTATACTAGCCGAGCTCACGGTCACGAGCAGCTCAGGACTCTCTGATGTTTAAATTATGGAACTTAAATTCAATTTTGTCATTCGCATTGCATGGGTTTATTATTAATTTTGTTCTATTACTTTACTTATGGTTTGGTATTTACTTACACTTAGTAATTGCTAATAAAATTTTGACCAACTACTTAAAAGCAATGCTCAGCTTTAACCCCTATCATTGATTAGCCTTACACATCACATGAACTCACACCTTTGTGAGTTTGTGTCCACTGGTTCCCCACAACTTGTTGAGCTATGATCATGTGTGAGCTCACCCTTGCTGTCTCACACCCCCCCACAGGAGAAGATCAGGTGGTTCAGGAGGAGCCGTCTAACACTGAGGAGTTCGATCTGATCTAGGTGGCGTTTCCCAGTCGACATTGGCGCCGACGATCCTTAGTTTGTTTTAGCTTCATTACTTTATTTTGTAATAAGTCTTCCGCTATGTAATAAATACTCTGATGTTTTATGACATTTATCTCTATACACTCTGTTATTATATATGTTGTCTTCTTGGCGCATGTATGAGATGCACCTGACTTTGTTCCTTAAAGCCGGGTGTGACATCATGTTAGTCAACAAAAAGAATCAGATCACTCTTATAACAAAGAAAATAGTGTCCTTGATAAGATTGTCATTAATTTTGATCGTTTTTTTATATCAACAGCACAACTGAATAGCAAGTTTCTACTGGTTTCATCATTTTGATGAAATACTGGATACAGACTTCAGCTTACCACCAAACACGAAGCTTGCAGTGACCAGCTTCTCGGAGGCAGCAAGCTGCCATTAAGGCCAAGATTGGAGCTGACCTTATTGATTCGGATTTGTGCGGGAGAGGAAGGGGAGCAGCGAGACTGCGAGAAGGCGAACTGTGTACGCATGTTTGTGTGCTGATAATTACGCAAACTGTGTACGCATGTTTGTGTGCTGATAATTACGCGAACTGTGTGTCTGTGTGCGCATATTTATGTGCTGATAATTACGCAAACTGTGTGCACATGTTTATGTGCTGATAAAGTGATAATTGTGCAAATCGACCAGTGGGGTCATCAATCCCGGTACACGGCTGCTACAGAACACACACGCAACGATGCATATGCAGTTACCCAGACGACTTGCACAAGCCAACAACGACAGCATGGATAATGCATAACATGTCCTTTTAGTTAAACATTTGTGCAAATACAGGTTAACAACTCGTACATAACCGCTACAGATGTGGCAGTTGCAGCAGATTTCCAACTCAGTTCACTAATTAAAAAAAATCCACTACAGTTATACAGATCCTGATGCAAACATGAGGCCCAAACGCTGCCGGAGAAGCTGTCCGTCCATCAATGGAGCAGATGCGCTTCATAATTTTCATGCATTCTTTCTATGAAATATGAATCATTCAAGTAAATGGTCTTCAGTCATTGCGGTTTCTTCACCTGAGATCTGAACTCATGCCTGGGCTTCAGTCACGGTTGATTGTCTTCTTAGGGCCTGTTTGGAAATACAGTTTTGAAATACCGTAATTTTGAGATACCACAGTTTACAATTGTACATGACACAAATACTACGGTATTAATTTACCACAGTAAAACCACAGTATTGCTTAAAACCGAGATCTGTTTGGTTTCATTGGAAAAACAAAGTATATGTAGAGAGAAGAGAAGAAAACTGAGGTCCCGACTGGAGTTTCAAAAACTCCAAAAATACCACGGTTTTGGGTAAACCATGGTATTTAAAACTATGTTTTGTCTATACAAACCAAACACCTTTTGAGTTTCAATACTATAGTATCATCAAATACCATAGTATTATTTCAAAACTGTAAAAATACTACACTTCCAAACAGGGCCTTAATTGTTTATGCTGAGCCGTCGCAAATGGAATTGCGAGGGTGGGGCACATGTTAATGTTTGAGGTCTCAAAGCAGCATTCCTTCTATTTATTCCAAGCACAAGGTTTGAATACAGATGGAGGGGGCTGATGCTTAAATCATGTTCTCATTCCATTCATTTGTACAGTCTGTTGAATCTATCCATGTATCCCATTGTATTGATACCCTAAGCTTCCATCTTCCTACTCACCAATCCAGTGAAGAAATCAAAGCTGCAAACAGATGGTACTATGTCAAATGTCACTCCTGACAAAGAATAGTTAGTGATAGAACAATCGATTACATGTTGAGGACATATATAAGATGAGACACATAAAAAACATTGTATACATACTGAGTAATTATACATAGAACAAAAAAAAGTTAATGGATGAAAAAACGGAGCAATGGACAATACCTGTTGCCATCTGGGTGCAACTCATAGCTTTTGTTATCCTCGCCAATAGCATGTAAGTACCCAGTTGGTGTTAACCCCTAGAAACAACTAACACCATAATTAGGTAAGCGGAAATATCAATTCAACCATAACAGTTCTGTTTTGTGCTAACCTGGATGGTGACGACACTGCCTGACTTGCTTTCATGTGAATCATGTACGACGACTCTCTGACCACTACAAAACAAAAATTGCAAATTTCTTTCACATAAAGTGGCACATACCAAAGATAGAGCATATTAACTTGCAAGCATCGTCTTTAGATATTTACAATGAACACTTAAAATTCAAGTGGAAGTAAATGTAACTCAGGGCAAAATGTCATAATAAGGTCCAATTAGCATGTATATTGAGATAATAGTCCATACCTATGAAGCCATGAGTTATAGTATTGCTCCTCAAGAACCTGAAATCCTGCAGAGAAATTTGAGGATGTTAAGTACACAATTCTACCAACAGCAACAAAACCTTTTAGTCCCAAGCAATTTGGGGGTAGGCTAGACAAAAACAACAAACAAACAAAAGCCTTTTAGGGGTAGACTAGAGTTGAAAAAAGTTGCAGTTAACTTTAAAACATTTTTTGTCAGCATCTAAATCAGCTATAGGAAAACAGTAAGTCTCTACAGCAAAACAAAATTATCATTTAACGCATTGTCAGTAAAGGAACCAGCTCTGCATACACATCAACATCCACGGTTCTAATGAGCATGTGGTTATGTACTGCAAAAATGGGGGGAAATGAAATCCGAAGTACCATGGTTCAAGAAGATCTCGAAAAGGTTTTCAAATTTATTGAAGAAGTATGCCAATATGTCTTCTCGTTTCAATATGGGTGATGTATGATTTGCCTCTTGAAGTGCAGCATTCAAGCATGTAGTAGGCTTCTCATTGTCAACATTCAAACCAACACCTGATTAAGATCAAAGGAATCCCATCCTTGTCAAAAGAAAAAAAAAGAGATCAAATGCTTAGAATGGGCAACATTGGAAATGCATTTTACCAGTACAAATATTGTACACTTTGGGTTCATAAGATGAGGTACATAGAATGCCACCAACTTTTAATCCTTTCAGATAGAGATCATTAGGCCATTTTATTCTCACATCAAGTTCTGGCAGTCCCTGAGTTTTATCACAAAGGCAGAATGAAATGGCAACTGAGGTAGTTAGCATACAGGAAACAGGGGACTCATAATGCAATCAATAAGCAGCAAATATGACAACACTGAACTATAACCTAACCTTGGCACGGCACAGCTCCTTGATAGCTTCAGTTATCGAAAGGCAGACAACATATTGCATAAGGGGCAACTTCCGTGCATCCTGCATCTGTGATGTGAAAGAGAACATGAGACAGCCTGGTGGCGATTCCCACACATTCTTTGAACGGCCTGCATGATACGTGAGCAAAGATTAAATTTGTTATCTCTTAATAGCACCTAGTGCATACTAAAATTATGTGATTAGAAAGATGAAAGAAAAAATGGAATGCTATGTATGATCTGGTTTAGCCAACTGGTTAAGAATGTGTTGCCACAAAAAAGTAGAATCAATTAAAACAGTTATTTTGATAAAGAGGTGTCACACTACAGTAAGATTCTACTTGTGTTCAGTCAGACTGCATTTTTCAAGCACTTAATCTTAAAGGTTACACAGCATTCAGCAGATAGTTTCATCAGTTTTATCAATGGGATCATAAGTATAAGAGAGCATCAATCTCGCCTGAAATAAATTCGAGGGCTTTGTAATCAAAGTTGCAAATTCATCAGGACTAAAACACTAAGAGCAACAAGCCAGCCCCTAATCACGCGCACCTCTCCCTTTGAACTGCACGTCGGCAACGCATACAACGCCCACCGGTAGCTTTGCAAAGTTCCTGCGAACACGAGCTGACGCCAAGTCAAACAGAGTAAAAATAAGATAAAACGAAAACCCAAATCCCCCCCCCCCCCCCCCGGCGCGAAACCAGACATGGCACTCACCGCGCGATGAGATCCTGCGTGGAACCAATCCTGGGCGTCCAGAGCATCCACCTCCCGAACCGGCGCGCCCGGAGCGCGCTCATGTACGCGGCAGCGTCGAAGCCCGCGCTCTCGTAGGCGAGCGCGATGGAGACATCACCGCCAGGATCGCCCTCATCGAGGGCGACGGAACCGGCCGCGGAGGCCAGCAGCTCCTGCTCCTGCGCCGATTTGCCGTACACCACAAGCGTGGTGGCCCCGGCGGCCGCGGACATGGGCACGCGGGCGGGTTCGCGGTGGCGAGAAGCGGACAGGTAGCGGCGGAGGGCAACTGCGGCGAGTACGGCCCCGACGGTGGCAGCGGCTGCGGCGGCGGTGGTTGATGGCGGCGGAAGGCGCATTGATGTTGCTCTGTTGGTTTGGTAGTTTGGTGTGCATGTGCTTTGTTTCCTCCGAGTCGTGCACAGGCTTGGTACTTGTGGGCTTCACTGCTACAGATATTGAGCTATACCGGGTCCGTTAGTTCAAAGTCGTGATGGAAGTGGGCTGGATTATCAAACGTTGGAGTATTTATATGCAAGCACGTATATTCTTTTGTGACAGGGAAAGTACATTTTTTTTAAAAATAACTAGGAAAAAGGGCCGGGCATAAGGATGCGAATGAATCGTGTCAACGTCCATTGAGTAGCTACGTTACAACGGATCAACAGATCCACTTCTTTTCCTCCCGTCAGCAGGTTAGGCGCGAGAAGCTGTAGAAGGTCCGTCTCCCTTCATATAAGCATAACAAAGAAACACACGAGACACATGTTATAGAGTTGGGACCCTGACCTCTTTCTCTTCACTATCTTATGGACCTTATATAGAGATATGAGACCCCTCAGGGGCAAAGTCGGTATTTGCTCACATAACCCTAACTAGGGTTACTTAACACTCCCCCTTGGGCGAATACCGCGACCAACACATGCCTCTTTAAAACTCCCAAAAACTCTGTGGAAAAAATATGGAGAAAGAGTACATGGTGACGCAAATTGCATTTGCACTTTGTTGCCTCATTGAAAACCTTATGTGAGAAACTTCAGAAAAACTCACCAAGGAAAAAGAGTACAACAAATGTCATCAGGACAAATTTCGATCTTCTGGATCAGGATTCCATCGAATCTTCTACAAGGGCTAAATTTAGAAATGTGCTCCCCTAAACCTTGCAAAATCGTATCAATATGACACAACATCTTCTTCTGGAAGTATACGCACATAGAGATTTAGTAAACAGATTGCATACTGTTGCAAGGATTATATCAGGAACTTCACCTCTACTCCTAGGATATACGAGGTAAGTGCATGTATCAACATAAACAAGCCACTTTGACTGATGGTGTTCGATCGACTGGATCGTTATATTTGATAGAAACTTCCATAAAGATTCACATATTGATCATCAAGCTGATGCCTTCAGGGCATAGAATATGATATTTATTGTCTCACGATTGTGATCAATATAAGCATTCGCTCCCCCTGACGATGACATCTGTCAAAGTCCCCATAACTCAAGCATATTTTTCAAGATATATGTCTCGTTGTTCATCTGGAATAACGAGAATGGATGATGTTGGGGTGCTATAATTTTCTATCTTACACCACAATTTATACATAGTTGTGCAAAGCAAGTAACATGTCCTTCTATAGGACTTTAGGGGATAATATAGTTGCAATAGTACATATTCTAAATATAACACATCGCGCCAGGCGTTCATCTATTGCAACATCTATGATGGTGTAACAAAAGTCCATCAAAGATCGTAATCCTTCAGGGATTCTTCATCTATCAGATACATCATTATAGTCTGTCATTCTGGCATAATGGGGATATTTTGCCAGTAACACCTAAACCTTATAGGTTTCTACAATCGAGGCTCTAGAGGATACCGTAATTCCACATCTAGTGGAAAATACCATGAGTAAAGATCGTGGAATGCACATGTGCTTATTCGGTGAACTTCAAATCCTTTGGTACCTCATCTTATTCCTTTTCGGGTCTATATGGATCTTTATCCCTTTATAGGGATTATCAAACTTTGATGTTTAACATAGACTTTATTTCTTTTGGAAAGGTTCCATCAAGGAACTATAATCTCATCTAGGAGATATTCTCTCTACATAGGAGAGTGTTCATTCGTTAGGAATGTATTATTTAGTACGAGATTTATATGTTGCATATTTATAATTCAAAGATATGAGTCCTCCTTGGGTCTCATGACGGATCTTTAGAATCCTATTAACTGCATATTTTAATTTATGCCATTTGCCAGATATATTATGTAGCGGAACAATGTTTATTCAACACATATGTGGGATAGATCTCTCACAAGACCACTTGAACCATCGCGTTCACCACACATTATTTCAATAGTGCCCATAAATGTCCGAACTTCAAGCTTGCGACTTTCATTTTGTGATTATTGGTTCAGCCTCGATTGCATTTATCAATGACCCAATAAAAGAGCTTCAAGCACTCATGCCTAGAACTTTGTTTTGGATCCCATTGCAGTCTATAGAGGAAAGATAGGTGTCAACATATTTGTCTCCCACATTTAATAATGATCTCCGTCATTTCCCAAAACGAAAGATTCATTGTTCCGTATTCCCAACACAATGATATTGCGTGCATTGCTAGGAACTTCATCATCAAGATGAACCTCTTCGTGAGGCAAATCACCATCAGGGCAAGTTCATCGGAGCAGAGTTATTACAGACCACGTGAATCTGCAATCAAAACATATGCTTTGACTAAGGCTAATGGATCATGTTCACAGGCGTCCCCGAGAATAGATCAATTGCCAATAGGTCAAATGTGGATGTGATATTAATCCCGGGTATATCCACATCTACATCAGGTAGAAGCATTCAAACCAATATGGTTACTCCTTAACAATTTCTAGCAAACTCCATATACACAGGAGTAGACACCGAATTGTAGGTTCAGTTTGGCTTTTGTGCGTTTAATAGAATATTGAGGCATTACACTATATGGACATTCCTCCCCCTAATGCCGAGATGTTCTAAAAGCATACAGATAAAATCCCCAACCACAATCATCCAGTTGTGGCCAATGTATGCTATTGTGGTGATTTATTTAGAAAATCTTACGCACATCCTCAGATAGGGGTTTTATGCAGTGAGCTTTGGACTTAGATTAATATAGTGGCATGAATACTACATATTTGTCCTTCAACATGAAGGGTTAATCTCAAGTCTCAACATCCAGCGAGACACGCAACAAGTTGCTTCGTGGTTACAATTCTGCCAACTTATTGTTATTATTACCAAATGCATAGTCAATCATTAAGATTAAGACTAATATGCACAACACTACTTTATCCATAAGGATCCTTCAGGGGCTCATGCATATCATTCGTCGTTTGGAGCCATTAGTTGACTTCAGATCAACAAGTAAAATGACCATCAGGGTCTAGTGCTCACAAGGACATTCACTGGTTGCATTGTGCTTTAAGGCACATAGGAAAAATGTGTGTGTTTATACTGGTAGTAAAGTGCACGACATCCGGCCAATGCTGCCAAGCAAAGATTTTTATATGCAGAGATGTATAGTCCAGCTCGTTTTTATCACTACCCATGGTTTACCCAATTACTCATACCGCTCTGAAATTGGGTATCGATAAATGCAACATTTTTTAGGTATAATAATTTTAAGAGAGAACTTATAACAATAGTTAATTATTTGTGATGTAAGATGCCAGCGAGGCAAAGTTTTCTCCTCGTATTATATATCAACTTGTTCTATAAAGCATTATTTTGATCTCTTCATTGTTCAGCAAAATTTGAAGCTTTGGAATAGAACAGACAAGGCTAAGAATTCATTTTATCTGGGAAAACTCATGTGATTGCTAATACTAAGCAAATGGTGATAACTACATGGCAAGAGCGAAAAAAGACCAATATCCATCGGGGACCAGTCTTCAACAACAGATAGTGCTGCTCTCATATGGGTAAAACTTTTATGCACGAGGAGAGAGAGCAAAAAATTAACATATCTGTGTTTTATTGTATTTTAATTTAATTTCCCAGATTTCAAGCAGTATAGGGCTTGATATATTTGTTATGGCCACTTGGAGATATATAAATATATAATGCCACACAACACAGTCAAATAAAATATAGAGCCAAACAAAATTGTTTATAAAGGTTGAGCATAATGTGACTTTAGGGGCTTGAACAACCCACAACAATACACGCGGGTACAAGCTCTAGCATCTGGTGTCAACGCGTGTGCGACCATCAGGGCTATGACAACACAACAAGCCTTCGTAATAAGCGCAACAAGCACAATTATGGCTAGGTAATCGGGGTACACGATAAGTCCATGCAACGTGCGCAACAGGCGCAATTGTGGTTCGATGATCACGGCAGACAGACAATGCCTATAAGGCATGCGAAAAATACGCGACTCAGCGATGGCGGTTCGACTCAACGGGAGCTGTTCGTTTAAACAAGAGTGCTACATAGCAATCACATGACGCAACCAAGTTCATATGACACAAATACCGTGTCGTGTTTGAGAGCACCTAGAGGGGGGTGAATAGGTGATCCTATAAAAATCAAATACTTGTAGCCACAAAAAACTTGGTTAAGTGTTAGCTCAATAGAATCAAGTGGCTAAGGACCAAGCTCTTGCGAAACACAATGGTCACGAAGAAAACAAGCACAAGAGACACGGTGATTTATCCCGTGGTTCGGCCAAGTATAACACTTGCCTACTCCATGTTGTGGCGTCCCACTGGATGAGGGTCGCACTCAACCCCTTTCAAGTGATCCAATGATCAACTTGAATACCACGGTGTTTTCCTTTCTTTCACTATCTCCCGTTCGCGAGGAATCTCCACAACTTGGAGCCTCTCGCCCTTACAATTGATGATCACAAAGAAGCACGGAAGTACGGGATGGAAGAGCAACACACACAAGACTCAAAGCACGAACACAATCATGCACACAAGCCACAACTTGAGCTCACAACACAATGCGAGGAGTTCTCTACTCAAATCGAGCTCAAGTCACTATCACAAAGAATCAAATGCGCGAGAATGGAGTCTTGGTGCTTAGAGATGATCAAGGAATGCTTGGGTGACTCCTCCATGTGCCTAGGGGTCCCTTTTATAGCCCCAAGGCAGCTAGGAGCCGTTGGAGGCAATCTAGGAAGGCAATTCTTGCCTTCTTCGGGTGGCGCACCGGACAGACACTGTTCATGGTCCGGTGCAGATCGCCTTCCTGAAATGGCACATCTAACCGTTGCAGAATTGTAGCCGTTGGCGCACTGGACACTGTCCGGTGCACACCGGACAGTCTGGTGCCTCCTGCCGACCGTTGGAGCGGGCCACGCGTCGCCCGCGGATTTGGCGGCCGACCGTTGCGCTGGCGGCCGTTGGCTCACCGAACAGTCCGGTGCACCACCGGACAGTCCGGTGAATTATAGCCGTACGCCGCCGACGAATTCCCGAGAGTGGCCAGTTCGCCAGAAGCCAGCCTGGCGCACCGGATAGTGCGGTGTGCCAAACTGCGCTGAGTCTTGGCTGCTCTAGCCAAGTCTTTTCTTTTTTCTCTTTTCTCTGATTCTAGCACTTAGACAAATATATTAGTACACAAAAACCAATGTACTAAGTCTAGAATCATACCTCCTTGTTGATTTGCACTTCATCCATCATTTGGCACATAATTACTCACTCAATATGTGTTGGGCACTTAATCACCAAAACTATACTAGAAATGGCCCAAGGGCACATTTCCCTTTCAATCTCCCCCTTTTTGGTGATTTATGCCAACACATCAAAAAGCAACAAATAGAAGTGCAACATCAATGCAATTGAGAACAAAAATTGTCTTTTACAAGATTTGACATATTTGGATCGTTCTTTGCCACCACTTGGTTTGTTTTTGCAAATCAAATTCATTTTCCTATCTCTAAGTCAAACTCACTTGTTTGGGCATAAAGAGAGATAATCCAAGAGAGAAAATGATCAAGATCGAAAAACTCCCCCTTTTTCCCATAATCATAAATTCTCCCCATAAGAGACCAAATTTTGATAATGAGAGTATTTTGACAAATCAAAAGTTCTAAGTCTACTATTTTCAAAGTTCTCAAGTGGTAGTTGATCCATTTGCTTCGGCCTTAATTTCTCCCCCTTTGGCATTAAGCACCAAAATGGGATCATTATTGGCCCTTAAACCCCATTGCCTCACCAAAATCGTCAACTAAGAGTAAAAAGGCAATAAGAGCATGGAGATGAACTTGGAGTAAATTACCCTCTCATCGGAGTGCAGTGGAAGTCTTGCATTGGTCCAAGTTCACCTTTCCATTTCAATCCACCTTTGAGACTAAATTAAGTAAACTCAAGCACACGGTTAGTCTCAAGGGGTCAAGTTGTAGCATTTCTCCCCCTAAATATGTGCATCATTCACACATGGACTTGTGAGGTCCGGGGATTCCTTGCACAACTTGAGCACCATAAATAAGCAATAATATGCATAAAGGAACATGATCAAGGACATAAAACACATGTATGCTATAGATCAATCCAAGTTACGCGAATCTAAGACATTTAGCTCACTACGTAGCCTCCAAAAGGTCTTCTCATCTAAAGGCTTGGTAAAGATATCGGCTAGCTGGTTCTCGGTGCTAACATAAAACACTTCGATATCTCCCTTTTGCTGGTGGTCTCTCAAAAAGTGATGCCGGATGTCTATGTGATTTGTGCGGCTGTGTTCAACAGGATTGTCTGCCATGCAAATTGCACTCTCATTGTCACATAGGAGTGGGACTTTGCTCAGATTGTAGCCAAAGTCCCGGAGGGTTTGCCTCATCCAAAGTAGTTGCGCGCAACACTGTCCTGCGGCAACATACTCGGCCTCAGTGGTGGATAGGGCAATGGAAGTTTGTTTCTTTGAACTCCAAGACACCAGGGACCTTCCTAGGAATTGGCACGTCCCTAATGTACTCTTCCTATCAACCTTGCACCCGGCATAATTGGAGTCTGAATATCCAATTAAGTCAAAGGTAGACCCCTTTGGATACCAGATCCCGAAGCAAGGCGTAGCAACTAAATATCTAAGAATTCGCTTAACGGCCACAAGGTGACACTCCCTTGGGTCGGATTGAAATCTAGCACACATGCATACGCTAAGCATAATATCCGGTCTACTAGCACATAAATAAAGTAAAGACCCTATCATAGACTGGTATGCCTTTTGATCAACGGACTTACCTCCTTTGTTGAGGTCGACATGTCCGTCGGTTCCCATTGGAGCCTTTGCGGGCTTGGTGTCCTTCATCCCGAACCGCTTGAGCAAGTCTTGTGTGTACTTCATTTGTGAAATGAAGGTGCCGTCCTTGAGTTGCTTTACTTGGAACCCAAGGAAGTAGTTCAACTCGCCCATCATAGACATCTCAAATTTCTGTGTCATCACCCTGCTAAACTCTTCACAAGACTTTTGGTTAGTAGAACCAAATATTATGTCATCGACATAAATTTGGCATACAAATAGGTCACCATCACAAGTCTTAGTGAAAAGAGTTGGATTGGCTTTCCCAACCTTGAAAGCATTAGCAATTAGAAAATCTCTAAGGCATTCATACCATGCTCTTGGGGCTTGCTTAAGTCCATAGAGCGCCTTAGAGAGCTTACACACGTGGTCGAGGTACCGTTCATCCTCAAAGCCAGGGGGTTGCTCCACGTACACCTCCTCCTTGATTGGCCCGTTGAGGAAAGCGCTCTTCACATCCATTTGGAACAACCTGAAAGAGTGGTGAGCGGCATAGGCTAATAGAATGCGAATAGACTCTAGCCTAGCCACAGGAGCAAAAGTCTCCTCGAAATCCAAACCTGCAACTTGGGCATAACCTTTTGCCACAAGTCGAGCCTTGTTTCGTGTCACCACCCCGTGCTCGGCCTGTTTGTTGTGGAACACCCACTTGGTTCCCACAACATTTTGCTTAGGACGTGGCACCAGTGTCCAAACTTCATTCCGCTTGAAGTTGTTGAGCTCTTCCTACATGGCCAACACCCAGTCCGGATCTAGCAAGGCCTCTTCTACCCTGAAAGGCTCAATAGAAGAGACAAACGAGTAATGCTCACAAAAATTAGCTAATCTAGAGCGAGTGGTTACTCCCTTGCTTATATCACCCAATATCTGGTCGACGGAATGATTTCTTTAAATCGTCGCTTGAACTTGAGTTGGAGGGACCCGTGGTGCTTCTTCCTCCACAACTTGTTCTTCTTGTGCTCCCCCTTGATCACACGCCTCCTCTTGAGGAACCTGTTCTTCATCTTGAGTCGGGGGATGCACCATCATTGAGGAAGAAGGTTGATCTTGCTCTTGGTGTTCCTGTGGTCGCACATCTCCAATCGCCATGGTGCGAATTGCGTCCGTTGGAACATCATCTTCATCTATATCATCAAGATCAACTTGCTCTCTTGGAGAGCCATTAGTTTCATCAAATACAACGTCGCTAGAGACTTCAACCAAACCCGATGATTTGTTGAAGACTCTATACGCCTTTGTATTTAAGTCATAACCTAGCAAAAACCCTTCTACAACTTTGGGAGCAAATTTGGAATTCCTACCTTTCTTCACTAGAATGTAACATTTACTCCCAAATACACGAAAATATGAAACGTTGGTTTGTTACCGGTTAGAAGTTCGTACGATGTCTTCTTGAGGAGGCGATGAAGGTAGACCCGGTTTATGGCGTGGAAAGCTATGTTCACAGCTTCCGACCAAAACCGCTTGGGCGTCTTGAATTCTCCAAGCATCGTCCTCTCCATGTCTATGAGCGTCCTATTCTTCCTCTCTACCACACCGTTTTGCTGTGGTGTGTAGGGAGCGGAGAACTCGTGCTTGATTCCTTCCTCCTCAAGGTACTCCTCCACTTGTAAATTCTTGAACTCGGACCCGTTGTCGCTTCTAATCTTTTTCACTTTGATTTCAAATTCATTTTGAGCTCGCCTTAGAAAGCGCTTGAGGGTCCCTTGGGTTTCTGATTTATCCTGCAAAAAGAATACCCAAGTGAAGCAGGAAAAATCATCAACAACAACAAGACAATACTTACTTCCCCCGATGCTGAGGTAGGCGATGGGTCCGAAGAGGTCCATATGAAGTAGCTCCAGAGGTCTTGATGTGGTCATCACATTCTTGCTGTGATGAGCGCTTCCCACCTGTTTACCTGCTTGACAAGCTGCACAAGGTCTATCTTTTTCGAAAACCACATTTGTCAGTCCTAACACATGTTCTCCCTTTAGAAGTTTATGGAGGTTCTTCATCCCAACATGTGCTAGATGGCGATGCCACAGCCAGCCCATGCTAGTCTTAGCTATTAAGCATGTATCTAGATCAGCCTCCTCTTTCGAAAAATCAACTAAGTAGAGTTTGCCATCTAGTACACCCTTAAATGCTAATGAACCATCACTCCTTCTAAAGACAGACACATCAACATTTGTAAATAAACAATTGTAGCCCATGTGGCACAATTGACTAACAGACATCAGATTATAGCCTAGCGACTCTACTAGAAATACATTAGAGATAGAGTGCTCATTTGTGATAGCTATCTTGCCTAAGCCTTTGACCTTGCCTTGATTCCCATCTCCAAATATGATTGTATCTTGGGAATCCTTGTTCTTGACGTAGGAGGTGAACATCTTCTTCTCCCCCGTCATGTGGTTTGTGCATCCGTTGTCGATAATCCGGCTTGAGCCCCCGGATGCATAAACCTGCAAGGCAAATTAGGCTTGGGTTTTAGGTACCCAACTCTTGTTGGGTCCTACAAGGTTAGTTATAATAGTCTTTGGGACCCAAATGCAGGTCTTGTCTCCCTTGCACTTGGCCCCCAACTTCCTAGCAATCACTTTCTTATTCTTACAACAAATTGTAAAAGAAGTATTGCAAGCATGGTAAATTGTAGAAGGTTCATTACATACTTTCCTAGGTACATGAGCAACATTTTTCCTAGGCATATTTCTACCATGCACAAAAGAAGAACTGAAGCAATCATAGCATGTGAATCATAAGCATAACTCCTATGAGCATTTCTAGAAAATTTTCTGTCACTATAGATGAAAGCATGATTCCTTTGAGCACTATTAGCCATAGGGGCCTTCCCTTTCTCCTTGGCGGAAATGGGAGCCCTTTGACTTGTTAAGTTCTTGGCTTCCTTTCAAAAGCCAAGCCCATCCTTAATAGAGGGGTGTCTACCAACAGTGTAGGCATCCCTTGCAAATTTTAGTTTATCAAAATCCACCTTGCAAGTCTTAAGTTGAGCATTAAGACTTGCAACTTCATCATTTAATTTAGTAATGGATGCCAGATGTTCATTACAAGCATTAACATCAAAATCCTTGCACCTATTACAAATTACGACATGTTCCACACATGAACTAGACTTATTAGCTACTTCTAACTTAGCATTTAACTCATCATTAACACTCTTCAAACTAGAAATAGACTCATGGCAAGTAGAAATTTCAGAAGATAAAATCTCATTCCTTTTAGTTTCTAAAGCAAGAGATTTTTGTACACTAATAAACTTATCATGTTCTTCATACAATATATCCTCTTGCTTTTCTAAGAGTCTATTCTTTTCATTTAAAGCATCAATCAATTCATTGATTTTTTCTACCTTGGCTCTATCTAAACCTTTAAATAAGCTAGAATAGTCTACTTCATCATCACTAGAATCTTCATCGCTAGAAGTAGTATATTTAGAAGTTTCTCGAACGCTTACCTTTTTCTCCTTTGCCATTAGGCAAGTATGGTGCTCGTTGGGGAAGAGAGATGACTTGTTGAAGGCCGAGGCGGCGAGTCCTTCGTCGTCGAAGTCGGACGAAGAGCAATCCGAATCCCACTCTTTGCCAAGGTGCGCCTCGCCCTTCGCCTTCTTATAGGACTTCTTTTTCTCCCTCTTCCCGCTCTTTTCTTGTCCCTGGTCACTATCATTATCGGGACAGTTAGCAATAAAGTGACCAGTCTTGCCACACTTGAAGCAGGAGCGCTTTCCCTTTGTCTTGCTCTTGTTGGGATGCTCCTTGCGTCCTTTTAGCGCTGTCTTGAAGCGCTTGATAATGAGGGCCATTTCATCCTCGTTTAGCCCGGCCGCCTCAACTTGCGCCACCTTGCTAGGTAGCGCCTCCCTGCTGCTTGTTGCTTTAAGAGCAACGGTTTGAGGCTCGTAGATGGGCATTGGGCCATTCAATGCCTCATCAACGTATCTTGCTTCCTTGATCATCATACGCCCGCTTACAAACTTTCGAGTATTTCCTCGGGCGTCATCTTTGTGTACCTAGGATTCTCATGGATTGAGTTCACAAGATGAGGATTAAGAACAGTGAAGGACCTGAGCATAAGTCAGACGATGTCATGGTCCGTCCATCTCGTGCTTCCATAGCTCCTGATCTTGTTGACCAGGGTCTTGAGCTTGTTGTACGTTTGCGTTGGCTCCTCTCCCCTGATCATTGCGAACCTCCCCAATTTGCCTTCCACCAACTCCATCTTGGTGATCATGGTGGCGTCGTTCCCCTCATGAGAAATCTTGAGGGTGTCCCAGATTTGCTTGGCGTTGTCCAAGCCGCTCAACTTATTGTACTCGTCTCTGCACAAGGATGCTAGCAAAACAGTGGTAGGTTGTGCATTTTTATGGATTTGCTCATTAATGAAAACGGGGTTGTCAGTACTATCAAAAAGCATTCCGTTTTCAACAATCTCCCAAATACTTGAATGGAGAGAGAATAGGTGACTACGCATTTTGTGACTCCAAAATGAGTAGTCTTCTCCATCAAAGTGCGAAGGTTTCCCAAGTGGAATTGAAAGTAAATGAGCATTGGAATTAAACGGAATACGAGAATAATCAAATGAAAAATTTGAGTTAACCGGTTTCTTTTTCTCGTCGTCGTCGTCTCTTGGGGAAGAAGAAGACTCGTCGCTGTCGTAGTAGACGATCTTCTTGATGCGCCTCTTCTTCTTCCCGTCTCTTTTCTTATGACTCGAGCCAGAGTCCGAGGGCTTATCATCTCTTGGCTCGTTGACAATGGACTCCTTTGTCTTGTCGTTGACCACCATCCCCTTTCGTTTAGGATCCATCTCTTCGGGCGATTAGTCCCTTGCGTGAAGAGAACGGCTCCGATACCAATTGAGAGCACCTAGAGGGGGGGGTGAATAGGTGATCCTGTAAAAATAAAATACTTGTAGCCACAAAAAACTTGGTTAAGTGTTAGCTCAACAGAATCAAGTGGCTAAGGACCAAGCTCTTGTGAAACACAATGGTCACGAAGAAAACAAGCACAAGAGACACGGTGATTTATCCTGTGGTTCGGCCAAGTATAACACTTGCCTACTCCACGTTGTGGCGTCCCACTGGACGAGGGTCGCACTCAACCCCTTTCAAGTGATCCAATGATCAACTTGAATACCACGGTGTTTACCTTTCTTTCACTATCTCCCGTTCGTGAGGAATCTCCACAACTTGGAGCCTCTCGCCCTTACAATTGATGATCACAAAGAAGCACGGAAGTAAGGGAGGGAAGAGCAACACACACAAGACTCAAAGCACGAACACAATCACGCACACAAGCCACAACTTGAGCTCACAACACAATGCGAGTTCTCTACTCAAATCGAGCTCAAGTCACTATCACAAAGAATCAAATGCGCAAGAATGGAGTCTTGGTGCTTAGAGATGATCAAGGAATGCTTGGGTGACTCCTCCATGCGCCTAGGGGTCCCTTTTATAGCCCCAAGGTAGCTAGGAGCCGTTGGAGGCAATCTGGGAAGGCAATTCTTGCCTTCTGTCGGGTGGCGCACCGGACAGTCCGGTGCACCACCGGACATGCACTGTTCATGGTCCGGTGCAGATCGCCTTCCTGAAATGGCACAGCCGACCGTTGCAGAATTGTAGCCATTGGCGCACCGGACACTGTCCGGTGCACACCGGACAGTTCGATGCCTCCTGCCGACCGTTGGAGCGGTCCACGCGTCGCCCGCGGATTTGGCGGCCGACCATTGCGCTGGCGGCCGTTGGCTCACCGGACAGTCCGGTGCACCACCGGACAGTCCGGTGAATTATAGCCGTACGTTGCCGACGAATTTCCGAGAGTGGTCAGTTCGCTAGAAGCCAGCCTGGCGCACCGAACACTGTCCGATGCACCACCGGACAGTCCGGTGTGCCAGACTGCGCTGAGTCTTGGCTGCTCCAGCCAAGTCTTTTCCTTTTTCTCTTTTCTCTGATTCTAGCACTTAGACAAATATATTAGTACACAAAAACCAATGTACTAAGTCTAGAATCATACCTTCTTGTTGATTTGCACTTCATTCATCATTTGGCACATAATTACTCACTCAATATGTGTTGGGCACTTAATCACCAAAACTATACTAGAAATGGCCCAAGGGCACATTTCCCTTTTAGTGTTGCCAGGGCGCAGCCAATGCTCAGCTAATACCATAACTCAACCGATTAACAACGTAGATTGATCGGTATGTTCGAGTACCCACTATACAATTTAATCGCTCGACGTGAGTACAAAAGCTCAACATAATATAAATATCTAGAGCGATTTAAGTATGCACAATATAGACTTTACATGCATTTTAATATTTTTCTACTAAATATCTCCTACGAGAAATAAAAGCATAAAAATGAACACCAAAATTAATGCATGAGCATAACACATCAGGTGTAACTACCATTTTACCATATTCAAGTATGTATTTTTCTACTAATTATTTGTGATAGAAAAGTAACTGATTAAGATAGAAAACATGATTAATTATTTTGTTTCTCAACCGGCCACTTACATGAAATACTAACTGCATGACTATTTTCTTAGCCACATGCATCTTTTCCTCGTCTGACTCGTGCGGCGCTACTTTGATTCCATTGGCAGGGGGATGCATGGCATCATGCATACGTGTGCGCGGACGGGCGCAGGTCAACAACGACAAGGAGAAAAGTCCTGCGGCTACGACTGCGTGCATGTCTCATAGATCCAAAGAATGCATGTGGAGCCGGTGGACCCAGCGACTGGATGCACCAAGCAACGCCGTCGAGCAACTTGATCTTCTATCCGGGCCTTTTGATCGCTCACCACACCAGTCACCACCCGGTCTGTGCTGCAGCACAATGCGTACAGACCGAATCTTCCATTCGGTCTGCACTGCTTGCTGCCTCTACTACAGCCGCCTGCAGGGCATGGCGCTGCTCTAATTGGAGCCACTAGATTGCCGTGGTGCTACCGTGGTGCTCACTGGATATGTGCGTCAGGCACGACAGTCTAGTTGCTGCCTAATCGGCTGCAGCACGAACCTCTCAAGGCGTGCACGAGCTGGTGTACATAGCACTCCGCACCAGATACCTATCGGGCGACATGAAGATGGTGGTCGGGAGGGCAAGCGTCCGCCCACGCGTGGAGGAATGACCCCGCCGTGTTTGTCACGCCATCGTGGCAAACGGGAACAGGACGATGACATGAATCTGGCGTGAGCGTGGCTTCCGATGCTACTCCGCCATGATATGCAGATCTCTCTTTCGAAGAACAGATCAAGAACAAACATACCGCGCTTGGTCGAGTAGAGGAATTGAAGCCTGCCGCGTAGGACAGTTCGGCTAGGCTGGGGACCTGTCGGCTTGACGAAGAGTTGATGCAGATCTGATCCACATCAACGTTGAGGTAGAGCGTGCTGATAATGTGTTGAAAACTACGTTACAACAGATCACCAGATCCGCTCCCTTCCCTCCCGTCAGCAGATTAGGCGCGAGAAGCTGTAGAAGACCCGTCTCCCTTC
Organism: Zea luxurians; assembly: GCA_029449295.1. Lineage (NCBI taxonomy): Eukaryota > Viridiplantae > Streptophyta > Magnoliopsida > Poales > Poaceae > Zea > Zea luxurians. Next base: position 2,966,669 of record JAOPSE010000158.1, on the reverse strand, counting down.
ACATAAGCATAACAAAGAAACACACGAGACACAAGGTATAGGATTGGGCCTCTGCCTCTTTCTCTTCTCTATCTTATGAAGGGGTGTACAAGTTCCTTATATAGAGATGTGAGATCCCTCAGGGGCAAAGTCAGTATTTGCCCACATAACCCTAACTAGGGCTACTTAACAGACCCAACCCATAGACCATGTTTTCATAGCTTCAACTTCATAGATTTATGCTCTACTCCATAACTCTAGGTGGAACCAGGGGCGGATTTGGGCCTCGAGCCACCTGGGCCGTGGCCCGGGGCGCAGCCCAAAAATCCTCTTGTATATAGGTTTTTTTTCAACCAAAAAATCTAGCTCAAAATATATTTCAGCCCAAAAATGTGGCCCAAAATACCTCCTGCTTGCACCGATTGAGCCTGGCGCTGGCGGCCTCCCTCAATTGCTCAAGTCACGAGAACATGGACTCTTCCAATTATTTTGCAAACCTGCGCGGCTGCGCTTCCTATGTTGCTAGCAGCGCGACCACCTCCATTCAATCCTCTATCGCTCTTCACGCCTTCAGGCTCTATAAATCCGGCAAAGGCACAAGGCAGCAACCTCTGAGGTAGCCGGGCGGGCTCTGACTCAGGCATCTGCCACCGCTAGTCTGACCTCCACCTCCGCCAGTCCGCCTCCAGCCTCCCTGCGACCCTTTAGCAATGACGCATATGGCTTGCACTAGCGCCGCGCCACCGCCCAAATCCGCCCCTGCCATTACATCTTCTCCCAAACTATACAACTTTCTCAACCTGATTCTCTTTCTTTTCTTATTCATAGACAAGTATTACATCGTTATATTTGTAGAGTGGCCCAGGACGTTATTTTTACGGAGCTCCGCCACTGGGTGGAACATACTCCATATAGTGTTGGAGCTCACAAGGAGGAGGTGTTTGGCTAGCAAGGTGTCCTAACTCTAGAAAATAGGTTTTTACGTCTTCTTTGACATTCTTGCCCTTCATTCTATTTTTAAGTCAAACAACTTTTGTACAAATAATTTCACCACATATATGAAATAAAAATACCATTCAAGATGTTAAAAACACAAAATATGACATGTCCATTGTCTACAACCAAAATACAACATGATTTATGTATTAAAAAGCACATTCACGAGAGTTTCATTGTAATTGTAGTTTCAGTAAAGAAATCATACACCTTGTTTGCACTTGCACTAGTTCGGCCACTGTGAGGGATTGGCGAGCATAAGCGGATGAAGACGCAAAGTGCAGGACGTAGGGTTGTCAGCGGGCGCACGCAATGGGTGGCGGCACGACCGCGTGCGCACGGAGCTGGGATGGCGGCGGGCGCGCAGAGGAAGGTGGCGGCAAGGAGGAGAAGAACGATGAGGGAACGACCACCCTGGCCTGCGCCACCAATAAGAAGGAGCCGATGGCTGTGCGCTCAGTCTCACGAGAAGAACATGGGTGGGGGTGCGATGGAGAATAGGTTAGAAACAAAACATTTTTTCTGTGTTATAGAACTCCATGTCTACGTCCAAATTTAGGTGTTTGAGCTAGAAAAGAGTTGATCCAAACTCTAGGATCAAAATGAACTAGAGCTCCACCAACTCCATGAAGTTAGACGACTCCAAAAAAACATGGAGTTGAGGTGTTTGGCTGGCTAAACTCAACTCCAGTCTAGAGTTTAGAGTTAGAGCTATGCCAAATAGGGCTATAAGGTTTAATGGATCACAAGGACCAGACTGGAAGTCTTAGGTCAGTAGGGTTGAGACAAGAAAATTTAAACACAACTCAACCAAAAAGTGAGAAAGGTTGTGATGTTGTGTTCTATATCATGCTCATGCCATACGAGCCCTATGGCCCTTGACATCCCTAGAAGCCTAGACCATGGGGCCCTCGAATGTCCCAAGGACCTTGGGCGCCTCGAATGTCCTAAGAGCCACAGTGAGGGCCTGTTTGGGAATGCGGTTTTAAAATACTGTAGTTTTGAGATACCATAGTTTACAATTGTACATGACATAAATACTACGGTATTGCTTTACCACAGTAAAACTACAATATTGCTCAAAACCGAGATCTGTTTGGTTCTATTGGAAAAACAAAGTATATGTAGAGAGAAGAGAAGAAAACTGAGGTCCTGAGTGGAGTTTCGAAAACTCCAAAAATACCACAGTTTTGGATAAACTATGGTATTTAAAACTGAGTTTTAACTGTACAAACCAAACACCTTTTGAGCTCCAATACTATAGTATCATCAAATACCATAGTATTGTTTCAAAACTGCAAAAATGCTACAATTCCAAACAGGGCCTGAGCCTCTAGACACCTGAAGGGCTATGGAGTCTAGATGTATTTAAGTCTAGAATTCATTTTATTTAATTAAACAAAATATAAGTCATATCCATATTAAATCCAACAATGAATAAGTGAAAATATTTAAATATGAAAACACAAAGAAAATGTAAAAAATAAAAGGAACAATATTATCGCTCTATTGCTTCTATTATAAGGGGGTGATTTAGGCAGAAAAGTGAAGAGGAAACATTTTTAAATGGGGTAATTGCGTCGGTGCCCTGTTTTAGAGTGTAACTACAGATTTACCCTTGTTTTTAGACTTTATGTGTTTGCCACTATTTTTCAAAACAAAAGCGATGTATGCCCCTACTCCATTAGTTATACTTAATAGTGTTAAGTCTTGATAAAAAGACAAAATATAATTACGCAAATGCCCCTATTTTGAAGTGTAATTGTAGTTTTATCCTATTTTTCTAAAGTTTACATGTTTTTTAAAGACAAATCAAATAATTTCACAACATTTTAAATTATTTTTACAAGAATTCAAATTATTTTGCAATAATTTAATTTATTTTCAAAATAAATATATTTTGACAAACTATTTGAATAGTTTATTCAAATATTTTAAAATTTTGAAAATAATTCAAATTATTATAAAATAATTTGAATTATTGTCCGAAATAATTTGAATTATTGTGCAACTAATTTTAATTGTCATTATAAAATGTAAAGTCAACATTTCAAATTTTTTTGATAATAATTCAATTTTTTGCAATAAGTTAAATTATTTTAAAAATATTTTTTTGACAAACTATTTGAATAGTTTATTCAAAATAATTGTAAATACTAAAAATAACTTAAATTATTATGATATAATTTGAATTATTATCGATAATACTTTGAATTGTTGTGGAACAAATTTGAATTGTCATAAAAACACGTAAATTCTAAAGGATAGGGGTTGCACTCCAAAATAGGGGCAATGGCACAATTGTTTCTATTTTTTATCTAGAGTTAACACTGTTAGGTATAACTAACGGAGTAGGGGCATACATCACTTTTGTTTTGAAAAATAGGGGCAAACACGTAAAGTCTAATAAACAAGAGTAAATCTACAATTACACCTTAAAATAGGGGCACTGGCACAATTGTCCCTTTTTAAATAGAAGTCATGGAGAGAAAGCAAATATTCGGTAGTAGACATGTACAAACGGCCACTCGACCCGATCGGCACGGTTAGGAAACCGGGCCAAGCCTTCCAGGCCCACTAGCTCATTTCGATGCACATGCTCGACCCACTGCGAGCCTAAATAGACTAGTGCGACCCAGTAAGCACGGAAAGAGGGTCGATAAGCACAGATAAGTACAAAAAAGCGAGCCAAGCATTAAACGGACCAGGCTGGGCCAACCCACCGAGCTCAGTTCTATGTCTGGGCCTAGGCCGGCCTAGGCCCATACAAAATAGGTCGGGCTCATATCAGGCCACAAAAATGGGCTTTGTGGTGGGCTTTTTGGCCCCCTATTCATCTATAGGAAAGAGTACAAAATCTATGGAGAGGTGGAAAAGAATAAAAGAAGCCATCTCATAGAAACAACAATCATGTTTTGAACGGTGCTATAATATAGAATTATCATGGTATATATATATCGGGCATTCCATTTCGTCCAGTTTCTATCCTTATACGTTACGAAGTCATATGCACCACTTGTTAGTATTTAGTTCATGTTATATACTAGATACTTGCAGCTACGCGACAGGTGATCAGAGAAGAGAGGACACTAAGGGCACATTTGGGACCAAGGATAATGGAGGGGATTGAGGGGACCAAGATCCCTTACTATTCAATAATTTTAGTCCCACCTCTCAACCCCCTCCATTAGACTATCTCCAATAGACTTCCTATTTCACTCCCTATTTCAAACTCCACTCTACAAACATTGTAATCTACAGTGTAAAACAGTACTTTACGACCCTATACATGGCCTATTGGAGTACACTTGTAGGTGTCTAGTGTCTGACCGCACACCTGGGGGTACCCTCGTGGTGCTTTTGGGTAGGACGGTGTTGTTGATCATAGCTCGATGGTTCGTGCCAGAAGCACGAGAGAGAGAGTCAGACGATTTTCTACAGGTTCAGACCGCTTTGAGAGGCGTAATACCCTACTTCCTAGGGTGGCTTTGTAGGATTATGGGGAGGCTACGCTAGCAAAAAACAAAATTTTTGACCCCATAAAACCAAGAACTACTGCGATGATAGGTCACAAAATTACCACTAGACGCGCAGGGCAGCGGAAGACGTCTCGATGTAGATGAACGCGTCGAGCAGTGTCGTGCAGTCGCCAGCGTCCTTCACGTCCTCGCGTGGTTCGTCCTAGTGCTCCAGATGCAGCACCTCCGAGGTATCCACACGTACAGGGAGGAAGCACCGCGTACCGAACTACTAGGTTCGCGATGGCGGTTTCACGAGGGCGAGAGGCGAGCGACTGCTCGTTTGCTGGTGGTCGAATTAGGGTTAACCTAACCGCGCACCTGGCCCTCATTATATAGGCGTTATGGTGGGCTTCTAACTCCAAGGCCCATCAATAACCCTAAAGCCCAGTCTAATTTTGGACCTAATCTGAGTTAGGCTTCCTTCCCCTTAAGTGTGTGACCCTATAGGTTCACGTACAAATAGACATGGCCCGAGTACTCTTACTTGGCCCAATAATTGACAACGGCCTCTAGCAAAACATGTCAACTCCTATGCGCACGTAAAGATCATATCAGACGAACCATTGCAACATTACGTATATGTTGTTCCCTTTGTCTCATGATATTTGGTCTGGTTCTAAGCTGACCTCTCTTTCTCGATACTGTCAATGGTTAACTCTTAACCCTAGCACGACCATGCATTTCTTGATCCAATCACTCGAGGGGCCCAGAGATATCTCTCTCAAGAAGAGAGGGACAAATTCCATCTTGACTGACCATGCCTCACAGCATGCTTCCTGACAAACCCAAAACTACCTTTATAACTATCCAGTTACGGAGTAGCGTTTGATAGTCCCTAAGTAGGTCAATCCACATCTTGAGAACATGCGACAATCTCAGGTCTAAGGACACAGTATACATGTTGCAAAAAGAGAACTATATTACAATATCTCATATTGGGTCGGTCCAGCCTCATGTCATACATGCGCCCACATTATTAGTTCGACATCTCCGTGTCCATGACTTGTGAAATGTAGGCATCAACTAATATATGTGCTAGTCATCGACTCTGACCAGGGACATCATTTAGAATAACCATACAAGTAAAGAATCTCACAAACAATTCACATAATTGCTAATCAATACAAGGTGCCTTTCATGGATATTCAATTAAGCAATATATATATATATATCATGGATACAAAGAAATATGCTCATCTCTATGATTATCTCTAGGGCATATTTCTAACAGGCTTTGTATGTGTGGTGTGTTTACAAGTGGTGTTTCCCGAATGGAGAGGTGCTAATGAGATGAAAATGATGGGGTTCCCCCTAGGCCTTATATACACGACCGTGGGGCACTCCCTACGCACACGTTGATCACACTCTTCCGACTTATCTCCTAGCAAATAGCGAACTAACCTTTCTTATCTTAAGGAAAACCCGATGGCTTCATCCCAATCTATCTCCGTCGTTTGAGGGCGTCGGGTGCGGGAAAGACGGACGACTCCCTTAAGATTACGCGAGCCCATTGCCTTCTTGGGTTGGCCCATTTCAATTGTAGTATTTGCCCAGCCCACGATGAGACAACCTTGCGGGGCGACTCGTTTGTGGCCCCACGCAAGGGTTTTCGCCTTCTAGTGGACCCGAGGGATATCTGTCACCCACAAGCCCCCAATCTTTGAGTTAATTTTGAAATAATGGACTCAAAGGTTCCCGATCCTGTCTTTGGGTTCATAGCATGACTTGATCTTTTGTACTGCTGTTGGGTGCACCGAAGGTGCACCCATTGGGTGTAGCCCCCGAGCTTTGAGTGGATTTTAGAAGTAATCCATTCAAAGGTCTTCATTGTCACACCCGGATTTAAGGGAGAAAGCCAGGTGCATCTCATATGTGCACCAAAGAAGAAGAACACGTATAATGACAAAGTGTATAGAGATAAATGTCACAAATATCATAATTATCGTTATTACATAGCGGAAGTCTTACAAAAATAAATGATAAATATAAAGCAAACTAAACGTTCATCCTTGGCGCCATAAAGTCGACTGGGAGACGCCACCTAGATCAACTCGTACTCCTCATTGTTTGGCTCCTCCTAGACCACATGTTCTTGTCTTGTGGGGGGTTTATATATCGCAAGGGTGAGCTCACAAAATATCATAGCTCAATAGGTTGTGGGGAATAATGTGCATAAACTCGCTAAAGGTGGAAGTTCATGAGAAGTGGAAGGCTGGCCAATAAATAGGGGTTAAAGCTGAGCATTGCTTTTAATAAGTTAGTCAAATTTTATTAGCAGTTACTAAATATAAGTAATTACCAAACCAGAATAATAATAATAGATCAAAATAAATAATAAATCCCAATGCGATGCAAATGGCAAATTGAAATTTAGTAGTTTCTAGGAAGAGCAATGCAAGAATCCCCCGTCTGACCGCCATCGCAGCAAAATCAACCCGAGAACCTCCCTACACGCCTACTCCACTACTGCCCTTGCCCCTATCAGGTAAGGTAGTCCTCCACTAGCTTTCATAGTTAGTCAGCCAAAGGCATCCCATTCCAACCTTGTGGTGGCACGTGTTTCTCAAGTTAAGCTCCATGTTCCAATTAATATAATGATCTTGTCGTGAAAAATAATTAAAACAACAACATAATTGGAACATGATCATAATGTAATATTAATCCCAAAACCATATAGAGCACTAGCAATGACTACCCAAAAATTCAGGGGTAAACCAAGGTGAAAAGATAACCAGACTAGGGTGACCTATTGGGTCCCATCAAAATTAAGCCTATGCATGAATAAATGATTATAAAGAACATTATTGGGTAAATAAAAGTGGTCAAGGGCACAACTTGCCTTCAATGAGCTCCTGCTCAGCAACTTCACCCGTTGAACACCCAGATCCTCGGCCACTGGCTCTTCTACTCGCCATAATACAAACAAGCATAGTACAAGGGAGAAATTAGGCTCTTCTACTCACCACAATACAAACAAGAATAGTACAAGGGAGAAATTAACATCACACCAAACATGTATACAAAATACATATTAATAATCTACACATTAAAACGAGATCATAGGAAAAAGAATCACTAAATTCGGGGTTACAGATTTCGAGTTATGAATTTCCGAAGATTTTATGTGTTTGGCACAAAATTAATTAAGAGATCGATTTTAATACAATTTTCATGTTAAAACAGAGACACTATATGATGAACAATATTATTACAAAATTATAGGAACCAGAATGGACTAAAAAGGGGTTGAAATAAATTTACTAGGAATTAAACAAGTTCCTATAATTATTTTTACACAAAAAGTATTTTATATTTGAATTTAATCTGATTTCCTATTTCTCTAGACCGTGCACACTATTAACCGAAAATATAGGGTTCTCTAGCAAAAGCTCCCAGACTCAAAGTGCCTCTGCGCAGACTGCGGGTTGATTACTAATAAGCCTAGGGACTCTTTTACAAAACAGACTCGGCGATGGGGTATCCTCAAGTCTCAGCCGCCCGATCAACTTTCTACATTTCAGATTAGATTTAGGTTTTACCAAATCAGTACGTAACGCTGATCGTCGGATCAGAGATCGATGGCTTCTAATTTAACTAACTGAGATCATCACGTATCCATCGGATTCACGATCAATGGCCCAGAATCAAAGCTGTGAAGTGCTACATTCACCCCATCCAGGCCGCCCCTGGCTAGATCCACGGTCCAAACCCCTCCGATCACCATTTAATCACACCCGTTCGCTATGGATCGGACGGTGCAAGATGCCCTAACCACTCCTGGCCAAATCGATAGGGCGACGCAGAACTCCGGCGCGGTGGCGCCATGACCAGACTACGCTGATCCATGGCATGTCGCACTAGACCTTAATACGATCGGTGCTACACGATGCGCTATGTAAGGCGAATAGAATAGGTTAGTACATACACCCCAACACTCAGTGTATCGAAGCGGCGACGGCAAGCGGCGTCGCAGACATCGAAGGGAACTCCGGTGAGGAATTCTCGGAGTTGCAGAGACTAATCCAGCCCACGTTGCCGCAGAGGACTTTCCTTACGACCTGGTGAAGGGCACAGACACCTCTGAAGGCGTGGACGGCGGCACAATCGCGAATTCCCCCGCGGCGACACCTTATTTCACTCCTCTCCACTTCGTGGTTTCCCTGGTGGCGACGCGGTTGATTAGAGAGGTAGCGAGGCTAGGGGGAAAGCTATATACCGGGGTGGTGCTCGGTCAATGAACGGGCCTCGAGCTCTGGCAATCCCGCCCAAGCCGCGCCATCTTCGCGAGGTAGTTGATACCCCGAGCTTTGAGTGGATTTTAGAGGTAATCCATTCAAAGGTCTTCATCTTGTGCTGCTTTCAAAATAATTTTTAGGATAACCCAGTGACGTCATCTGTCCATGCCTTGTTAGGTCTGGAATCAATTTGATCGGCGACAAGTTGGACATCTGGCTGGTTGAAACAGAGGACCCCGGCTGGACACCACTCATCCCTGTACTTTAATACCTCTATTGATTGGACATGCGCTTTAGTAACTACATTTGGACTTCCTCCCGTTCTAGCCGATCTTCTCTTTTTTATCATGGTACATTCATTGCGTATATTTTGCAGGTATCCTCATTTTAGGAAATCTTGAAGATTCCGGGCGATACACCCAATGGGTGTGCCCAAAGGGTGTCTGCCCCACGAAAGGTGTTTATCTCGTTGTCCTGAACTAGTAATTTGATGTGATAGAGGGGTGTAATCATTTGCCTGAGCAGTTGAATTGAGTCCAACCGGTGTCGTGTTACGCGAAACGGCGCCAGATGCCTGACTCATTTTCAGGCGGCTTGAATTGCTTATTGAATTCTTGCGACTGTTTGGTGAGCGGGGTAGGAAGTGGACGGTCACCCCTTGGCCTCTTTAAATATCCCGCTTGCCCTGGCTGCTTTCTTCACTCGCTCTTGATTACTTGCTCTCTTCTTCTTCCTCACTTCTCCCCCTTCTACACGACCATGGGCAGAGGCAAGGGAGGCAAGGGATGGCCTCGTCGCGCTGATGGCAAGCGCAAGCATCCTCTTAGTCCACCCTCGGAGGACTTTGGTGACTCAGAGTACTCGAAGGAAGTTTCCTCCGAGTATGATCGGTCGCCCGCTCCAACATCCCCCGTGGCATCGTTCGAGGACTCGAACGACTTCATGAGGCTGCCCACCATGGCGCGGACATATTGGCGATCCATCGAGTGCGCTGGGCTCGATGGGTCGAACAACTCCGAGGAGACCTCCTCAGAGGAGGTGGAAGACTCCTTCGACTCCGAGGAGTGGAGCGGCGGTGAGGATGACGGTAGCAGTGGTGACGACGACGACAAGGCGGTAGTGACGACGACGGCAAGGGCGACGGTGGTGATGGCAACGGCAAGGGCGACGATGGTGATAGCAAGGCCAGCAGCATAATGATGCTAGCGTAAATATTAGTATAGGTAGCAGCAACAGTAGTAGTAATTAGTAGTAGAATAAGGTAGTGTTAGTTAGTAGTGTAGTGTAATGTGAGTAGTAGTGTAATGTAATGTGATGTAATGACCAAGGGGTGAAGAGGACGACTCCGGATGAGTAGGTCCCAAGTTTGTAATGATCCCCCTATGAATGAAGACACTGTTCCTTGCTGATCCATTACTATACGCCCTGTCCACGCATCTGGTGGCTCGCCAGCATTTTAGAGGTAATGCCTGAGTGATGCTTGCTTTTCTGCGATCTCAACTTTTCCTGAGTTACGGTCTGCCGCTTTGCGCCCGACCTATCGCGCCAACCCATACTTCTGCTGACGTCTCCCCTTGAATTCCGAACCCTAGTTCTCGCTTTTTCCTCCACCGCTTTCCTGTTTCCTGAGTTCCTGAATCCACCTGCATCGTTTGAGAGACCATGATGGCGCCCAAGAGGAAGATAAAGAGCACTGCTATTTCGATCGTCCCGCCAATCGATCCCAACAGCCAACTTCCATTCGCCGGTAACCACGTGTCTGTTATTTCCAAGGCTGACCTTCTCCACCTCATCGAAACTGGTGTTCTTCCGCTAAAAGAGTTGTGTTCCTGGCAAATCTGGTGTGGGGTTACTGTTCCAACAGAGGATACCCAATCTTCGTGCCATTTCTTATCCGAGGACTAGCCCTGCTAGCTTCTCCTTTCTTCCGTGGCCTTCTCGACTTTTATTCTCTAAATCTTACCCACTTAAATCCCAATTCTGTTCTTCAAATTGTCGTGTTTGTTCACCTCTGCGAAGCTTTCCTTGGAGTTCTTCCTCATTTCGGGCTTTGGAAGTACCTCTACCACTGTCGACCTAGGATGGCTGGAGGACAGCATCAGCTTGTTGGCGGTGCTAGCCTGGAACTTCGCCGAGGTAGGAAGGTTGAGTATCTTGATATCCCTTTGAAGGACAATATTAAGGGATGGCGCCTTGAGTGGTTTAACATGGAGAACCACAACAAGTCCCTCCCTCCCCGATTGGGGAGGCAACCTAATGTCTGAATGCCCAGCTGGACAGAGGCCCCTACAGATTTAGAACTTGCTAAGTCTAGAGTGATGCTTGCTGAAATATGTGCATTGAAAGATAGAGGCTTGACTGTTGAAGCTGTTGTTGCTGATTTTGTCTTCAAAAATATTCAGCCTCTGAAAGATAGAGTTTATCCGGCCTATCTGTATACCGGGGTCAATGACCCTATCCGGATTACCAACAGACTGATTCCTGAAGAAGACATGTTGAGCCGAATTGATTTGATGCTGAGAGGCAAGATTTCAAATGCTGGTGCTCCCTTATCTTATTCTGCCTGGAATCTTTTTCCACGGAGCCCCTTTTCTGAGTTCGTCTCTAACCCTCCTGTTCAAGATGGCAGTCCGGGTCATAGAGTGCGACCCTCCCCAAAGGATATTGAGGCTTTCAATGCTCCATTCTGAAATCTTCCTGAAGAGGAGAGACAGACCCATTTTCAGATGCCGACAACCACTGATGAGGCTGAGGTGAACGCTGTTCTTAGTATGCTGGCGGGTGAATCGTCTGACTCTGCCTGTATTGAGTCGGTGACTGTTGCAACTGGACATGGCCTTGGCGAGGATGAAGGAGTTCAGAGTCCTAGAAGTGTTTGTTGCAAATGATCGCGTCAGATGAGCCATCCAGCCGCACCTGCTGAGGGGAATAAAATAAGGAAAAGACTTTGGCGGTCATCAGGCTTGGAACTAGATGATGATCCTACGACCTTAGTCCTCGACGGTGGCCCATGAGCACCAACCTCGAGGATGACATTGGAGGTTGTGATGGTGTCAGAGTTGGTGGTTGTGTGCTTGATGAGGATGAAGAGGAGGAAGAGGAAGAGGTCCCTTTGATTCACAAGAACAGCTGCAGCAGTAGGAGCAGTGACATCCCAATGTAGGCTTTATCGGGACTAGTTAGTCTCCAGGGGTTGACAATGTCTGCCATTGACCATGCTTTAGAGGAAATTATCCCTGAAGACCTTTTGTTGGAGCGTCCTGAGGCTGAAAGTTCCGTCATCCATACAGAGGTCCCAGATGATGTCCCTTTGGCTGGTAATCCTGTCTGACAAGGGATAACCTGGATAGTTTCTCACACTTCGTCGACCTTGGAGGGCGGTCTAGCTCACGGGGACACAATGGCTCTTGACGTTGCCGGCCAAGGTCACCGAGCTCCTGTGGGTATGACCGATGGTGCTTTAGCTTCTGAGGGTGCCGCTAAGGATAACCCAGCCCCCGAGGGTGGTGCTGAGGATGACCCTGCCCCTAAGGGTGTCGAGCTTGGTTCCTCTTTGGCCGCCTCCATGGATGTTCATGTTGGATCGCCACCGGTTCAATTTGAGGGACCTGTGGTGACGAGTTTGCCTACTGCTCTTGTCGGTCTGATCACCTTAGATGCCAGTGACCCGGATGCTAGGAATCTGTCACCTGCTGTCGGAGCTAAGGTCTCCCCGAGTGATGCTCTCAACATTGTCCCTATCAATGCTCCATCAACAGACAGTGCATCGATGCTTCCAGCTCTGAGATTTCCTTTATTTCTTTCTAACCTCCAGGTGAGCCGATCTTTGCCTTTCATTATTTACGTTGACAAACGGGTTCTCTTGCTAACTTTTGAGCTTGCAGAATGTCCTCAACTCTGTATTAGCCTAGCTGAAATCTTGTGGCGCTCCTGTTCCTGATCAAGTTTCGCCTTTGATGCAGTGGAATCCTCTCCTGCTTTAGAGGCAAATAGATGATCTAAAGGCCTCCAACATTGGTTAGTGGGTTTGCAACATCCTTTTGCTGTTTATTGCCTCTCTTGTTTTACACCTTGTATTTTTCCTGTTGCTTCGCTAGCTCTGACTCAACGGTGTTTCAATGCTGAGGAAAGGTATACCCAGAGTCAAGCTTATCTAAACCAGGTTTATGCATTCTTGGACAGCGTTCGGTCCTTGAATTCTTCCTTGAATGCCCAACTCGATTCAGAGAAGATGACTCATGAGGTAGATTTTCCTGGCTGCTTCTGCTTTGGCCCTTTCCTTCGATGCTCAGTGCTCCTCTTGCCTATAGGAGGAGAGGCGAACACTTCTTGCTTCTCGTGACAATCTGGATAGACTATATCGTGACACTAGCAATTCCCTCACTATCCTAGAGAGGAGCCATCGCTTCACTATGTCGGAGCTGGACCATCAAAGGGATGAGCTAAGGGCTTCCCAGACTGAAGTGTCACGACTTGGTAAGTTGTTGTCTTCGAAGGATTCTGTCATCAAGGAGTTGCGTGCCTCAAAGAAACTTGTCATGCAAGAGCTAGAAGCCGCTCGTCACAACATCAAGGCCTTAGAGGATGACCGTGTTGTTATGAAAGCAATGTGTGACAAAGACATGGACAAGGCTATCCTCAACGGGCAAATCCTGATGAGAAGACCTGGTGTTGTGGTGCCTGAGGACATCGCTGCCGATGTTCTCGCCTCATCTGCTGGCGTGAGCAAACCTTCTTCCTCTGCTACTCCCGCTGGCGAGGCTCCCTGCAAAAATGCTCCTGCACAGTGATTTGTTCGAATGAGAAAATACTTTTCATTGAGTTAGTATTCTTTAGCAAGACGGTGTATCATGGATTTCATGTGCGTGTAACCACGCTACGCTTGAACTGATTGTTCTTTTAGCAGGGCGTTGAGATCACCCTCGAATATGTGAGCATGTTGTACTAGTTTGTGGTGTTCCTGATTTGAGCTGACTATTTTGTTAGTAGGGTATAGTAATCACCCCTGGTCATGAAAGCATGAGCATGTCGCACCGACTTAAGACGTTTCCGACTTAAGCTGATTGCTCCATTAGTAGGGTATAGTGATCACCCTAAGTCATGTAAGCATGAGCATGTCGCACCGACTTAAAGCGTTTCCGACTTAAGTCGATTGCTCCGTTAGTTGGGTATAGTGATCACCCTAAGTCATGTAAGCGTGAGTATGTCACACCGACTTAAGGTGTTTCCGACTTAAGCTGATTGCTCTGTTAGTAGGGTATAGTGATCACCATAAGTCGTGTAAGCGTGAGCATGTCACACCGACTTAAGGCATTTTTGACTTAAGCTGATTGCTCTGTTAGTAGGGTATAGTGATCACCCTAAGTTGTGTAAGCGTGAGCATGTCGCACCGACTTAAGGCGTTTCCAACTTAAGCCAATTGCTCCATTAGTAGGGTATAGTGATCATCCTAAGTTGTGTAAGCGTGAGCATGCCACACTGACTTAAGGCGTTTTCGACTTAAGCCGATTGCTCCGTTAGTAGGGTATAGTGATCACCCTAAGTTGTGTAAGCATGAGCATGTCGCACCGACTTAAGGCATTTCCGACTTAAGCCGATTGCTCCGTTAGTAGGGTATAGTGATCACCCTAAGTTGTGTAAGCGTGAGCATGTCGCACCGACTTAAGGCATTTTCGACTTAAGTCGATTGCTCCATTAGTAGGGTATAGTGATCACCCTAAGTCATGTAAGAGTGTCGTGCCAATTTCAAGTTGTATCCAATCAAGGTCAGTTGTTGATCAAGAATTTGTATGCCTTGGAACATGGAAGCTTTATTGATAATGAAACCCTCTGCTTACAAAGTACAACTCATCCCAAGAGTTTTAAGGCATTGCTATGGATAGAATTTCCTGAGGTGCTCAATTTTCCACAAATTCCCCACTTCGGTGCCATCCATCTGAGTGAGCTGGTAGGATCCTGGCCGGGTAACCTCTGCAACAATGAATGGTCCTTCCCATGGTGGTGACAATTTGTGCCGTCCTTCTTCCGTTAATACCCGGTGGAGGACCAAATCTCCCATTGCGCAGGATCGATGCCGCACTGCTTTGTCGTGATAGCGCCTCAGGGTCTGCTGGTATCTGGCCGACTGAATGACCACATTTAGCCGTTCTTCCTCTAGTATGTCGATGTCCTCCATCCTGGTTGCTTCTGCCTTAGTTATACTTTTGAATGTTAATCTAGGTGCTCCAAAGATTAGGTCCGCTGGTAATACCGCCTCCGACCCATATACCATGAAGAATGGGGTGTTTTCGTGTAAAGCTCGGCTTGGCTGGCTTCGCAGGCTCCAGACTAGATACGGTAGTTCCCTAATCCATTTTCCTGTGACCTTCTCGCTCTTGTCAAATACCTTTTTCTTGAGTGCATCGAGTATCATCCCGTTGGCTCTTTCCACCTGCCCATTAGCTCTTGGGTGTGCCACTGATGCATACTTGATATGTATGCTCCTCTTCTCGTAGAAGTCAAAGAACTCTGAGCTAGTGAAGTTAGATCCTAGGCATGTAATGATGTTGTTAGGTATTCCAAACCTGAACATTATTTCTTGAATGAACTCCACTGCCTTTGCTGAGGTCAAAGAGGCGATGGGTTTTTATTCTATCCACTTTGTGAATTTATCAATGGCAACTAGTATGTGTGTATATCCCTCTTGAGCTTTCTTGAAGGGCCCATTCAAGTCCAGCCCCCAGCATGCAAACGACCAGGTTACAGGAATAGTTTGCAACTGTTGTGCGGGTAGATGCTGCTGCTTTGATAAAAATTTGTACGCCTCGCACTTCTGAACTAACTCGACTACATCATTCTTTGCTGTTAGCAAGTAGAACCTAGACCTAAAAGCTTTCCCTACCAGAGTCCGTGACATTGCATGTATGCCACATTGCCAAGCATGGATCTCGTCCAATAGCTACTTCCCAGTAGCCGAGTGAATACACTTCATGAGGACTCCTCCTGCACCTCTTCTATATAGTAGGCCCCCTATAATGGTATAGTGGGCTGACTGTCTTGCGATGCGCTCCATCGCAGCCTTGTCATCTGGTTCTTCCTCGTTTCTTATGTATCTGATGATTGGCTCCCTTCAGTCATTGGGATCTGCTTCTACCTGACTCAAAACATTCCATTCCTCCATTTGATATGTGGTGACACTCGGTTGTTGTATTTCTTAGACGAAAACCCCAGGTGGAACTTGGGCCCGACTGGACCCCAATTTTGATAGCGCATCTGCCGCTGCGTTGTGATCTCTTTCCACTTGGTGGAATTCCAATCCTTCGAATTTGTCCTCCAGCTTCCGTACCGCTGCGCAATATCTGTTCATTGAGTTTGTTGAGCAATCCCAGTCTTTGTTCACTTGGCTTATGACCACCAGTGAGTCGTCGTACACCATTAATCTCTTGATGTCGAGTGAAACGATGATGCTTAGCCTATGGACCAGTGCCTCGTACTCTGCGGCGTTGTTGGATGCTGGAAATAGGAGCTAGAGTGCATACTTGAGTTTTTCACCTCTAGGAGCGATGAAGAGAATCCCTTTTCCTGCTCCTTGTAGTCTCAGCGAGCCATTGAAGTACATTCTCCAGATTTTAGCAACTTCTAGATTTTCCGGGACCTGGTGCTCAGTCCACTCTGATATGAAATCAACCAGTGCTTGAGTCTTTATCGCCGTGCGAGGTCAGAACTCTATATCATGAGCTCCAAGTTCACATGCCCACTTGGCTGTTCTCCCAATGGCTTCCTTGTTGTGAAGTATATCGCCTATTGGAAATCTTGTGACTACTATGACTTTATGGCCATCAAAGTAGTGCCGGAGCTTGCGAGCAGTTAGAAGTACTGCATATAATAGCTTCTGAACTTGAGGGTACCTTATCTTTGAGGGACCGAGGAATTTGCTGATAAAGTAAACCAGATGTTGCACTGGGTATGTGTGCCCTTCCTCTGTCTGCTCGACTACCAACGTGGTGCCTACCACGTGAGTCGTGCAAAAAATATATAGTAGCAGATCCTCGGTCGGCTGATCGGACGTAGCTCGGCGTGGTGGCTTGAGCACTGGTGGTGTGGTCAGTAACTTCTTTAGTGCATCCAAGGCTTCCTACGCTTCTATGGTCCACTGAAATTAGTCCACCTTTTTGAGCAATTTATAGAACGACATTCCTTTCTCGCCTAGCCTTGATATGAATCTGCTCAGCGCTGCCATGCATCCAGTGAGCCTTTGTACCTTCTTCTGTGATCGTGGTGGCCCCATCCTCATAATGGCCTCAATCTTCTCTAGATTTGCTTCTATTCCTCGATGGCTAACGATAAACTCAAGTAGCTTTCCAGCCGGCACTCCGAATACACATTTCTCTAGGTTCAGCTTCCATCGGTAGCCTCTCAAGCTGTTGAAGACCTGTTGCAAGTCCTCGATGAAGTAATCTGAGTTTTCTGTCTTGATGAACACATCATCAACATAAGCTTCCACTTGCTTGCCCCAGTGGTCGGCTAAGCACGTCTGGATGGCCCTCTGGTAAGTCGCTCCAGCGTTCTTGAGGCCGAACGACATGGAGGTATAGCAAAAGGCTCTGAATGGTGTGATGAATGCAGTCTTCTCCTCATCTTTCTTCGCCAGACTAATCTGATGATATCTAGAGTAGCAATCTAGGAAGGAGAGCATAGAGCAGCCAGCAGTCAAATCAACTACCTGATCTATTCTAGGGAGTCCGAAGGGATCCTTCGGACAATGCTTATTGAGATCGGTATAGTCGATGCACATGCGCCAATAAATTTTACTTTTTAGTACAAGAACGAGGTTTGCTAGCCACTCTGGATGCAGTACTTCTCTAATGAACCATGCCGGCACTAGCCAAGCTAACTCTGCATGAATGGCTTCTCTCTTATCAGGCGTGAAATGACACAGCTTCTTTCGGATTAGCCTTGCCTAAGGATATATTTTGAGTTTGTGCTCGGCCAGTTCTTTCGGGACTCTCGGCATGTCCACAGGTTGCCCTGCGAATACAACCTAATTGTCTTATAGGAACTGGACGAGCGCGCTTTCCTATTTGTCATCAAGGCTGGAGCTGATAATTGCAGTCTTGCGTTCATCAAAGAACCCTAGATTGATCCTTTTAGTTTCTTCAGTCGACCGCATAGAGGTCACAGCCTAAGCTTCATTTGAGGGGATCATGAAATTTTCATCCTCTAGTCTGCTATTAGCCTGTGCGAGAAGGGCTACCGGGGGCCTGACAGTGAGAGCCGTCTGGATGGCGCCCCGAAAGCATTCTACGACACCTTGGAAGTCGGCGCGCACGGTGATAATCCACTGAGGTCCTAGCATCTTGAGTATCATGTACGGGTAGTGTGGAATAGCCATGAATTTCGCCAGTCCTGGTCTTCCAATGATGGCATTGTACCTGCAGTCGAAGCGCGCCACCTCAAACCTCAAGAAGTCAGTTCTGTAGTTCTCTGGGGTTGCAAAGCTGACAGATAGATAGATGTGTCCAAGCGGGTACTCCCCTTCGGTCGACATGATGCCAAAGAAAGAAGTATCTGACTCAGTGAGGTCCTCAATGGCGACCCCCAGGGCCTAGAGCATCTGGGGGAAAGTGAAGTTGATGCTGCTTCCCCCATCCACCAACACCTTCTTTATTTGGCTTTCTCGGATCACGGGACCAACGAGTAGTAGATATTTGCTGGGGTGATTGAAGTTAAGCCATTGATCAGCTCGACTGAAGGTTATCGTGTGTTCCGACCATCGGTAAGGGGCCAGAGCACTGGTTGTGGCCACCAGGACCTACCGATCGTTGAGCTTTTGTTGCCTCTTATTTTCTTGTGCCCCATAGCCTCCGAATATGATGTTCACCTCACTGTCAACGCGCGGGAAAGCTCCACCCCTCCCCTCTTCCTGCTGTTGAGGCTGTCTAGGCTCGCCAGACTCTCCTCGTGGCGTGGGAGGTGATAGTGGCTGTAACGGTCGGTCATGCCCGACGGAGTGTTTGAAGTCTCTGTAGTTCCGCAGGGTGTGGCGCATGTCCTTGTGATTCGGACACTAGGAATCGAGGATCTCGTCCAGTCTTTGTACTCCTCCGCGAGGTGCACCGCGAGCTCGAGCGGCAAGTGGCCCAGCGGTGTGCACCTCCTCGTGGGGCCTTTTTCCCAACGCTTGTTTGGCTGCTGGTTCGTATCCCGCTGCGGTGCGGACGGCGTAGATTTTGTGCCTCCGATGAGGTCCTAGGCCCGCTCATCCACGGTGATGTAGATGTCTGCCTCCCTGAACAATTGTTTGGAGGTGGCCGGTGCCTTTTGGAGTATGGCTCAGACGAAGGCCAAGTCATTGGATCCTCGATAGAAGTCTTTAATCACAGTCGCCTCAACGACTTCGGGGATGCAGTTCCTCATCATTTGAAACCTTTTGAGGAACGATCGGAGAGTCTCATCATTCTGGCGCCTAATGGATTTGAGGTCCCATGGCTGCCCTGGTTTATCAGAGAGAGACTGGAAGTTCATGATAAATCGACAACTGAAGTCACCCCAGTCATCGATGCAGTGTCGAGGTAGGCGTCGAAGCCACTGTAGCGCGTCCTGCCCCAGGACAATGGGCAAGTACGTAGTCATGACGTCTTCTGTTGCCTCAGCAGCCCAGGCGGTGGTCTTATAGACGGCCAACCAGCCTCCCGGGTCCTGCTTAGGCTCGTACTTGTCGACGTTGGAGACCTTGAAGTTAGGAGGCCATTGGATGGACCGAGACGGGGAGTAAGCGTAGAGACTCCGCACATATTCTCCTGCCGATGTTCATGCCATCGGTCCCGGGGAGGGGAGTCGGTAGTAGGTCGTCTTGACCGCCCTCGGAACGGGCCACTGGTCGAAGCTGCCGCTGACTCAATTCGGGTGGCATGGCTTCACCCCGATATACCATGATCTCGGTCGTACTCCTCCTAGCGCCTTATCTCATTTTCATGTCGTCGGTTGCGTGAAGCGCTGATGGTGCTTTGTGCGTCTTGTCGGCTGTTGATGGCATAACGCAGGTCATTCGCAGGATGAGAGAGGGGTAGAAGATGATTGGCTACCTGTGTAAGCAGCCGCCAGTAACCTTCCACGTCTGGGTTCATGGAAGGCTGTCAGCTATCTGCGCCAGCACTCCTCCAACTTCACTCGACGTGTTTAGTGCTCGAGCGAAATCGGGGTATAGGTTTCGAGCGAGGAGAGGGTTCTCTCGCTGGAGCCTAGTGTCTTGTTCAGCTAGCTCTCGCTCTTGATCCTAAGCCTGTCGGCGATCGTGGCGGCGGGAGTTGCGTCTTTCTCAGTGTACTCATTCGTTGGGAGTTTCCCCCACTTTTGAGGCTTCGTCCTGGGACATGGGCTGCGCCGGATCCCGTTCCCCGACTTCATGATGTCGCCGTACATTTCGACGTCTATTTCTTCATCGCCGGGCATCATGCTAGGGAGGTTCCTCCCCTTGCATGGTAGGCTCATCGTCAGAGATGGGCGCTGACTCCAATCTCCCTTGGATGAAGAGGACATCAGGGTAGAAAGGAGCCGGCATGGCGGTGATTTTCTTCCCATCCTCCTTTGAGGTCGGAGGTATCAAAAAGGTGGCTCGGTGTGTTCTCCTTCCCCGACACGAGATGTTTACTTCCTTCTTCCGAGTAATCCGTGTCCACTCCTTAGTGGGCAAGGTGGACAACGGAGTTTTTTGGGTTAGTGAAACCCCGACTGATTGGTCTTTCTTCTCCCGAGGGTTCCTGAGTCCTGACTTGCAAGGGATCATCTTCCCCTGAGCTATGAGCGGGGGCGCTGTCCGCAGTCTTGCTTTGGCTTCTCTCAGGATTCCCGAGGAGGATTTCTTATCGGGTGGATCCGCTACGCGGTGTAGAGTCACTTCTACCTCTGCTATGCATGAATGGTTCTGAAGTAGAACATAGCTCCTGGGCTGAGAGTGATCTTGTTCTTGAAGGTGACGACCATTGAGCTAACTTTGATCAACGACACACCCCTACCCGGCGCACTAGCTGTCGGTGTCTACACACACCCGGGGTACCCTCGTGGTGCTTTTGGGTAGGATGGTGTTACTGATCGTAGCTCGATGGTTCGTGCCAGAAGCACGAGAGAGAGAGAGTTGTGCAATTTTCTACAGGTTCGGGCCGCTTTGAGAGGCGTAATACCCTACTTCCTGGGGTGACTTTGTATGTGTGGTGTGTTTACAAGTGGTGTTTCCCGAATGGAGAGGTGCTAATGAGATGAAAATGGTGGGGTTCCCCTAGGCCTTATATACACGACCGTGGGGCACTCCCCATGCACACGCTGATCACACTCTTCTGGCTTATCTCCTAGCAAATAGCGAACTAACTTCCATATCTTAAGGAAAACCTGATGGCTTCGTCCCAATCTATCTCTGGCGTTTGAGGGCGTCGGGCGTGAGAAAGACAGACGACTCTCTCAAGATTAAACATAATCCGCGGATGATCCGGGCGCGAGCCCATTGCCTTCTTGGGTTGACCATTTCAAATGTAGTCTTTGCCCGACCCACGATGAGACTGAGAGCACCTAGAGGGGGGGGGTGAATAGGTGATCCTATAAAATTCAACACTAATAGCCACAAAACTTAGTTATGAAAGTTAGAATGGCTAAGTAGCTTGAAACTAGCTCTTGTGAACATAGACAATCAAAGAGAAAGCACACAAGAGACACTCGATTTTATCCCGTGGTTCGGCCAAGTAACACTTGCCTACTTCCACGTTGTGGCATCTCGATGGACGAGGGTTGCACTCAACCCCTTTCAAGTGATCCGATGATCAACTTTAATACCACGATTTTTCCTTTCTTAGTCTTCCTCCCGTTTGTGAGGAATCTCCACAACTTGGAGCCTCTCGCCCTTACAATGATGATCACAAAAGAAGCATAGAAGTAAGGTAGGGAAGAGCAACACACACAAGACTCAAATCCACAACACAATCACGCACACAAGTCACAACTCGAGCTCAAAACACAACGCACAGAGTTCACAACTCAAATGGAGCTCAAGTCACTATCTCAAAGAATCAAATGCGTGAAGTTGGAGTCTTGGAGTCTTAGAATGTTTCTTGTAAGCTTGGATGACTCCTCCATGCGCCTAGGGGTCCCTTTTATAGCCCCAAGGCAGCTAGGAGCCGTTGGAGATCAACAAGGAAGGCTATCCTTGCCTTCTGTCGAGTGGCGCACCGGACAGTGCGGTGCGCCACCGGACAATCACTGTAGACGGTCCGGTGGCGATCTCCTTCTTTTTCTGGCGTAGGCGACCGTTGCAGCTCCGGGCCAGTTGGCGCACCAGACACTGTCCGGTGCACACCGGACAGTCCGGTGCCCCCTGCCAACCGTTGGCGCGGGCCACGCGTTGCCCGCAGATTGCGCGGCCGACCGTTGCGCTGGCGACTGTTGTCTCACCGGACAGTCCAGTGCACCACCGGACAGTCCGGTGAATTATAGCCGTACGTCGCCAAACTTTTCCCGAGAGCGGCTTTTTCACCGGAGTCCAGCCTGGCGCACCGGACACTGTCCGGTGCACCACCGGACACTCCGGTGTGCCAGACTGAGCTGATCTTCGGCTGCACACAGCCAGTCTTTTGCAATCCTTTTTTTCTTGTTTCTAGCACTTAGACAAAATATGTTAGTACTCAAAACAATGTACTAAGTCTAGAAACATACCTCATGTCTTGATTTGCACTTTTCTCTTTATTTAGCACTTAAGAACTTAATCAAATGTGTTGGCCACTTAATCACCAAAACATAATAGAAATTGCCCAAGGGCACATTTCCCTTTCAATCTCCCCTTTTTGGTGATTAATGCCAACACATCCAAAATCAACCAAAAGAAGTGCAACATCAATGCAATTGAGAACAAAATTGTCTTTGCACAAGTTTTGACATATTTGGATCAACCTTTGCCAACACTTGGTTTGTTTTTGCAAATCAAATTTATTTTCCTATCTCTAATTCAAACTCTCTTGTTTGGGCATCAAGAGAGATAATCCAAGAGTGAAAATGATCAAGAGCCAAAAACTCCCCCTTTTCCCATAATCAAAATTCTCCCCTATAAGAGACCAAATTTTGCAATTAGAGTATTATGGCAAATCAAAAGTTCTAACTCTATTGTCTTCAAAATTTACAAGTGTTTACAAGTGGTAGCTGATCCATTTGCTTGCTTTGGCCTTAATTTCTCCCCCTTTGGCATTAAGCACCAAAACGGGATTATTCTTGGCCCTTGAACCCCATTGCCTCACCAAAATTGTCAATTAAGAGCAAAAAGGCAATAAGAGCATAGGTATGAACTTGGAAGTCGATACACTAATACCGGAGTGCAGTGGAAGTCTTTGCAACGTCCAAGTCCATTTTCCCTTTCAATGCACCTTTTAGACTATATCAAGAATACTCAAACACAAGGGTTAGTCTCAAAGGGTCAAGTTGTAGCATATCTCCCCCTAAATAAGTGCATCACTTGCAAATGGACTTGTGAGGTCCGGGGATCATGTGTACAACTTGAGCACCACAAATAAGCAATAATGAATTGAAATGCATAAAGTGGCATAATCAAAGGCATAGAACACATGTATGCTATAGATCAATCCATGTTACGCGAATCTAAGATATTTAGCTCACTACACAACCAGCAAAACCTTTTCTCATCTAAAGGCTTGGTGAAGATATCGGCTAGCTGGTTCTCGGTGTTAATATGGTACACCTCGATATCTCCCTTTTGCTGGTGGTCTCTCAGGAAGTGATGCCGGATGTCTATGTGCTTAGTGCAGCTGTGTTCAACAGGATTATCCGCCATGCGGATTGCACTCTCATTATCACATAGGAGTGGGACTTTGCTCAGATTGTAGCCAAAGTCCCTGAGGGTTGCCTCATCCAAAGTAGTTGCGCGCAACACTGTCCTGCGGCAACATACTTGGCCTCAGCGATGGATAGGGCAACGGATGTTTGTTTCTTTGAACTCCAAGACACCAGAGACCTTCCTAGGAATTGGCATGTCCCTGATGTGCTCTTCCTATCAACCTTGCACCCAACATAATTGGAGTCTGAATATCCAATCAAGTCAAAGGTAGACCCCTTTGGATACCAGATCCTGAAGCAAGGCGTAGCAACTAAATACCTAAGAATTCGCTTAACGGCCACAAGGTGACATTCCTTGGGGTCGGATTGAAATCTAGCACACATTCATACACTAAGCATAATGTCCGGTCTACTAGCACATAAATAAAGCAAAGAACCTATCATAGACCGGTATGCCTTTTGATCAACGGACTTACCTCCTTTGTTGAGGTCAACATGCCCGTCGGTTCCCATCTGTGTCTTTGCGGGCTTTGCGTCCTTCATCCCAAACCTCTTGAGAAGGTTTTGAGTGTACTTCGTTTGGGAGAGGAAGGTCCCATCCTTGAGTTGCTTCACTTGGAACCTAAGGAAGTAGGTCAACTCGCCCATCATTGACATCTCAAACTTTTGAGTCATCACCCTGCTAAACTCCTCACAAGACTTTTGGTTAGTAGAACCAAATATTATGTCATCGACATAAATTTGGCACACAAAAAGATCACCGTCACAAGTCTTAGTGAAAAGAGTGGGATCGGCTTTCCCAACCTTGAAAGCACTAGCAATTAAGAAATCTCTAAGGCATTCATACCATGCTCTTGGGGCTTGCTTAAGTCCATAGAGTGCCTTAGAGAGCTTAAACACATAGTCGGGGTACCTATCATCCTCAAAGCCAGGGGTTGTTCCACATACACCTCCTCCTTGATTGGCCTGTTGAGGAAAGCGCTCTTCACGTCCATTTGAAACAACCTGAAGGAATGGTGAGTGGCATAGGCTAATAATATTCGAATAGACTCTAGCCTAGCCACAGGAGCAAAAGTCTCCTCGAAATCCAAACCTGCGACTTGGGCATAACCTTTTGCCACAAGTCGAGCCTTATTTCTTGTCACCACCCCGTGCTCGTCTTGCTTGTTGCGGAACACCCACTTGGTTCCCACAACATTTTGCTTGGGACGTGGCACCAGGCTCCAAACTTCGTTCCTCTTGAAGTTGTTGAGCTCTTCCTGCATGGCCAACACCCAGTCTGGATCTTGCAAGGCCTCTTCTACCCTGAAAGGCTCAATAGAAGAGACAAACGAGTAATGCTCACAAAAATTAGCTAAACGTGAGCGAGTTGTTACTCCCTTGCTTATGTCACCCAGAATCTGATCGACGGGGTGATTTCTTTGGATCGTCGCTTGAACTTGAGTTGGAGGGGCCAGTGGTGCTTCTTCCTCCAAAACTTGTTCTTCTTGTGCTCCCCCTTGATCACAAGCCTCTTCTTGAGGAACCTGTCCATCATCTTGAGTTGGGGGATGCACCATTGTTGAGGAAGAAGGTTGATCTTGCTCTTGTTGTCCCTATGGACGCACATCACCTATCGCCATCGTGCGTATTGCGGCCGTTGGAACATCATCTTCATCTACATCATCAAGATCAACTTGCACTCTTGGAGAGCCGTTAGTCTCATCAAATACAATGTCTCCAGAGACTTCAACCAAACCTGACGATTTGTTGATGACTCTATACGCCCTTGTATTTGAGTCATACCCTAGTAAAAACCCTTCTACTGCCTTGGGAGCAAATTTAGAATTTCTACCTTTCTTCACTAGAATGTAACATTTGCTCCCAAATAATGAAAGTATGAGACGTTGGGTTTGTTACCGGTGTTGAAACTCGTGTTTCCGGTCAGGTTGTTTCCAACAGGGGGGTTGAGTAGGGTGGGAACACGGCTTTACTGGAGGCAACAATTGCTCTGTTAATCTAGTCCCTCAAGGGCACTGTACGGGGGTATTTATAGGCGCCTGAGCGCCCAGCGTCCCGGTTTAAGGACGCATGTGCCCTCAAGCGCCTAGGTCATTCCCAAAATATTCCCATAAAGCGGGGTTACAGACCGTCATTACATAAAAGCATTTACAAATCGGGCCCGTAATACAACCGGCCGCGCGGGGCCTATTACAATGGGCCGAATTCCTCATGGGCCTTCGTGTTCGACGAGGACGCGGGGCGGGGCGACCTCGTCGTGGGCCTTCGTCTTGCAACGTGTTCGACGAAGGGTGGGAGCTGCCAGTCGTTTTGCCTCTGTTGAAGCAGCGAAGACTGGCGAAGGCATCGAGCGAGGGGTTGATGCAGCAAGACTGGCGAAGGCATCGAGCGAGGGGTAGTGTCTTCGCCTTCGCCCCAACATTTGCCCTCCAAGGGACCAGTTCGACTGAGTCATCTGGTGCCGAAGACGTCGCTAGATGGTGGAGACGCTGCCCTCACTCGAAGTGGTTCCGCGGGGGTTTTTGATGTGACCGTTGATGGACGCGGTACTATTGGACTGTGGGTTTCCCGAAGCGTCGCGTCCTGTGTATATAATAGGGGGCGGGGCGGCGCGGGTCAGGTACTCTTTCTGCGCGCCGCAAAACCCTAGCCTCCTTTTGAAACCGTTCATCTGCTCGCTTACCCTCCTTGCTCCTGCTCGTCGGAAAACTGGCCTGCGTGAAGCAGACCGCCCGTCGCCGCCGCCGGTACGTAGCTATGCCGTCCTCTTCTTCATCTGCTGCCGATACACAGCCGGCTAGCGCATCGTCCGAGGATACTTTGAGCAATGTGGCGCCGGAGGAGTTGCATCCTGGTGATACAGTGGAGTTTGGCGTGTCGTGGATTTCCTCGATCCGTGTTCAAGACATGCAGCAGCTTGGATATTTTGGCAGCGGAGTAGGGCGTGTCCTGGGGGCGGAGGAGATCCCCGAGCCAGAAGGCGAGTTGGTCGTTTTTGAGGCTTTTTTCACTGCTGGCCTTCGTCTGCCCGCTCATCGGTTTGTGGCGGAGGTCCTTCGGAAGTTCGAGGTCCAAGTCCACTAGCTGACGCCGAATGCTGTGGTGGCCCTGGCGAAGTACGTCTGGGCGACGACTTCGTATGGTGGCCAGCCTTCGATGGAAGTCTTCGCAAAACATTGCTGTCTGCACTGGCAAAAGAGGAAAATTGGAGATGAGATTGCACAGTTTGGATCGTGCACATTCACGCCGAAGTCTAGGAAGACTTCGATGGAGGTTGTGGAGTTGGTTCCCTGTGCCCGCAATAAGTGGGGTAACTGGTGGGATTTCTGGTTTTACGTTTCAGAGGGCGCAGTCGAAGACCACCCAGGGCTCCCCGTGGCTGTCATGTGCTCCCATCACTATGTAGCATACCCGCAATTTGAGGTAGTGGAGGATGACAAAGACGAAGGAGCCCTTTGATGCGCTGCCCGCATGAGTAGCGGGCGCGATTTGGTTGAGGAATTTGTCGGGTATCGGGTGTGGCCCTTGGTGCATGGCTGGGCGCTGGACGAAGTATGCCCTCGCGAGATGCCCTCCCGTGGCGGGCAGCTGGTGCGAAGTCCTGCCTTCGCGCTAGATTTGCGTGGCCGAGATCCTACCGCGTTCATGCGTGAAGCGAAAGATGGGGCGGCAAGGATCGTGGGGCGCTACGTGCCGAAGACCGAGGGTCTGCGGAGCTGGGATATCTGTGGGTCCAACGACAGATTGAACTGGGTTTTTGACCTGAACCGCTTGCCGTACGGTGATTATCCCAGTGTGGACGCCGCCGACCGCCGCGGGAAGAAACCGATGGGCGGGACCGAGGAAGGGCCTTCGCAGGAGGCTGCCTCGGCTACTAAAAAGAGGAAATTAGGTACTATAGTGGGAGGAATGGGGGTGTCTGATAATTTTGCTGTGGAATTGATGGGGACATGCGCGGCCCCCGGGGGAAGGATGTCTTCGCCCGAGCTCCGGGAGTCTTCGGCGCGAATGCTGGAGGTTACCGGAGGTCGATGGCCAAAGAATCTTCCAATCCCCTGGGCGGAAGGCGAAGACATGTCTACGTCTCGTATAGCTTGTGGCTTGAAGATTTTCCCTTACGGACAGAATATTGCTGCTGTTGTGTCGGCAGTGATGACTAAGGACCGTCAAGACGCTGCGCAGAAGCGCCGGACGGTTATCAGGATGGCGGACCCGAGGTGTGAGGCGAAGAGAGCGCAGGGGAGCGCGAAGGCTGCTGCGAAACCGGCCGTGCCTGGGTCCAGCAAGCCGTCGGCGGGCGCGCAGACAGTTGCCGCTGGCGTGACCAAGTCTCCCCCGGTCGAAGCTGCGAAGGGACGGGAGTTGCCCTCGCCAGGGAAACGTGTTACCGACTTCGGCACAAACATCAGCGTGGAGGACTATTTTGTCGGTAAGTTTTTTTTGGAGCCCTCTGACCGGTGATATGTTGCATTACAGGGTCCGGCGAGGGACAAATGGTTGTTGTCCCGCCTTCGGTGGCAACCGCTTTGCCATCGGCGGAAGTAAGGGCGAGGGGGACCGCGCAGGACCCGTGGGCCGCCTTCTGCGCGAGCGGCGAGATTCTGACAGCTGCTGCCGCTAAGGACGTGGCGGGCACCATGTCCCAGTGGTTGAGGGAGGCATCGCAGCGGCTGTCGCAGCAGCTAAGTCAAGTAAGTTGAGTTGGACTTCGGTGTTTGTTGTTTCCATGAAGATTTGGGTCTCATGTATTTTTGTCAGGCGGCTGACTTCGCCGACCGTGTTGTGTCTGGCGTCCTGACTGCGGACGTGGCTGCCGAAGTCGAGAGACTTCAGGCACAGCACGCGGATGCTGTCCAGGAGAAGTCGGTCGCGGAGAGCAAAAGCCACTGGTTGGCGGAGAAGGTGGCCGCCTTGGAGGCCGAGAAGATAGATCTTCGGCGCCAGCTGGCAGAAGAGAGGAGGGAGGCGAACCAGGCCGTCGCCGAGGCGCAGGCTGCGCAGGCTGAGCCCAAGGTGGCGCGGGCGGAGGGAAGTCTCGCCAGCCAACGCGTCGAGGAGTGGGAGGCTAGGTTCAACGCCCTGCGCGGCTGCGTGGATAAGGCCGAGGCCTCCACGCGCTCTGAGGTTGAGCGGACGCTCGCACAGTTCGTGAGTTCGTATCGCGAGCTGGGCGCGCGTACTGCTGACTTCGAAGTGCTCGACCGGGAGGCGGCGCTTCGCTTCCTCGAATGGTTGCAGGAGGAGTTGCTGGTACTCCCAACCATCGTGGAAGGTTTTATGTCTTTTGCCTCCCTCGTCACCTGCGAGGGGGCCATGAATGCATTGTCCCGCGAGGGCTGCAGACAATATGAGGTTTTCGACTAGGCAGACGAGAGCTTTGAGCGCGAGATTTTCAAGGCCAAAGACCCCATTATGAAGCAGTCAGCGGGGGCCCTTTTTGATAGGATGTGGGGGGCACATGGTCGGGAGGCTGTCAGGGAGCGATCCGATCGGGCGAGGGAGCAGGTAAAGGTTATTATTTTTGTGTGGTTGGTTGCGTGTGGGTATGTATAGTTTTTGTTGAGTGAATGTGCTGTTGCTACAGATGGAGCGTGCCAAGGACGTTGAGGACTTTGGAAGTCTGGTCGGCGTGCCGCCCGAGGTTGCGGAGGCCAAACCGGTGCTGTCCTTGGACGCCGGTGAAGGCCCCTCGGCCGTGGCCGTTCCTGCCATGACCGGCGGCGAAGACCCTCTGTCGGCCCCTGCGCCGACAATCGAAGGTGCCCTAGAGGTGGCGGACGAGCCGCCAGCCGAAGACCCCACGGCCGCGGTCGGGCCCTCGCAGGTGGCTAAGTAGCTAAATAGGTGCGGGGGAGTGTGTAAGTTTTGTCTGCGTGTTACTGAACCTCGGTTGCTGCGCAGGTTCAGGGTTTTGGGCCTGCGCACGCAACCGCT
The DNA here is from genome assembly GCA_029449295.1 of Zea luxurians. Classification (NCBI taxonomy): domain Eukaryota; kingdom Viridiplantae; phylum Streptophyta; class Magnoliopsida; order Poales; family Poaceae; genus Zea; species Zea luxurians. The sequence continues at coordinate 2,937,199 of JAOPSE010000158.1, read as the reverse complement.
ACTGACACTGCTAATTTTATGGCGGCTTCGATCGTGGTTGCTGAAGATGTTTCAGATGATTCTGTGTCTAAGTTTTTTGAGTCTGGTGATTCTGGGGGTTCGGTTGTGTGGATGGAGGAGTCTTCGGATGAGGACTTGGATTATTTTGCGGCGCTGGATGTGGCTGCGGTGGAAGCTTCTCCGCGCGTGGTAGGTGCTGAAGTTATTCCTAGTGCGAGTGCTGGGCGTAGGCGGCGAAGGGCGGTCGCGAAGCAGAGGATTAGTGAAGTGGAGGGAAGTCGTCTTCGTGTGGACGGGACTGGCAAACGAGAACTGTTGTCCTCGCCGGCTGGGACGAGTGTAGGTGAGGGGGAGTTGCGGAATCTTTTGAGGGTGAGGAGCTGAGGATAATGCTGTTCAACTACAGGGAGATGGGCATTATCCCTAAGGTTGAGCCAATGTAACGTGTGATGCCCTCGCTGTATGCATGTACCTGTGATTTGTATGAGGCTGTGTGTTTTCGTTGATCCGGTCGCGCCCGTAGACGACTTGTGCACGGGGAACCTTTTGGGAAATGCTTTCGGTTTTGCACGCTTGCTGTGCTAGTCCGGTTGCACGCGTGGGTGCCTTTTGCGCGGAGAGTCCTTTGGAGAGGACTTCGATTTTGGGCACTTACTATGCTGGTCCGGCTGCACCCGTAGGTGACTTTTGCACGGAGAGTCCTTTGGAGAGGACTTCAATTTTGCGCACTTATTGTGCTAGTCCGGCTGCACCCGTAGGCGACTTTTGCGCGGATAGTCCTTTGGAGAGGACTTTGATTTTGCGCACTTATTGTGCTAGTCCGGCTGCACCCGTAGGTGACTTTTGCGCGGAGAGTCCTTTGGAGAGGACTTCGATTTTGCGCACTTATTGTGCTAGTCCGGCTGCACCCGTAGGCGACTTTTGCGCGGAGAGTCCTCTGGAGAGGACTTCGATTTTGCGCACTTATTGTGCTAGTACGGCTGCACCAGTAGGTGACTTTTGCGCGGAGAGTCCTTTGGAGAGGACTTCGATTTTGCGCACTTATTGTGCTTAGTCCGGCTGCACCCGTAGGCGACTTTTTGCATGGAGTGTCGCACGCGAGGGTAGCCAGCGCTGTCCCTCGCGGTGACTTTGGTGTAGTCGAATGCCGAAGACCGTTGATGCGGTCTTTTTCGACATTGGCTTAGTTTTTGCGGGGGATTTTTGCTTGTATATTACATGGCTCCGCCTCATTAAAAACCTCACCCCCCTGGGAGGAAAAGAGTGCGGGCCGGAAAAATAATGTTTGGCGAATTACAAGGGCGTGATGGCCCTGAGGGTTCAAACAAAAAATTTGCGAAGACTGTCTATATTCCAGGAATGTTCCAGGTCTTCGCCAGATTGAGTTGTTAATCTGTACGCGCTGGGAGATGACTTCGTCTTGACGATAAATGGTCCTTCCCACTTTGGTTCCAGCTTACCCCGTGACTCTGTCCGGGTTGTTCGGACGAGTACGAGGTCCCCTTCGTTGAATTCTCTTGGGACGACCGCGTGGTCGCACTAGGCCTTCGTTTGGGCTTGATATTTGCTAAGGGCCTGCAGGGCGAAGACGCGGTCTCCGTCGATGAGGTCTTTGGAAGTTGGCTCGTCGACGTCGGGTACTACTGAAGCGGTTGTCCGCGGGGACCCATGTTTGATTTCTTGCGGGGTCATGGCCTCTGATCCGTATAGCAGGCGAAAAGGAGTGAATCCTGTCGCCCGACACTCGGTTGTGTTCAGTGCCTAGACTGCTTCAGGTAGTAGGTCGGCCCACTTGCCCTTCTTGTCGTCGAGGAGCCTTTTCTTGATCGCCGTGAAAATCTTGCCGTTGGCGCGCTCCACGATGCCGTTGGATTGTGGGTGGTAGACTGAGGCAAAGGCGAGCTTGGTGCCAATGGAGAAGCAGAAATCCCTGAAGTCTTGGCTGTCAAATTGCTTGCAATTGTCGACTGTGAGCTCAGACGGGACTCCAAATCGGCAAACAATGTTTTGCCAGAAGAATTTCTGGGCAGTCTTTGATGTTATTGTGGATACCGCCCTCGCCTCGATCCACTTGGTAAAATACTCGACGGCGACGAAGGTGAACTTGAGATTCCCTTGGGCCGTGGGTAGTGGCCCGACAATGTCCAGGCCCCAGCGCTGAAGAGGCCACGTATGTGCGATTAGCTTTGTGAATTGCGAAGGGCTTCCCGAGCGTGGAGAAAACTTCTGGCAGGCTTCACATGACCTTGTGACCCGATTTGCAGCGTAGATCATGGCGGGCCAGTAGAAACCTTGACGGATCACCTTGGCAGCTAGGGCCCTGGGCCCTGCGTGAGAGCCGCAAGTCCCGCTGTGGACTTCGCGCAGGATTTGTACGCCTTCGGTTTCAGTGACACATTTGAGCATGGGTTGGCTGACCCCTTTCTTGTAAAGCTAGCCTTCGATGAGAGCGAAGTCCTGGCTTCGGTGTTTGAGGCGCTTGGCCTCGTTTACATCGACTGGATGGTAGTATCCTTGCAGGAACAGGGTTATTGGTGCTCACCAGTCTTCGGTCATAATGAGGTTGACTATGCAGTGGCCTTCGTTGTTGTTGGTTATTTGTAGGCCCTCTGGGCTGCTGTAACACCCCTGGTGTTACTGTAACTAAAACCTGAGCATGGCATCATAAGCATTGGCATTGCATATGTTTGATACACCTAGAGTGCATTCACTAGGCAAAAATTTCAAACAAGTTGTATTGTTTTAGTGTTTTGCAAATAGAACCCTGGATAGGGAACTTAACCCTAAATAGGGATTAAAGGGGTAAGACTTAACCCAACTTGAGAAAATCTAAATACTTTAGGGTAATAGTTATGAAATATCCCCAAAAACAAAGTTGAACCACAATTATACCCCTGGGATACTAAAAACCTTAATTGGAACCCTAGAAAACCCAAAACTAAACCCTAGGGGCCTAAGTGCAAAATTAGTCCACTTTTGGGCTAAAGTGCAAAAACCAAGTCAAATGAGTGTTTTAAGTCCTTTGGTTCACAAATATGTGGACTTGAAAGCCAAATGTTGAGTTTTGGACTCATTTGCAAAAAGGACCCCAACTTTGAATTCTATACTAAGTCTGAAATTCAGTGTTGAAGGCTCAACTTTAGGGCTTTGTAACATTCAAAGCATAGGGTCTTTGCCCTAGGTCACCACACCAAATTTGTAAAGAAATTATAGGAGAGCAACTTTGTTTAAGGGTTCAAGTCATGTTCTTATGAAAAATCTAGAGATAATCATGCTCAAAATCTGGCTATCAGGCTGTTAAGGTCTGAATTTTCAGACTAACAGTGCACTACAGGAACTTTGGGCACAAATTCAAGCATGATTTAATTGGAATTTGGCTATAGTTGTTATGGCAACATTGTAGCTGGAACATTGGTCTACAATTTTGCTGCAGAGCCTTGGATGAGTTGCTAAGGAAAATTTAGAGAAAATGTGACCTGAACTTGCTCTGTCAGGCAGGTAACAAAAACTGAAACTGGCCATGGTACAGTAGATCTACACTGATGAAGATCACGATTCACCCCTCTTGCCCATCGCCAGTGGCCGTTGCCGTCGATTGCCGCTCGCCGTAATTCGTGCGCCGTGGCCATCAGATAAGCATCGCCCAATAAAAATCTTCACCGCCGGTGAGCTGGACACCACTCCGACGGCCTTCCATTTCTTTCCCCCCCCCCCCCCCCCCGCTTTGCGGCTGGAGCGGATTAGCTCGCCGGAGAACCGCCGCTTCCCGGCCTCGCGCCGCGTGGTTTTGCTTTCCACCGCGACACCGTGACTCGCTACGGCCATCTAATCGTCGCCGATGAGCTTGCCACGGCGTTAGCCACGTATTCACCGCGCCGCCTTCTTCTTTATCTCCGGCCGCCAACATGGCTCGGCCAAATTGAGCACCACCGCCCGCGGGCTCTATAAATTGACCGTACCCCCAGCTCCGCCATGCATCCAAGCACCTACTGCACCCACCTGCATCCCGAAACCCCCACCAGAGAACGCGAATTTGGGATTTCCCCAAAACAGTTGAAGAACACCGCGAAGAGCAACCTCACCGTGGCCAGTCCTATACCAGTCAGTTCGTCCCTCACTCTCACTTGTTCGAGCACTCTTGACGCTCTGTAATGCTTGCCGAACCATCAATTCATACGGAGTAGCTTTAAATCGCCGGGAACACGACGATCTTGCCGCGCTGCTCACGGTCACCGTGGCCAGAGCAAAACATTTGATCATTTGTGCAATTAAATTAGGGGAAACGTTCTTCAGGTAGTGAATTCGGTTTAGGCCAAAGCTAAGCGCCGGTCACGGTCCCGTTCGGCCAGTCTGCTGGCTCGCCGGACTTCGGCCATGCGTGAACGCCGTCGAGGATGTGTCGGGTGAAGAAATAGAACATCAGGGGCGTTTCTGCAAATCGTCTGTGACTCACGAAAACAGCAGGTGAACTCGGTCGCAATTAGTCAAAACCGTGGGGGTCTTTGTGCAAAATCGCCAGGGCGCGGGCGCTTTTCCCCCTGACTGGGCCGTATGGGCTGCTTTTGGCCCAGAGCTGTTCACTGTTTTTCCTTTTCTTTTATTTCCAGAGCTAAAACAATTATTGAAAATTGTAGAAAAATGATAAAATTGTGAAACCAATTTTCCTAAGCTTGTTATTTTCCCTAGTATTTAATAAAAATAATTTCATGATTTTTAGTTTAAACAGAGAATTTTAGGGCATTTAAAGCAGCTTAAAGAATTAGTTTTGGATTTTTAGAAAATAATTGGTAAGTCCAAAAATGCCCAAACTTTTTATGGGAACTTAAAGCAATATTTAGAAGCCTTGGGTAAAGTTTGAGTTGATTTGGACCATGTTTGATAACTAGAACCCAAAACACCCCCCCTGCCCTATGAACTCCTTCACTGACTCCGGAAACCCTAGGTTCTCGGAGCACCGTGAAGGAAAGTTGTACTCAAGACTTAGATAATAAGTTTATATTATCTTTGCATCCTCATGAGCATCCCAGGGCATCCATTCTTATGCATATATATGGATATGTTAGAACACGAAGAAGAAGAAGAAGTCACTGAAGAAAGGGCACCACCACCCTCAGATCCTCAAGCAGGCAACTGCTTTTATTTTGATATTTGCGGATCCGAGCCGGACTCACCTGTTAACAAAGGCAAGCCCCGGTGCATTTGCCACCTTCCTTGATGTTTTTAAAATCTTTCTCACTTGATTGCTGCATTAGGTGATAGGAGTTGATTGCTAAAACCATTCCTGCATTACCTTCCTTGAGCTTGATTACCCTCCTTGATCACCCGTTTTATAAAAGATTTTTTATGCTTAGTCTTGCTTTAGAAAAACAAAATGTTTTGTTTTTACAAAATATGATGTGGCAAAAGTGGGTGGGATGTTTTCAAAAAATAAAACTTGATGGTGAATCTGTCAAAGGCCTTGATGGATTCAACATCGGAAAAGATGTACCTCTGCCAGGTACCAAGTTTTTGGGATAAAATACTTAAGCTGAGACCGGGCGGTTGACTTGCACGAGAAGAGAGTCTCGGTGTAGTGTCTCCGTCTGAGTCGATTAAGGACCGTCTCGATGTAGGCTTGATGATCGAGGACCCTTTAGCTGGTCACATGCCTCGTCATGGGTAAGCCTTGCCTCGGGCAGACTAAGGCCGGAATAAGATAACACGAAATGGGCGTGGAGCGGTGGCGAGAGTAGCGTGTACCCTCCGTGGCAAGAGGCTGGACGGTGGTGTATCTGTGCTCTCGGTTTGCGTGAACCTGATCCGGTCTTAAGAACCCCGGTGGCGGGTTGACATATGCAAGGGTTAAGTGCTACATATGTCGTGTGATTGGAGATCCTCAGCTGAGTATAATCGATTCGGATCGCCGTACCTTCGCGGTTATGAAGACTTGGTCACTGACCTACACGTAGCATTCCACTAAAAGATGATGGGTTACAGTTGAAGAAATTGGCTAGTACAGGACCAGTGATTGAACTAGGGTAGAAAGAACTCTAGTTGCAGGTAAATGTACTTAACTTGACAAATAAAATTTGGATTTTTAAGGATCCACTTTAGTAAGCTTTTCAGCAAAACAGAGTCTTTGATTATTGAAAAGCCTTACCTTGACTCCCCAAAGCCAGCATACCCTTGAGAGTCTTTTCCTTAGTCGGGTAAGACTTGCTGAGTAATTCCGTACTCAGGGTTTATCCCTTCGTTGTTTTTAGGTGAGGAAGTAGCAGATTTCTGCTGCTTCTGTGCCAAGGTGGTTCCTAAAGAAGAAACACAAGACTGAAGTGCGGGAGGACTTGGTCCTCCATCTAGATCTTTTACTTAAAACTTATCGGGAGGAGTTTTTGCCTCCCTTGGTTTGTATAATATTACTACTCAGCACTCGCTCTTAGTTCTGGTCTGTAATAAAACAACTTGAGCTTGCTTTTAAATAAATGTGAATTATGTAATCGTTTCCGCAATTCTTTATCTCCGATGTTCTGTAATGTCTGCAAGACGGGTGAATCGTTCCTGGTAGGGTAAGGAAAGATACCGAACTTGTCAAGTAGTTCAGGGGCACCTACAGGGTTGTCTGAAGTCCGTTGGACAAGGACAACTATAGGTGGGCCTAATTACTTGGGAGGTTCTGTCACAGCTGGTATCGGAGCATAGCCCTTCTTGTCAGATATTATGTGACATCTTCAAAAGGATTTTCTAAGACTTATCTAGAAAATTGCTTCTCTTCTTACCTAAGTATTTCTGAAGAGTTTACTTCAAGGACCAGATAGGAAGAGTGCAATGTATAGAAGGTTGAATCGACTAAGGTTGATTCTGTACTTATTCATGCATCATGCTAAGAATTATACTAATAAATTTTCCCCCTTAGCAATTGCCGCCGCGTACAAGGAAAATGGCACGTAAGCATACTGGACCCATTGGAGTGCCTCGGCATCAGCTTGCCCCACGAGAGCAAGAGCAAAGCAACAGTAGCGGGAGCAACGATCCCATTGGTGATCTAGAAGCTCGCGTGAATCATCTCCAAGAGGAGTTACAGCGCAGGACTAATCTATGGGTTGCGGACGGTGACCGAATCAATGATTTAAGAAGTTATATCCGCACCCTGCAAGATCAACTAGCTGACCGAGATTTGGCACTTGATTGGGCAGTGCAGTCTCGTTCGGTGGCTTTAGCTAAGGAAGCAAAGGCTCGAGCACGAGTCAACGAACTTAGCGTTGCTATTGATAACTTGCAGGTATATTGCAATACTTTGCATGAAGAAGTTCATGTACTGTATTCACAACTACACCCAAATGTCCCTGCGGATCTCGTCAGGTCTGAAGCCGGACCCTCGCATACTGCGGGCGAAGCGCTTGGTGGAGAGCTAGATCTTTTTAGGCCCCCTCCTTCTTTGAGGTTGGTCGACGTATGGTCTCCCACCCCTGACGATGAAGCTACCAAGAATAAGCAGGAATAATAGTGTAGCTTGTAAAAGTAGAAATAGTAAGTTGTATAATAGGTAGAACTTTTGTACAATGGGTAATGTGTCCTGTTATGTAAAATCGAGTCTGTACCATTACTTTTTATAGTAATGTAAAATGGAAGGTCTCTTTGGCATATTATGTTTATTTCGAATGTTTTTGCCTCAGATGCCGACCAGGACTCGCGGACAGGACGCAGCCAGAACTTCTGGGGGTCGGGATGTCACCCCAAATCCACCTCCGGTTCCACCCACGCTAGCCGAGGCGATTGTCGCCTTGGTAAATGCCACCGCCGACAATACCCGCTTCCTTAGGGAAACGGCGGGTCAACAGCAGTTCCAGCAGCAGGCAGGAAGGGGTTTCCAGCAAGGTCCCCGTGAAACCACCTATCTGGACTTCTCCGAAACTCGTCCACCTCTATTCACCAAGGCTGAAGACCCGCTAGAAGCCGACGAGTGGATACGAGTCATTGAACAAAAGTTTGGTCTCCTTCGTTGTTCTGAAACGCAGAAGCCATTGTTCGCGGCACAGCAACTACGTGGCCCTGCCAGTACTTGGTGGGGAAATTTTGTGGCTATCCAACCTGACAACCATCAAATCACTTGGGAAGAATTTAAAGCAGCCTTCCGTGAGCACTACATACCTGAAGGGGTGCTGCATATGAAACAAGAGGAATTCATGAAGCTGAAACAAGGAGGAGATACCATCAATCAGTATCTCAACAAGTTTAATCACCTGTCGCAATATGCCATCGACCAGGTGAATACTGATTTGAAGAAAAAGAACTGCTTCATGAGGGGTCTAAATGACCGGTTGCAGCGAAAGATGGCCACATGTATTGATCTCACGTATGGAAAGGCTGTTAGTACAGCCTTATCTGTGGAGGCAAAATACGCAAGTTCTGGGAAGAATAAGGGATTCAGTGGTGAGAGGCCTAATCAGGGCCAGGCGAAGAGGCAACGGTTCGTCATCCGGCCTTCTAGCCAAAACCGCACTTTTTCTCGTCCACCAACATTCCCTTTCAAACAGCCCATTATTATTCGCCCCAACAATACCCCCACTCCCCCAAATCAGCCGGGTGCCCCAGGCACTCGATTCCCTGCCTTGCCCAGCTCTTCAACTGGGTGTTTCAACTGCGGCAAGTCGGGACATTTTATCAAAGACTGCCCATACCCCAAGCAAAATCAATCCAATGCTCAGCAAGGAACTGGGAAGTTTACTCAGCCCAAGGGAAATGCTGTGGGGAGAAATACCAAGAAAACGGGGTGTGTATACTACACTCAAGTGGCCACTACACCGGAAGGAGAGCCGGTGATGATGGGTACGTTTCCCGTGGCCAATCACCCTGCAATTATTCTTTTTGATTCTGGTGCTTCGCATACCTTCATTAGCAAGAAATTTGTGGAGCAACATCACATTGCATGCCATGAATCAAAAGAGGGATTTAAAATTCATTCACCTGGGGGATATATTTTTACTCGAGAAGTGGCCTATGAAGTGCCAGTAATAATGGCCGGACGGAACTTTCCTGCTAACATGATTGTTCTGAAAGGCCAGGATATAGATGTAATTTTGGGTATGAATTGGTTAACCCAATACAAGGCAATACTCAACACTGAACTCAGAACCGTCAGGTTGAGTTATAATCAAGAAGAAATTCTTTTGTCTCTCCCCGTGACCAATCTGGCCAAAGCTTCTGGTAGAGTATACGAAGCCATTGTACCGGAAATCAAGGATATTCCGGTAGTATGTGAGTTTCCAGATGTATTTCCGGAAGATTTGCCTGGACTGCCCCCAGAAAGAGATGTAGAATTTGTAATTGAGCTAAAGCCCGGTACAGCTCCTATCTCCCGAAGATCGTACCGTATGCCCCCTAATGAGTTGGCGGAATTGAAGATTCAATTACAAGATCTACTGAATAAGGGATTCATCCGGCCAAGCTCGTCTCCATGGGGTTGCCCCGCCATTTTTGTTAAAAAGAAGGATCAAACCTTGCGGATGTGCGTGGATTATCGGCCCCTGAATGAGGTCACCATTAAGAATAAGTACCCTCTTCCAAGGATCGACATCTTATTTGATCAACTGACTGGGGCGAGGGTATTTTCTAAAATTGATCTCAGGTCGGGCTATCATCAAATCCGTATTCGGCCCGAGGATATACCGAAGACCGCATTTACTACGCGGTATGGATTGTTTGAATACTTGGTAATGTCTTTCGGGCTCACTAATGCTCCTGCCCACTTCACCTATTTGATGAACTCGGTGTTCATGCCCGAGTTGGACAAGTTCGTGGTGGTCTTCATCGACGATATTTTGATATACTCTAAAAATGAAGAGGAGCATGCTCAGCATCTACGGATTGTATTGACGCGCCTGAGGGAACATCAGCTGTATGTCAAGTTCAGTAAGTGCGCGTTCTGGCTGGAGGAAATTCAATTTTTGGGGCACGTGTTATCGGCTAAAGGAATTGCGGTAGATCCTAGCAAGGTCAAAGATATTCTGGAGTGGAAAACCCCAACCACTGTCCACCAAGTCCGGAGTTTTCTTGGACTAGCTGGATATTATCGCAGATTCATACCCGATTTTTCTAAGCTTGTGAAGCCAATCACAAGTTTATTGAAGAATGACATTAAGTTCAATTGGTCTTCTAAGTGTAATGAAGCCTTTGAGCAATTGAAGACATTATTAACCACTGCTCCGGTATTGGCTCAGCCGGACATCACTAAGCCTTTTGATGTATATTGTGATGCATCTGGCAGTGGACTCGGTTGTGTATTAATGCAAGAGGGCCGAGTAATTGCGTATGCTTCAAGGCAGTTGCGCCGACATGAGGAGCATTACCCAACTCATGATCTGGAGCTAGCTGCTGTGGTTCATGCCCTGGAAATATGGCGTCACTATCTGCTGGGAAATATCTGTCACATATATACAGATCATAAAAGCTTGAAGTACATCTTCACCCAGTCAGAATTAAATATGAGGCAAAGACGATGGCTTGAGCTTATTAAGGACTATGAACTGGAGATCCATTATCACCCAGGCAAGGCCAATGTGGTGGTAGATGCACTAAGTCGTAAGGCTTCCTGCCACTGCCTTATGGTGAAAACCTCTGACAACACTTTATGTCAAGAGATGGAAAAGTTAAACCTGGGGATAATCCAACAAGGGACTCTAAATCAGCTAAAGCTTGAGTCAATCATTTTGCAAAGGATAATTGATGCTCAAAAGGATAATCTGGGTATGAAGCACATACGAGAGAAGATAAGGGCTGGAACAGCCAAATGTTTCAAGGAAGACGATCAAGGTGTGTTATGGTTTAACAACCGCATAGTAGTGCCAAAGAATGAAGAACTCCGCCAGCAAATCTTAGATGAAGCGCATCTTAGTCGCTATTCTATTCATCCGAGAAGCACTAAGATGTATCATGATCTAAAACAGCACTACTGGTGGACGAAGATGAAAATTGAAATTGCACGCTATGTGGCTAAGTGTGACACTTGCAGACGTGTCAAAGCCATACACATGAAAACTGCCGGTCCATTGCAGTCATTACCAATACCAACATGGAAATGGGAAGACATAAGCATGGACTTCATTGTGGGATTGCCCAGGACCGCAAAAGGATATGACTCTATTTGGGTGATTGTTGATCGACTTACAAAGATTGCTCACTTTCTACCGGTCAAGACATATTATCCGGTACTTACCTATGCAGAGTTGTACATTGCCCGTATTCTCAATTTGCATGGTGTCCCAAAGACTATAATGTCGGATCGTGAACCACAATTTGTATCCAAATTTTGGGAAGAACTTCATAAATCCCTGGGTACTAAGTTACTCCACAGTTCGGCCTATCATCCTCAAACCAGTGGACAGACTGAGAGAGTGAACCAAATACTTGAAGATATGTTGCGAGCATGTGTCCTGGATTTCTCACCAAAATGGGATGAATGTTTACCTTTGGCGGAGTTTTCATATAATAATAGCTATCAAGAAAGTATCAAGATGGCACCCTTTGAAGCTTTATATGGACGACGGTGTCGGACTCTGCTAAATTGGTCTGAACCTGGTGAAAGGTGCTTCTTTAGACCTGATCTGGTGAAAGGAGCCGAGGATAAGGTTCAAAAAATTATTCATAATATGAAGAAAGCACAAGCTCGTCAGAAGAGTTATGCAGACAAACGGCGAATGCCCTTATACTTCCTGGAAGGAGACTACGTCTACTTGAAGGTTTCACCAATGAAGGGAGTATCACGTTTCGGGGTAAAGGGAAAGCTTGCACCCAGGTACATTGGTCCATTTCCTATTCTTCAAAGATATGGGCCAGTGGCGTATCGACTTCAACTTCCCGAAACATTGTCTGCTGTACATAATGTGTTCCATGTATCGCAATTGAAGAAGTGTCTTCGGGTTCCCGATCGAACCATTGAAGTGACAGATATTGTCCTGGAACCAGACTTAACGTACTCGGAACATCCTATTCGAGTTCTGGATCAAAAGGACAGGGTTACCCGTAGAAAGACTCTCAAGTTCTACAAGGTACAATGGAACCAGCATTCTGAGGAAGAGGCTACGTGGGAAACTCAAGACTTCTTGAATCAGAATTTCCCAGGCTTTCTAGCCTCATGTAATTTGTAAAGTGTATATAGTTATTGCAATAAAGGAGTGAACCCCCACACCACCCCTGCCTTGTACCAGAAATAAGGAAATAAAAATGTGACACATTTCCTTTTCCATTACTCACCCTAGGACTTTAAATCTCGGGACGAGATTCTTTTATGGGGGGAAGGATGTAACACCCCTGGTGTTACTGTAACTAAAACCTGAGCATGGCATCATAAGCATTGGCATTGCATATGTTTGATACACCTAGAGTGCATTCACTAGGCAAAAATTTCAAACAAGTTGTATTGTTTTAGTGTTTTGCAAATAGAACCCTGGATAGGGAACTTAACCCTAAATAGGGATTAAAGGGGTAAGACTTAACCCAACTTGAGAAAATCTAAATACTTTAGGGTAATAGTTATGAAATATCCCCAAAAACAAAGTTGAACCACAATTATACCCCTGGGATACTAAAAACCTTAATTGGAACCCTAGAAAACCCAAAACTAAACCCTAGGGGCCTAAGTGCAAAATTAGTCCACTTTTGGGCTAAAGTGCAAAAACCAAGTCAAATGAGTGTTTTAAGTCCTTTGGTTCACAAATATGTGGACTTGAAAGCCAAATGTTGAGTTTTGGACTCATTTGCAAAAAGGACCCCAACTTTGAATTCTATACTAAGTCTGAAATTCAGTGTTGAAGGCTCAACTTTAGGGCTTTGTAACATTCAAAGCATAGGGTCTTTGCCCTAGGTCACCACACCAAATTTGTAAAGCAATTATAGGAGAGCAACTTTGTTTAAGGGTTCAAGTCATGTTCTTGTGAAAAATCTAGAGATAATCATGCTCAAAATCTGGCTATCAGGCTGTTAAGGTCTGAATTTTCAGACTAACAGTGCACTACAGGAACTTTGGGCACAAATTCAAGCATGATTTAATTGGAATTTGGCTATAGTTGTTATGGCAACATTGTAGCTGGAACATTGGTCTACAATTTTGCTGCAGAGCCTTGGATGAGTTGCTAAGGAAAATTTAGAGAAAATGAGACCTGAACTTGCTCTGTCAGGCAGGTAACAAAAACTGAAACTGGCCATGGTACAGTAGATCTACACTGATGAAGATCACGATTCACCCCTCCTGCCCATCACCGGTGGCCGTCGCCGTCGATTGCCGCTCGCCGTGATTTGTGCGCCGTGGCCATCAGATAAGCATCGCCCAGTAAAAATCTTCACCGCCGGTGAGCTGGACACCACTCCGACGGCCTTCCATTTCTTCCCCCCCCCCCCCCGCTTTGCGGTTGGAGCGTATTAGCTCGCCGGAGAACCGCCGCTTCCTGGCCTCGCGCCGCGTGGTTTTGCTTTCCACCACGACACCGTGACTCGCTACGGCCATCTAATCGTCGCCGGTGAGCTTGCCACGGCGTTAGCCACGTATTCACCGCGCCGCCTTCTTCTTTATCTCCGGCCGCCAACACGGCTCGGCCAAATTGAGCACCACCGCCCGCGGGCTCTATAAATTGACCGTAGCCCCAGCTCCGCCATGCATCCAAGCACCTATTGCACCCACCTGCATCCCGAAACCCCCACCAGAGAACGCGAATTTGGGATTTCCCCAAAACAGTTGAAGAACACCGCGAAGAGCAACCTCACCGCGGCCAGTCCTATATCGGTCAGTTCGTCCCTCACTCTCACTTGTTCGAGCACTATTGACGCTCTGTAATGCTTGCCGAACCATCAATTCATACGGAGTATCTTTAAATCGCCGGGAACACGACGATCTTGCCACGCTGCTCACGGTCACCGTGGCCAGAGCAAAACATTTGATCATTTGTGCAATTAAATTAGGGGAAACGTTCTTCAGGTAGTGAATTCGGTTTAGGCCAAAGCTAAGCGCCGGTCACGGTCCCGTTCGGCCGGTCTGCTGGCTTGCCGGACTTCGGCCATGCGTGAACGCCGTCGAGGATGTGTCGGGTGAAGAAATAGAACATCAGGGGCGTTTCTGCAAATCGTCTGTGACTCACAAAAACAGCAGGTGAACTCGGTCGCAATTAGTCAAAACCGCGGGGGTCTTTGTGCAAAATCGCCAGGGCGCGGGCGCGCGCGGGCGCTTTTCCCCCTGACTGGGCCGTATGGGCTGCTTTTGGCCCAGAGCTGTTCACTGTTTTTCCTTTTCTTTTATTTCCAGAGCTAAAACAATTATTGAAAATTGTAGAAAAATGATAAAATTGTGAAACCAATTTTCCTAGGCTTGTTATTTTCCCTAGTATTTAATAAAAATAATTTCATGATTTTTAGTTTAAACAGAGAAATTTAGGGCATTTAAAGCAGCTTAAAGAATTAGTTTTGGATTTTTAGAAAATAATTGGTAAGTCCAAAAATGCCCAAACTTTTTATGGGAACTTAAAGCAATATTTAGAAGCCTTGGGTAAAGTTTTAGTTGATTTGGACCATGTTTGATAACTAGAACCCAAAACACCCCCCCTGCCCTATGAACTCCTTCACTGACTCCGGAAACCCTAGGTTCTCGGAGCACCGTGAAGGAAAGTTGTACTCAAGACTTAGATAATAAGTTTATATTATCTTTGCATCCTCATGAGCATCCCAGGGCATCCATTCTTATGCATATATATGGATATGTTAGAACACGAAGAAGAAGAAGAAGTCACTGAAGAAAGGACACCACCACCCTCAGATCCTCAAGCAGGCAACTGCTTTTATTTTGATATTTGCGGATCCGAGCCGGACTCACCTGTTAACAAAGGCAAGCCCCGGTGCATTTGCCACCTTCCTTGATGTTTTTAAAATCTTTCTCACTTGATTGCTGCATTAGGTGATAGGAGTTGATTGCTAAAACCATTCCTGCATTACCTTCCTTGAGCTTGATTACCCTCCTTGATCACCCGTTTTATAAAAGATTTTTTATGCTTAGTCTTGCTTTAGAAAAACAAAATGTTTTGTTTTTACAAAATATGATGTGGCAAAAGTGGGTGGGATGTTTTCAAAAAATAAAACTTGATGGTGAATCTGTCAAAGGCCTTGATGGATTCAACATCGGAAAAGATGTACCTCTGCCAGGTACCAAGTTTTTGGGATAAAATACTTAAGCTGAGATTGGGCGGTTGACTTGCACGAGAAGAGAGTCTCGGTGTAGTGTCTCCTTCTGAGTCGATTAAGGACCGTCTCGATGTAGGCTTTATGATCGAGGACCCTTTAGCTGGTCACATGCCTCGTCATGGGTAAGCCTTGCCTCGGGCAGACTAAGGTCGGAATAAGATAACACGAAATGGGCGTGGAGCGATGGCGAGAGTAGCGTGTACCCTCCGTGGCAAGAGGCTGGATGGTGGTGTATCTGTGCTCTCGGTTTGCGTGAACCTGATCCGGTCTTAAGAACCCCGGTGGCGGGTTGACATATGCAAGGGTTAAGTGCTACATATGTCGTATGATTGGAGATCCTTAGCTGAGTATAATCGATTCAGATCGCCGTACCTTCGCGGTTATGAAGACTTGGTCACTGACCTACACGTAGCATTCCACTAAAAGATGATGGGTTACAGTTGAAGAAATTGGCTAGTACAGGACCAGTGATTGAACTAGGGTAGAAAGAACTCTAGTTGCAGGTAAATGTACTTAACTTGACAAATAAAATTTGGATTTTTAAGGATCCACTTTAGTAAGCTTTTCAGCAAAACAGAGTCTTTGATTATTGAAAAGCCTTACCTTGACTCCCCAAAGCCAGCATACCCTTGAGAGTCTTTTCCTTAGTCGGGTAAGACTTGCTGAGTAATTCCGTACTCAGGGTTTATCCCTTCGTTGTTTTTAGGTGAGGAAGTAGCAGATTTCTGCTGCTTCTGTGCCAAGGTGGTTCCTAAAGAAGAAACACAAGACTGAAGTGCGGGAGGACTTGGTCCTCCATCTAGATCTTTTACTTAAAACTTATCGGGAGGAGTTTTTGCCTCCCTTGGTTTGTATAATATTACTACTCAGCACTCGCTCTTAGTTCTGGTCTGTAATAAAACAACTTGAGCTTGCTTTTAAATAAATGTGAATTATGTAATCGTTTTCGCAATTCTTTATCTCCGATGTTCTGTAATGTCTGCAAGACGGGTGAATCGTTCCTGGTAGGGTAAGGAAAGATACCGAACTTGTCAAGTAGTTCAGGGGCACCTACAGGGTTGTCTGAAGTCCGTTGGACAAGGACAACTATAGGTGGGCCTAATTACTTGGGAGGTTCTGTCACAGCTACGGACGGCTGGTGTGCTGATGACATGGTAGAATACGTCCGAGGGTAGGGCCTCGCCCCTGGCGGCTGCTTTGGCCAACGCATCGGCCTCCTCATTCTTGGCGCGGTCTACATGCTGCAAGGTGAAGCCTTTGAATTGTCTCTCGAGACTGCGGATAGCTGCGAGGTACTGCATAAGTGCGGGGTCCTTCGCTGCGTAATCTTTCTCGATTTGGCTAGCAACTACCTTGGAGTCTGTTCTGACTATGCAGGTAGTGACGCCAAGTGCCCTTAGCTTGCGAAGGCCGAGGATGACAGCTTCGTACTCTGCTATATAGTTGGTGCACCTGTCAGACTCCAAAGCAAAGCTGAGGCGTGCGGCATATTTGTGCTTGACCCCTGCGGGTGAGGTGATGACTGCAGCGACGCCTGCCCCCGCATGGCACCATGCGCCGTCCCAATGGATGGTCCATACCGTCTCCGCAGACGTGTCCAGCTACGTTATTGGCCTGGTCCAGTCGACGATGAAGTCTGCCAGGACTTGTGACTTAATGGCTGTCCGGGGCTCGAAGGTGACATGGTAGCCGGAAAGCTCGGCTGCCCATTTGGCGATCCGGACTGATGCCTCCGGATTTCTAAATAATTCGTTGAGTCCCCTGTCTAAGGTGACCCGCACCTTGAATGCTTCAAAATAATGGCGCAATTTGCGCAAAGCCATGACTACTGCGTAGGAAATTTTTTCCAGTTCTGTCATATTGCATTTGGATGCTGTGAGTACTTTGGAGACATAGTAAACTGGACATTGCCTGGTCGTGCCTTCTCTCTCCTGCTCCTGAACCAGCGTTGCGCTGACCGTGTGCGGCGAAGCCGCGACGTAGAGCAACAGGGGCAGCGAGGGGTTGGGGCTTGAAAGAATTGCCAGTTCTGACAGATGATGCTTTAGTGAAGCGAAGGCCGCCGCTTGCTCTGGTCCCCATGCGAAGTCTTTTGTGCCGCGTAGCGTTTTGAGGAAAGGTAGGCTTCGCTCTGCGGATTTGGAGATGAATCTGTTGAGGGCGGCCAATCTGCCGGTCAGTCGTTGGACATCTCTGGCTGACTGCGAGGGCATCATGTTGATGATGGCTGTATTTTGGTCAGGTTGGCTTCGATTCCGTGGTGCGACACCAGGTATCCCAGTATCTTCCCCTGGCGAACGCCGAAGACACACTTTTCGGGGTTTAGGCGAAGTCGTGCGTCTCGCATGTTCGCGAATGTTTCTGCGAGGTCAGTCAGATGGTCTTCTTTGCTTTTGCTGGCAACGACGATGTCGTCCACATACATAAATATGTTTCTGCTGACTTGGCTCTCGAGCACCGTTCTGGTGAGACGAGAGAATGTGGACCCAGCGTTCTTGAGTCCCTCCGGTATTCTAATGAAGAAGTACGTGCCAAAGGGTGTTATGAAGCTGGTGCTGGCCTTGTCTTCCTCCTTCATATAAATTTGGTGGTAGCCGGAGAAGCAGTCGAGGAGTGACATGACTTCACAGCCTGCCGCACTATCGACGATCTTGTCGATCCGAGGCAGCGGGAAATTGTCCTTGGGGTAGGCTTTGTTGAGGCTGGCAAAATCGATGCACATCCGCCATTTGTCGTTCTTCTTCTACACCATGACTATGTTGGCGAGCCATGTAGGGTAGGCGACTGGCTCGATGAACTTGGCCTCAAGCAGGCGGTGTACCTTGGCCTTGGCGGCTTCTGTCTTCTCATCAGACATCTTGCGTAGCCGTTGCTTCTTCGGTCTCACCGAAGGGTCAATTCCCAAGCTATGCTCGATGATAGAGCGACTGACTCCAACCAGGTCGAGGGCAGACCAGGCGAAGACATCTTTATTTTTGGATAAATAGGAGAGGAGTCTCTCCTCGTTGTGCGAGGTAAGGTCTTCGCTTATGATGACCGTTTGCTTGGGCGTTGACCGGTCAAGGGGGACAGTCTTGGTCCCATCGTTGCTCTGTAGCTGTGCCTTTTCATGTTCTTTAGCGATCGGGAAGGTTGACTTGGGGGCCTCGCGCTGCGCCGTGAGGCAGTGTACGTTCCTTTGCCCTGGAACGAAGTCTCTTTCTATGTTGCGCGCGGCCTGCTGGTTGCCATAAACTGTGATTGCGCCTTGTGGACCCGGGATCTTCATGCACAGATAAAGTCCGTGAATGGCTGCTTCAAACTTGTTGATGGAGCCACGACCCATGATGGCGTTGTACGGGTACACCATGTCGACAATGTCGAAAGTAATTTGCTCCTTCAGGCATTGGGTGCTACACCGAAGGAGAGGGGTAGTTCTATTTTTCCGACAGGAAAGGTGCCCTTGCCGCCGAAGCCATACAACGGGTTATCCGAAGGCTTGAGCAAGCTGTGGCTGATGCCCATGCGGTCGAAGGCGTGGAGGAAAATGATATCCGCCTGGCTGTCGTTGTCCACTAAGACTTTGTGCAGGTCCCAGCCTGCCACGCTACAGTTGATTACCATGGCGTCGATGTGGGGTGTGCTGCGCAGGTCGACGTCTCTGGCGTCAAAGGTCAACGGCACATGGGACCACTTCGTCTGCACGACTGGGCCGGTGACGGCGACGTGGTTGATGCTACGGTAGTGGTCCCTCTTCTGCCGCTTTGTGTCGAAGTCGGCGCTGGATCCCCTAGTGATCATGTGAATGACTCCGCGATACGGCTGATCAGCGAAGTCTTCTTGTTTTGGTGCGTGGGGGTGATGGATGTTTGGTTGTTGCGGGTGCGGAGGTGGGGGTGGGGAGGCACGATTTGTACCTCCTGATGTTGGTATGCGTGGTTGGGTGGGTGCTGAGAGGGGCCATGGTTGTATGGTGGTGGGAGTTGTTGATATGTGTGTGCGACAACTCTTGGGTTGTCGGCTGGTTGCGCCCGAGACATCCTGTCTCTGGTGGCCTTCGTCTCCGGGTAGTCCCTTGTTAGGTGCGTGCAGTCTTCGCTGTGGAACAAGCAGTAAAATCTGCGCGGTTGCTGCGCCCGTCCTCATCCTCGACCGTGGGTCCCTCCGCCGCGGCCCTGGGGGGGATAATCTTGGCGGCGAGGGGCCTCACCAGCGGGGTGCTGGTTGGCGATGTTGTGTACCTGCTGCTGGTTGCGGCCGTCCCGATCGGATTCTGTCTGCAAAGGCCTTGTCCACATGCGGCTGGACTGCGGAGGGTCTTTGGGTTTCCTCTGGGACTCGACCTTGTGCTGGTGGAGCTCTTCGGATCTGGCGTACTTCTCGAACAGCTGATACAGCTCCTGGAGGTTCTTGGGCGGATCTCTGATGCAGTGGCTGTAAAGGACGCCAGCCCGAAGGCCACTGATGGCATAGTGAATGGCTATTTGGTCATCGACCGAAGGCAGTTGTGACTTGAGGGTCAGGAACTTGCGGTAGTACTCCCGCAGAGTCTCTCTTTCCAGTTGCTTGCAGAGTGACAGTTCGGCCAACGCGTCGGTGTCTGGGCGGTACCCTTGGAAGTTGAGCAGAAATTTGTCCCGAAGACTTCTCTAGGAGTCGATGGATAGCGGGGGCAGTCTGGTGTACCAAGTGAGAGCCAGGCCCTAGAGGGCGATGATGAATGACTTGGCCATCGTGGCCTCATCCCCTCCGGCTGATGCAACGGCGACTTGATAGCTCATGATATACTGTGCCGGGTCAGTGCTGTCGTTGTACTTATTGTAGGTCCCTGCCCTGAAGTTGGTGGGCCATGGTGACACTTGCAGCTGCGGCGCTAGGGGGCTTCGCTCGTCAAGGTAATTGATGCCTTGGAAAGCTGCGGCGTGCGGGATGAAGGGCCCGCGGTGAGGGACGAATAGGTCTTCGATCGGCGCGCGTTGCTGGAGGGGCAGGCCGTGCTGCTGCAGATCGTGCTGGCCTTCGCGCTGCAAGAGCGCAATCTCTTGCTCAAGCTCCTAGGCCCTCTGCTCTTTGTCTCGTATCATTTGGCGCAGCTTGGCCTGCACAGTGACGCGTTGGCGTTTGGCCTCGAGGATTTCCTTCTGCTTCTGAAGATTGCGGTTTCTAAGGCGCAGGGCCCGTAGCTGTAGCTGCTCTTCTGCGGAGACGCCGAGGACCTCGTCGTCCTCTGTTGTGTCCTCGCCCACTGGTGGTGCGAAGCCTGGGGGTGGCACTTGTGGCTACCCTTCGGGGCTGCAGGTGCGAAGGGTGTCTTCTGGGGTGTGTTGGTCATTGTGCTGTCTCTTGCTATGTGCTTCATCTTCACCAGCTCCTTGGTGGGTGTTGTCGGCGAGGGCCTTGCCCTTTTTCTCAGCTAGCAGGGCTGCCTTCGCCGCTTCGTCGACGGATGGGGCTGCCTTCGAGTTAGCTCTTTTGGGTGCCATCGCGGGTGATTTTTTCGTAGCACCCCACAGTGGGCGCCAATGTTGGAACTCGCGTTCCCGGTCAGGTTGTTTCCAATAGGGGGTTGAGTGGGGTGGGAACACGGCTTTACTGGAGGCAAC
This sequence comes from Zea luxurians, assembly GCA_029449295.1. Lineage (NCBI taxonomy): Eukaryota > Viridiplantae > Streptophyta > Magnoliopsida > Poales > Poaceae > Zea > Zea luxurians. The sequence continues at coordinate 2,916,419 of JAOPSE010000158.1, read as the reverse complement.
AATTGATCTGTTAATCTAGTCCCTCAAGGGCACTGTACGGGGGTATTTATAGGCGCCTGAGCGCCCAGCGTCTCGGTTTAAGGACGCATGTGCCCTCAAGCGCCTAGGTCATTCCTGGAATATTCCCATAAAGCGGGGTTACAGACCGTCATTACATAAAAGCATTTACAAATCGGGCCCGTAATACAACCGGCCGCGTGGGGCCTGTTACAATGGGCCGAATTCCTCGTGGGCCTTCGTGTTCGACGAGGACACGGGGCAGGGCGACCTCATCGTGGGCCTTCGTCTTGCAACGTGTTCGACGAAGGGTGGGAGCTGCCAGTCGTTTTGCCTCCGTTGAAGCAGCGAAGACTGGCGAAGGCATCGAGCGAGGGGTTGATGCAGCGAGACTGGCGAAGGCATCGAGCGAGGGGTAGTGCCTTCGCCTTCGCCCCAACAACCGGTAAGGAGTTCACACGAGGTCTTCTTGAGAAGGCGATGTAGGTAGAGCCGATTTATGGTGTGGCAAGCTATATTCACAGCTTCCGACCAAAACCACTCGGGCGTCTTGAACTCTCCAAGCATCATCCTCGCCATGTTGATGAGCGTCCTGTTCTTCCTCTCTACCACACCATTTTGTTGTGGTGTGTAGGGGCGGAGAACTCGTACTTGATGCCTTCCTCCTCAAGATACTCCTCCACTTGCAAATTCTTGAACTCGGACCCGTTGTCGCTTCTTATCTTTTTCACCTTGAGCTCAAATTCATTTTGAGCCCTCCTTAGAAAGCGCTTTAGGGTCCCTTGGGTTTCTGATTTATCCTGCAAAAAGAACACCCAAGTGAAGCGGGAAAAATCATCAACAATTACTAGACCATACTTACTTCCCCCGATGCTAAGGTAGGCGACGGGTCCGAAGAGGTCCATATGTAGTAGCTCCAGTGGTCTTGATGTTGTCTTCACATTCTTGTTGTGATAAGTACTCCCCACTTGTTTTCCTGCCTGACAAGCTGCACAAGGTCTATCTTTCTCAAAACAAACATTTGTTAGTCCTAACACATGTTCTCCCTTTAGAAGTTTATGAAGGTTCTTCATCCCAACATGTGCTAGATGGTGATGCCACAGCCAGCCCATGCTAGTCTTAGCTATTAAGCATGCATCTAAATCGGCCTCCTCTTTCGAAAAATCAACTAAGTAGAGTTTGCCGTCTAATACACCCTTAAATGCTAATGAACCATCACTCCTTCTAAAGACAGAAACATCAACATTTGTAAACAAACAATTGTAGCCCATGTGGCACAATTGACTTACAGACAGGAGATTGTAACCAAGCGACTCTACTAGAAATACGTTTGAAATGGAGTGCTCGTTGGTGATGGCTATCTTGCCCAAGCCTTTGACCTTGCCTTGGTTCCCATCTCTAAAGATGATCGTATCCTGGGAATCCTTGTTCTTGACGTAGGAGGTGAACATCTTCTTCTCCCCGTCATGTGGTTTGTGCATCCGCTGTCGATAATCCAGCTTGAGCCCCCGGATGCATAAACCTGCAAGGCAATTTACACTTGGGTTTTAGGTACCCAACTCTTGTTGGGTCCTACAAGGTTAGTCACAATAGCCTTTGGAACCCAAATACAAGTCTTGTCTCCCTTGCATTTGGATCCCAACTTTCTAGTAACTACTTTTTCATTCTTACATAAGAGTGCAAATGAAGTATTACAAGCATGGTAAATGGTAGAAGGTTCATTTGAAAGGGAATTAGGCTTACACCTAGTCCCCAAATAATTTTGGTGGTTGAATTGCCCAACACAAATATTGGACTAACTAGTTTGCTCTAGTGCATAAGTTATACAGGTGCAAAAGGTTCACACTTAGCCAATAAAAAGATCAAGTTTTGGATTCAACTAAGGAACAATGAGGCAACCGAAGGCACCTCTGGTCTGGGGGCACCGGACTGTCCGGTGTACACCGGACAGTGTCCGGTGCGCCACAAGTGCACCAGAGGACTCCGACTTCAAACTCTTCGCCTTCGGGAATTCTCGGAAGCCGGCGCGCTATAATTCACCGGACTGTCCGGTGTGCACCGGACATGTCCGGTGCTCCAAGGAAGCGCGGTCTCCGGAACTCGCCAGCCTCGGGTTCGCGCAGCAGCCGCTCCGCTAAAATTCATCGGACTGTCCGGTGTGCCAGCGGAGCAACGGCTATTTCGGCGCCAACGGCTCCCTGCGGCGCATTTAATGCGCGTTCTGCGCGCGCAGTCGTCAGGCGTGCCCATTCCGGCGCACCGGACAATGAATAGTTGTTGTCCGGTGTGCACCGGACATCCAGGCGGACCCAGAAGTCAGAAGCTCCAACGGTCAGAATCCAACGGCAGTGATGACGTGGCAGGGGCACCGGACTGTCCGGTGCGCCATCGAACAGAAGCCTCCAGCCAACGGTCATGTTTGGTGGTTGGGGCTATAAATACCCCAACCACCCCACCATTCATTGCATCCAAGTTTTCCAACTCTCAACCACTTACAAGAGCTAGGCATTCAATTCTAGACACATACAAAGAGATCAAATCCTCTCCAATTCCACTCAAGCCTTTAGTGACTAGAGAGAGAGATTTGCCGTGTTCTTTTGAGCTCTTGCGCTTGGATCGCTTTCTTTCTTTCTCACTTGTTCTTGTGATCAAAACTCAATTGTAACCAAGGCAAGAGGCACCAATTGTGTGGTGGCCCTTGCGGGGAAGTTTTGTTCCCGTTTGATTGAGAAGAAGAAAAGCTCACTCGGTCCGAGGGATCGTTTGAGAGAGGGAAGGGTTGAAAGAGACCCGGCCTTTGTGGCCTCCTCAACGGGGAGTAGGTTTGAGAGAACCGAACCTCGGTAAAACAAATCCGCGTGTCACTCTCTTCATTTGCTTGCGATTTGTTTTGCGCCCTCTCTCGCGGACTCGTTTATATTTCTAACGCTAACCCGGCTTGTAGTTGTGTTTATATTTGTAAATTTCAGTTTCGCCCTATTCACCCCCCTCTAGGCGACTTTCAATTGGTATCAGAGCCCGGTGCTTCATTAGAGCCTAACCGCTCGAAGTGATGTCGGGAGATCACACCAAGAGGGAGATGGAGACCGGCGATAACAAGCCCACTACAAGCCAAGGGAGCACTTCATCGGAAGAGTCCCGCACCAAGAGAAGGGAGAAGAAGAAGAACTCCTCCAAGCGGAAGGAGAAAAGATCTTCCTCTTCTCACCACAAGGAGAAGAAGGAAAAATCTTCTTCTCACAAGCCGCATCGGAGTGGGGACAAGCACAAGAGGATGAGGAAGGTGGTCTACTACGAGACCGACACTTCATCGACATCTACCTCCGGCTCCGACGCGGCATCCGTCACTTCTAAACGCCAAGAGCGTAAGAAGTATAGTAAGATTCCCCTACGCTACCCTCGCATTCCTAAACATACACCTTTACTATCCGTCCCATTAGGCAAACCACCAACTTTTAATGGTGAAGATTATGCTATGTGGAGTAATTTGATGCGATTTCATCTAACCTCTCTCCACAAAAGAATATGGGATGTTGTTGAGTATGGTGTACAGGTACCATCTATAGGGGATGAGGACTATGACACGGACGAAGTGGCCCAAATCGAGCACTTCAACTCTCAAGCCGCAACCATTCTCCTTGCCTCTCTAAGCAAGGAGGAATACAACAAAGTGCAAGGGTTGAAGAACGCAAAGGAGATTTGGGACCTACTCAAGACGGCGCACGAGGGTGATGAACTCACAAAGATCACCAAGCGGGAAACGATCGAGGGGGAGCTCGGTCGCTTCCGTCTTCGCCAAGGGGAGGAGCCACAAGATATGTACAACCGGCTCAAGACCTTGGTAAACCAAGTGCGCAACCTCGGGAGCGCAAAATGGGATGACCACGAAGTGGTTAAGGTTATTCTAAGAGCTCTTATTTTCCTTAACCCCACTCAAGTACAATTAATTCGTGGTAATCCTAGATATCCACTAATGACCCCCGAGGAAGTTATCGGGAATTTTGTAAGCTTTGAATGCATGATTAAGGGCTCAAAGAAGATCAACGAGCTTGACGAGCCTTCCACATCCGAGGTACAACCGGTGGCCTTCAAGGCAACGGAGGAGAAGAAGGAGGAGTCTACACCAAGTAGACGACCAATTGATGCCTCCAAGCTCGACAACGAGGAGATGGCCCTAATCATCAAAAGCTTTCGGCAAATCCTCAAGCAACGGAAGGGGAAGGATTACAAATCCCGTTCCAAGAAGGTTTGCTACAAGTGTGGTAAGCCCGGTCATTTTATTGCAAAATGTCCTATGTCTAGTGACAGTGACAGGGGCGACGACAAGAAGGGAAAGAGGAGGGAAAAGAAGAAGTACTACAAGAAGAAGGGCGGCGATGCCCATGTTTGTCGGGAGTGGGACTCCGACGAAAGCTCAAGCGACTCCTCCGACGACGAGGACGCCGCCAACATCGCCGTCACCAAGGGCCTCCTCTTCCCCAACGTCGGCCACAAGTGTCTCATGGCCAAGGACGGCAAAAAGAAGGTAAAATCAAGGTCCTCCACTAAATATGAAACATCTAGTGATGAGGATAATGATAAAAATGAGGAGGATAACTTGCGCATTCTTTTTGCCAACCTTAACATGGAACAAAAGGAAAAATTAAATGAGCTAATTAGTGCCATCCATGAAAAGGATGATTTCTTGGACTCCCAAGAGGACTTCCTAATCAAGGAAAATAAGAAACATGTTAAGGTTAAAAATGCTTATGCTCTAGAAGTAGAAAAATGTAACAAATTATCTAGTGAGCTAAGCACATGCCATGACACTATAGCCAACCTTAGAAATGAAAATGTTAAATTAATTGCTAAGGTTGATTCTCATGTTTGCATTGATCCTAGAAATGATAATGTTGATTTGCTTGCTAGGATTGATGAGTTGAATGTTTCTATTACTAGCCTTAGAAATGAGAATGAGAAACTAATTGCTAAGGCTAAGGATTTTGATGTTTGCAATGCTACCATTTCCGACCTTAGAACTAAAAATGATTTGTTGCATGCTAAGGTCATTGAATTAAAATCTTGCAAACCTTCTACATCTACTGAGCATGTTTCCATTTGTACTAGATGTAAAGATATTAATGTTGATGCTATTCATGATCACCTAGCATTAATTAAAAAACAAAATGATCACATAGCTCAACTAAATGCTAAGATTAGTGAGCATGACTTAGAAAATGAAAAATTTAAATTTGCTAGAAGCATGCTCTATAATGGGAGACGCCCTGGCATTAAGGACGGCATTGGCTTCCAAAAGGGTGACAATGTCAAAATTAATGCCCCTCCAAAGAACTTATCTAACTTTGTTAAGGGCAAGGCTCCCATGCCTCAGGATAACGAGGGTTACATTTTGTACCCTGCCGGCTATCCTGAGAGCAAGATTAGGAAAATTCATTCTAGGAAGTCTCACTCTGGCCCTAATCATGCTTTTATGTATAAGGGTGAGACATCTAGATCTAGGCAACCAACCCATGCCAAGTTGCCTAGAAAGAAAACTACTAATGCATCAAATGATCATAGCATTTCATTTAAAACTTTTGATGCATCTTATGTTTTGACTAACAAATCCGGCAAGGTAGTTGCCAAGATTGTTGGGGGCAAACACAAGGGCTCCAAGACTTGTGTTCGGGTACCCAAAGTTCTCGTTTCTAATGCCAAAGGACCCAAAACCGTTTGGGTACCTAAAACAAAGAACTAAACTTGTTTTGTAGGTTTATGCATCCGGGGGCTCAAGTTGGATACTCGACAGCGGGTGCACAAACCATATGACAGGGGAGAAAAGGATGTTCTCCTCATATGAGAAAAACCAAGATCCCCAACGAGCTATCACATTCGGGGATGGAAATCAAGGTTTGGTCAAAGGATTGGGTAAAATTGCTATATCTCCTGACCATACTATTTCCAATGTTTTTCTTGTAAATTCTTTAGATTACAATTTGCTTTCCGTATCCCAATTATGTAAAATGGGCTACAACTGTCTATTTACTGATATTGGTGTTACTGTCTTTAGAAGAAGTGATGATTCAATAGCATTTAAAGGAGTGTTAGAGGGTCAGCTATACTTGGTTGATTTTGATAGAGCTGAACTCGACACTTGCTTAATTGCTAAGACTAACTTGGGTTGGCTTTGGCACCGCCGACTAGCCCATGTTGGAATGAAGAATCTTCACAAGCTTCTAAAGGGAGAACACATTTTAGGACTAACCAATGTTCATTTTGAGAAAGACAGGATTTGTAGCGCGTGCCAAGCCGGGAAGCAAGTTGGTGTCCATCATCCACACAAAAACATCATGACTACCGACAGGCCACTGGAGCTCCTTCACATGGATTTATTCGGCCCGATCGCTTACATAAGTATCGGCGGTAGTAAGTATTGTCTTGTAATTGTGGATGATTATTCTCGCTTCACTTGGGTATTCTCTTTGCAGGAAAAATCACAAACCCAACAGACCTTAAAAGGATTCTTGAGACGAGCTCAAAATGAGTTCGGCTTAAGGATCAAGAAAATTAGAAGCGACAACGGGACGGAGTTCAAGAACTCTCAAATTGAAGGCTTCCTTGAGGAGGAGGGCATCAAGCATGAGTTCTCTTCTCCCTACACTCCACAACAAAATGGTGTAGTGGAGAGGAAGAATCGAACTCTATTGGACATGGCAAGAACCATGCTTGATGAATACAAGACACCGGATCGGTTTTGGGCGGAAGCAGTCAACACCGCCTGCTACGCCATCAACCGGTTATATCTTCATCGAATCCTCAAGAAGACATCTTATGAACTCCTAACCGGTAAAAAGCCAAATATTTCATATTTTAGAGTTTTTGGTAGCAAATGCTTTATTCTTGTTAAGAGAGGTAGAAAATCCAAATTTGCTCCTAAAACTGTAGAAGGCTTTTTACTAGGATATGACTCAAACACAAGGGCATATAGAGTCTTTAACAAGTCCTCAGGACTTGTTGAAATTTCTTGTGACGTTGTGTTTGATGAGACTAACGGCTCTCAAGTAGAGCAAGTTGATCTTGATGAGATAGGTGAAGAACAGGCTCCATGCATGGCGCTAAGAAACATGTCCATTGGGGATGTGTGTCCTAAGGAATCCGAAGAGCCTCCACATGCACAAGATCAACCATCCTCCTCCATGCAAGTATCTCCACCAACACAAATTGAGGATGAGGCTCAAGATGTTGAACAAGAAGACCAAGAAGATGAGCCACCTCAAAATGACGGCAACGATCAAGGGGGAGATGCAAATGATGAAGACAAGGAGGATGAACAACCAAGGCCGCCACACCCAAGAGTCCACCAAGCAATACAACGAGATCACCCCGTCGACATCATCCTCGGCGACATTCATAAGGGGGTAACTACTCGATCTCGTGTTGCACATTTTTGTGAACATTACTCTTTTGTTTCCTCTATTGAGCCACACAGGGTAGAGGAAGCACTTCAAGATTCGGATTGGGTGATGGCGATGCAAGAGGAGCTCAACAATTTCACAAGAAATGAGGTATGGCATTTGGTTCCACGTCCTAACCAAAATGTTGTAGGGACCAAGTGGGTCTTCCACAACAAGCAAGATGAGCATGGTGTGGTGACTAGGAACAAAGCTCGACTCGTGGCCAAGGGGTATTCACAAGTCGAAGGTTTGGATTTTGGTGAAACCTATGCACCCGTAGCTAGGCTTGAGTCAATTCGTATATTATTAGCCTATGCTACTTACCATGGCTTCAAGCTTTATCAAATGGACGTGAAGAGTGCCTTCCTCAATGGACCGATCAAGGAGGAGGTCTATGTTGAGCAACCTCCCGGCTTTGAAGATAGTGAGTACCCTAACCATGTTTATAGGCTCTCTAAGGCGCTTTATGGGCTCAAGCAAGCCCCAAGAGCATGGTATGAATGCCTTAGAGATTTCCTTATTGCTAATGGCTTCAAAGTCGGCAAGGCCGATCCTACTTTATTCACTAAGACTCTTGACAATGATTTGTTTGTATGCCAAATTTATGTTGATGATATCATATTTGGGTCTACTAACAAATCTACATGTGAAGAATTTAGTAGGATCATGTCACAGAAGTTCGAGATGTCTATGATGGGGGAGTTGAAATATTTCTTAGGATTTCAAGTCAAGCAACTCCAAGAGGGCACCTTCATCAGCCAAACAAAGTATACTCAAGACATTCTAAGCAAGTTTGGAATGAAGGATGCCAAGCCCATCAAGACTCCCATGGGAACAAATGGGCATCTCGACCTCGACACGGGAGGTAAGTCCGTGGATCAAAAGGTATACCGGTCGATGATTGGTTCATTACTTTACTTATGTGCATCTCGACCGGACATTATGCTTTCCGTTTGCATGTGTGCAAGATTCCAAGCCGACCCTAAGGAATCACACCTTACGGCCGTGAAACGAATCTTGAGATATTTGGCTTATACTCCTAAGTTTGGGCTTTGGTACCCTCGGGGATCCACTTTTGATTTGATTGGGTATTCGGATGCCGATTGGGCGGGGTGTAGGATTAATAGGAAGAGCACATCGGGGACTTGCCAGTTCTTGGGAAGATCCTTGGTGTCTTGGGCTTCAAAGAAGCAAAATTTGGTCGCTCTTTCTACTGCCGAAGCCGAATATATTGCCGCAGGCCATTGTTGCGCGCAATTGCTTTGGATGAGGCAAACCCTGCGGGACTACGGTTACAAATTAACCAAAGTCCCTTTGCTATGTGATAATGAGAGTGCAATCAAAATGGCCGACAATCCTGTTGAGCATAGCCGCACTAAACACATAGCCATTCGGTATCATTTTCTTCGGGATCACCAACAAAAGGGGGATATCGAGATTTCTTACATTAACACTAAAGATCAATTAGCCGATATCTTTACCAAGCCTCTTGATGAGCAATCTTTTACCAGACTTAGGCATGAGCTCAATATTCTTGATTCTAGGAATTTCTTTTGCTAGTCTTGCACACATAGCTCATAAATATACCTTTGATCATGTCTCTTTTATATATGCTATGACTAATGTGTTTTCAAGTGTATTTCAAACCAAGTCATAGGTATATTGAAAGGGAATTGGAGTCTTCGGCGAAGACAAGGCTTCCACTCCACTCTACTACTCATTCTTCGCCGTCGCTCCGCATAATCTCTCCAACTTTGGTATAATCTTCACTCATTCATTTCATGACCAAAGGGGGAGAAAGTACTTCATTGGGCTCTAATGATTCCGTTTTTGGCGATTCATGCCAAAGGGGGAGAAAATATGAGCCCAAAGCAAAAGGACCGCACCACCACCTAATTTTATAAATTTGATGATTTCATATTGGTAAATTTCAAAATTGGTATCTCTTTGTGTTCTAAAGGGGGAGCAACTAGTATTTTCAAAATTGATGTCTTAAAACCCTCTTGAACACTAAGAGGAGACCTTATTTGAGGGGGAGTTTTGTTTAGTCAAAGGAAAAGCATTTGAACAAAGGAAGAAAATTTCAAATCTTGAAAATGCTTTGCAAAATCTTATTCATTTACCTTTGACTATCTTGCAAAATGACCTTGAAAAGAATTTACAAAAGAATTTGCAAAAACAAAACTTATGGTGCAAATGAGGTCCAATATGTCAAAAACAAAGAAAACAATCCATGCGCATTCATATAAGTATTTATATTGGTTCAATTCCAAGCAACCTTTGCACTTACATTATGCAAACTAGTTCAATTATGCACTTCTATTTTTGCTTTGGTTTGTGTTGGCATCAATCACCAAAAAAGGGGAGATTGAAAGGGAATTAGGCTTACACCTAGTCCCCAAATAATTTTGGTGGTTGAATTGCCCAACACAAATATTGGACTAACTAGTTTGCTCTAGTGCATAAGTTATACAGGTGCAAAAGGTTCACACTTAGCCAATAAAAAGATCAAGTTTTGGATTCAACTAAGGAGCAATGAGGCAACCGAAGGCACCTCTGGTCTGGGGGGCACCGGACTGTCCGGTGTACACCGGACAGTGTCCGGTGCGCCACAAGTGCACCAGAGGACTCCGACTTCAAACTCTTCGCCTTCGGGAATTCTCGGAAGCCGGCGCGCTATAATTCACCGGACTGTCCGGTGTGCACCGGACATGTCCGGTGCTCCAAGGAAGCGCGGTCTCCGGAACTCGCCAGCCTCGGGTTCGCGCAGCAGCCGCTCCGCTAAAATTCACCGGACTGTCCGGTGTGCACCGGACTGTCCGGTGTGCCAGCGGAGCAACGGCTATTTCGGCGCCAACGGCTCCCTGCGGCGCATTTAATGCGCGTTCTGCGCGCGCAGTCGTCAGGCGTGCCCATTCCGGCGCACCGGACAATGAATAGTTGTTGTCCGGTGTGCACCGGACATCCAGGCGGACCCAGAAGTCAGAAGCTCCAACGGTCAGAATCCAACGGCAGTGATGACGTGGCAGGGGCACCGGACTGTCCGGTGCGCACCGGACTGTCCGGTGCGCCATCGAACAGAAGCCTCCAGCCAACGGTCATGTTTGGTGGTTGGGGCTATAAATACCCCAACCACCCCACCATTCATTGCATCCAAGTTTTCCAACTCTCAACCACTTACAAGAGCTAGGCATTCAATTCTAGACACATACAAAGAGATCAAATCCTCTCCAATTCCACTCAAGCCTTTAGTGACTAGAGAGAGAGATTTGCCGTGTTCTTTTGAGCTCTTGCGCTTGGATCGCTTTCTTTCTTTCTCACTTGTTCTTGTGATCAAAACTCAATTGTAACCAAGGCAAGAGGCACCAATTGTGTGGTGGCCCTTGCGGGGAAGTTTTGTTCCCGTTTGATTGAGAAGAAGAAAAGCTCACTCGGTCCGAGGGACCGTTTGAGAGAGGGAAGGGTTGAAAGAGACCCGGCCTTTGTGGCCTCCTCAATGGGGAGTAGGTTTGAGAGAACCGAACCTCGGTAAAACAAATCCGCGTGTCACTCTCTTCATTTGCTTGCGATTTGTTTTGCGCCCTCTCTCGCGGACTCGTTTATATTTCTAACGCTAACCCGGCTTGTAGTTGTGTTTATATTTGTAAATTTCAGTTTCGCCCTATTCACCCCCCCTCTAGGCGACTTTCATCATTACATACTCTCCTAGGCACATGACGCACAACATGACTTCTCCTAGGCCTACTTCTACCATGCACAAGAGTAGAGCTAGAGGAAAACATAGCATGTGAATCAAAAGCATTATGATCATAACTCCTATGAGCATTCCTAGAATATTTTCTATTATACATAAAAGCATGATTCTTTTGAATACTACTAGCCATAGGGGCCTTCCCTTTCTCCTTGGCGAGAATGGGAGCCTTTTGGCTTGTTAGGTTCTTAGCTTCCTTTCGAAAACCAAGCCCATCCTTAATTGAGGGGTGTCTACCAATTGTGTAGGCATCCCTAGCAAACTTTAATTTATCAAAATCAATCTTGCAAGTCTTAAGTTGAGCATTAAGACTTGCCACCTCATCATTTAATTTAGAAATGGATGCTAGATGATCATCACAAGCATCAATATCAAAATCCTTGCATCTATTGCAAATAACTACATGTTCTACACAAGATCTAGTAGTATTAGCTTCCTCTAGCTTAGCATTTAGATCATCATTCAAAATCTTTAAACTAGAGATTGATTCATGGCAAGCAGATAACTCAGAAGATAGTATTTCATTCCTTTTAGTTTCTAAAGCAAGAGATTTTTGTACACTAACAAATTTGTCATGTTCTTCATATAAAATGTCCTCTTGCTTCTTTAGCAATCTATCTTTTTCATTTAGAGCATCAATTAACTCATTAATTTTATCTACTTTAGCTCTATCTAAACCCTTAAATAAATCAGTATAATCTACTTCATCATCACTAGAATCATCATCGCTTGAAGTAGTATACTTAGGGGTTTCTCGAACACTTACCTTCTTTTCCTTGGCCATGAAGCAAGTGTGGCATTCGTTGGGGAAGAGAAAAGACTTGTTGAAGGCCAAGGCTGCCAGTCCTTCATCGTTGGAGTCGGATGAAGAGCAGTCCGAGTCCCATTCTTTGCCAAGGTGCGCCTCGCCCTTCGCCTTCTTGTAAACCTTCTTCTTCTCCCTCTTCTCATGCTTTTCTTGTTCCTGGTCATTTTCATTATCGGGGCATTGTGCTATAAAATGACCAGTCTTACCGCATTTGAAGCAGGAGCGCTTCCCCTTTGCTTTGTTCTTGTTGGGGTGCTCCTTGCGTCCTTTTAGAGCGGTCTTGAAGCGTTTAATGATTAGGGCCATCTCTTCTTCGTTTAGCCCGGCAGCTTTAACTTGTGCCACCTTGCTTGGTAGCGTCTCCCTGCTGCTTGTTGCTTTGAGGGCAATGGTTTGAGGCTCGTGGACGGGTAGTGGACCGTTTAGAGCATCGTCCACATATCGGGCCTCCTTCACCATCATGCGCCCGCTCACAAACTTCCCAAGAATCTCCTCGGGCGTCATCTTGGTGTACCTAGGATTCTCACAAATAAGGTTAACAAGATGGGGGTCAATTACCGTGAATGACCTTAGCATAAGTCGGACGACGTCGTGGTCCGTCCATCTTATGCTTCCATAGCTTCTAATCTTGTTAACCAGGATCTTGAGCCTGTTGTATATTTGTGTTTGCTCCTCTCCCCTGATCATCACGAACCTTCCCAGCTCGCCTTCGACCAACTCCATTTTGGTGATCGTGGTGGCGTCGTTCCCCTCATGAGATATCTTGAGGGTGTCCCAGATTTGCTTGGCATTGTCCAAGCCGCTCACCTTGTTGTATTCATCCCTGCATAAAGAAGCTAGCAAAACAGTGGTAGCTTGTGCATTCTTATGAATTTGCTCATTAATATACATAGGGTTATCTGTACTATCGAAATGCATTCCATTTTCAACTATCTCCCAAATACTAGGATGGAGAGAAAATAAGTGACTACGCATTTTGTGACTCCAAAAAGAGTAGTCTTCTCCATCAAAGTGTGGAGGTTTCCCAAGTGGAATTGATAGCAAATAAGCATTGGAATTGAATGGAATACGAGAATAATCAAATGAAAAGTTTTGATTAACTGGTTTCTTTTTAGACGAGTCATCGTCGTCGTCGTCTCTTGGTGAAGAAGAGGAGGCGTCGCTGTCATAGTAAATGATCTTCTTGATGCGCCTCTTCTTCTTCCCGTCCTTTTTCTTGTGACTTGAGCCAGAGTCAATGGGCTTGTTGTCTCTTGGCGCGTTGAAGATGGACTCCTTCTCTTTGTCATTGACCACCATCCCCTTTCCCTTAGGATCCATCTCTTCGGGTGATTAGTCCCATTACGTGAAGAGAGCGACTCTGATACCAATTGAGAGCACCTAGAGGGGGGGGGGTGAATAGGTGATCCTGTAAAATTCAACACTAATAGCCACAAAACTTAGTTATGAAAGTTAGAACGGCTAAGTAGCTTGAAACTAGCTCTTGTGAACACATACAATCAAAGAGAAAGCATAAAAGAGACACTCGATTTTATCCCGTGGTTCGGCTAAGTAACACTTGCATACTTCCACGTTGTGGCGTCCCAATAGATGAGGGTTGCACTCAACCCCTTTCAAGTGATCCGATGATCAACTTGAATACCATGTTTTTTCCTTTCTTAGTCTTTCTCCCGTTTGCGAGGAATCTCCACAACTTGGAGCCTCTCGCCCTTACAATGATGATCACAAAAGAAGCACAGAAGTAAGGTAGGGAAGAGCAACACACACAAGATTCAAATCCACAACACAATCACGCACACAAGTCACAACTCGAGCTCAAAACATAACGCACGGAGTTCACTACTCAAATGGAGCTCAAGTCACTATCTCAAAGAAACGAATGCGTGAAGTTGGAGTCTTGGAGTCTTAGAATGTTTCTTGTAAGCTTGGGTGACTCCTCCATGCGCCTAGGGGTCCCTTTTATAGTCCCAAGGCAGCTAGGAGCCGTTGGAGATCAACAAAGAAGGCTATCCTTGCCTTCTGTCGAGTGGCGCACCAGACAGTCCGGTGCGCCACCGGACAGTCACTGTAGACGGTCCGGTGACGATCTCCTTCCTTTTCTGGCGCAGGCGACCGTTGTAGCTCTGGGCCGGTTGGCGCACCGGACACTGTCCGGTGCACACCGAACAGTCTAGTGCCCCATGCCAACCGTTAGCGCGGGCCACGCGTCTCCCGCGGATTGCGCGGCCGACCGTTGCGCTGGCGACCGTTGGCTCACCGGACAGTCCGGTGCACCACCGGACAGTCCGGTGAATTATAGCCGTACGCCGCCAAACTTTTCCCGAGAGTGGCCTTTTCACCGGAGTCCAGCCTGGCGCACCGGACACTGTCCGGTGCACCACCGGACAGTCCGGTGTGCTAGACTGAGCTGATCTTCGGCTGCACACAGCCAGTCTTTTGCAATCCTTTTCTTTTCCTGTTTCTAGCACTTAGACAAAATATGTTAGTACTCAAAACAATGTACTAAGTCTAAAAACATACCTCATGTCTTGATTTGCACTTTTCTCTTTATTTAGCACATAAGAACTTAATCAAATGTGTTGGCCACTTAATCACCAAAACATAATAGAAATTGTCTAATGGCACATTTCCCTTTCAGAGACGACCTTGCGGGGCGACTAGTTTGTGGCCCCACGCAAGGGTTTTCGCTTTCTAGTGGACCTGAGGGATATCTGTCACCCACAACACTCGCTCCCAAACAAGCCCTAATGGAGGGAAAGAAGAGGCTAGCCACCGCCGCCGCTTGGTGTATGCTCGTCGTGCTCCTGTTGTTCGTCCAGCCGCAGTAGGTGGTGGCCTTGCGGCCTTTTCCATGTGTTTTGCCGTGGCTACAAGCGGTGCTACGCCGAGTGCCGGAAAGACCATGGGCCGCCTACCCCTGCAACTTACGGTGCCTCCAGGACTATGTCCATGACGACTAGCAATTGCCACCGGCACGCCACGCGCCCCAGGTTCGCCGCTGACTTCAACCGCGTTGTCATGAGCACCGCCTTGGCAGCGGCTGGTGGTGGCGCTGAGGTGTGTGTGTCTCGTTGACTGCCACAATAGCGTCGGCCACTCCAATCTGCTCAGCTGAAAGTGGCCAAATGGCGATCGAGGACGACGAACGAACCAGTAGGGTTTGATTCGTCAGTTCATTAATGCAATGACGATCAACTATTGACCAAGACAAACTATATATGATATATATCTATGTGGTTATTAAAAACATAAACAAAGTTCCAGCACGCCAATGTGCGTACATGATTAGTATAGCTTTACTCCCGGTCTCCAGAGAACAAATTGGGAAGATATATGTTCATGTACTAATGCACTTCTTGTTGAACACTCCTATGATCTTCTGTGTTGTTAGGTGCATCAATAGTTAATCTATATCTTTAACAGCTTACTCATTCACGTCTCTTATTTTAAACTCCAATATATAAACAATATCATTTATATTGCAAAATAGTGTTTTACATTGTCTTAGAGATGTTTGAATGCACTAGAGTTAATAGTTAGTGGCAAAAAATAGTTGAGACATCCAAATACACTGGCTAATAGTTCAGCTATTATCTATTTTTAGTAAATTAGTTAATAGTTAGGTAGATATTTGTTAGCTAGCTAATTCTACTAACAATTTTTAGCCAACTAACTATTAGTTCTAGTCTCTACTACTTATTAAGGCTCTAAGGGTAGCCTGCCACTTTTGGTTCTGCCACCCGAACTCCCGCCCAGCGCCCTGCGAAATCTCCAAAATTCCCGCCCAACGCGCCCTGCGAAAATCTCCGAAATTCCCGCCCAACGCCCCTGCGAATTCCCGCCCAGCAAAAAAATAAGCAGGGCCGCGAACGACATTAATCCCCCCAGGACAGTGGGGAGCTCCTGCAGCTCCTCTTGCACCCATTCCAAACAGCGAAGCCCGGCCTCTCGCTCCGGCACCACGAAGTCACCGGTCCGCGCACCCAGCTCGCGATATGTGGCCATAAGCTGTGTGCGCGTCCGTTCGGCCTCCGTTCGCACCGCGGCTTCGGCCCCCTTCGCGCGGCTCTCCAGAGCGGTGAGCCGCCCCCGCAGGTCTTCGGCAAGATCCTTGGCAAGATTGGCCTCCGCCTGTGCCAGCCTAGCCTCCGCCTGCGCGGCCTGCTCCTTGGCGATGGCCTCGTTGGTTTCCCTCCTCTCCCCCGCCAGCTGGCGCCGGAGGTCAGCCTTTTCCTCCTCCAGGGCGGCCACCTTGTCCGCCAGTTTACGACACTTGCTGTCGGAGGCAGACTTCTCACGGACAGCGTCAGCATGTTGCGTCCGAAGTCTCTCGACTTCGGCAGATAAGGCTGCCGTAAGTGCCCCCGACGCAGTACGGCTGGTGAAGTCAGCCACCTGCAGAGCACACGTAAGGCCATGGCCGTAAAAAAAAAAGAGCTCGGTGGACCTGACTCAGCGCCTCCGTCACTCCTTTCAGCCGGCGGGTCGCCGCGCCAGCCTCGTCTCTGACCAACGCGAGGGCCGACACCTCGCCTCCGGCGCCAAGGGTCCCGCCCCTCGCCTTCGACGACAGCGCAGCCGTCGCGATTGCCCCGGCAGGCACAGCTATAGCAAGCCAGCCCTCGTCCGACCCTGCAGTGCATCAACGATTTAAAAAAAAGGGCGGCCGGGTAACTTACCCCCAAGATAATCGTCCACACTAATGTCGGTGCCGAAGTCGGCAACGCGTTTGCCCGGCGGCGGCAACGTTCGGGCCGCCTTCGAAGCCTCCGCCACCCCGCTGGCCGGCGGCACCACCTTCGTCAGCTTGGAGACTCCGGCGCCCGCCGTTGTCTCCGGCGCCTTGCTGGGTGCAGAGGCACCCGCCTTCGCCGCCAGCGGCGGCTTGCCTCCGCTGGAGGCCGCAGCCTTCGCCGTTCCCCGCTGCCTTTTCGGCCAGGGATCGTGAATTGATTTAATTCGAAGACCCTGTTCAAACGTTCATTTGACCCGCGAATATCAAAGCTGCGCTGGCCTTCCGTCCTCGCCACGTACCGCCCCACGAGCCACACCGCCAAGTCCTCCGCATCACGCACAAAGGCGGCCGGATCACGGTTTCGCAAATTCAGTGCAAAGGCAGGACTTCGCACCACCCTTCCTCCGTGAAAAGGCATCTGGCGAGGGCACACTTCGCCCAGCGCCCAGCCGTGCGCCAAGGGCCAGACCCCGTACGCCACGAATTCTTCAACTAAATCACGACCACTGCTCTGGCCGGCAGCGCATCGAAGGGCCCCTTCGTTTGCATCCTCTTCTGCCACTTCAAAAGGCGGATACGCAGAGTAATAGTGAGAGCACATCTCACACACGGGAAGTCCTTCGTGGCCTTCGACAGTAGCCTCAGCAACGTAAAACCAAAATTCATTCCAATTGCCCCACTTGTTGCGGGCGCACGGAACCAACTCCACTACTGGCATTGTGGTCTTGCCGGTCTTTGGCGTGAATGTGCACGACCCAAACTGGGCAACTCCGCCCTCAACCACCCTCTTCTGCCAATGCAAGCAGTAATTCTTCGCAAAAACTTCAACCGACGGCTGTCCGCCGTACGAAGTCGTCGCCCAGACATACTTCGCCAGCGCCACCACGGCGTTCGGTGTCAGCTGATGAATTTGAACGTTGAATCTACGCAGGACTTCGCCAACAAACCGGTGCGCAGGCAAGCGGAGACCGGCGACGAAGAACGCCTCGAAAACAACCAATTCACCCTCCGGCTCGGGGACTTCCTCCGTCCCCGGAGCACGAGCGACTCCGCCGCCCACAGAGCGCGACGCTTCGGAAAACCCGCAGTCCAACAGTACGATGTCCATCAACGGTCACATCAAATACCCCCGCGGAACCACTTCGAGCGAGGGCAGCGTCTCCGCCATCTAGCGACGTCTTCGGCACCAGGTGACTTTGTCGAACTGGTCCCTCGGAGGGCAAATGTTGGAGCGAAGGCAGAAACGCCACCCTTCGCCCGAAGTCTCCACCGCTTAGCCCTTGCCCTAACAGACAAAGCAGGCAGGGACACCCTCCGCTTGTCGGCACCAGAGACAACACGGAGACCCTTCGCTCGATTCGGCACCAGACGAAGGCCTGCGGCGACGCCTCCCACGGCGCGGCCTCGGTCAGTTCCGAGGCCCACATGAGATCTGGCCCATTGTAACGGGCCCTGCGTGGCCGCCTTTGTGTTACGGGCCTAATTTGTAAAGGCGTACTTGTAATTACAGCTTGTAACCCCGCTTTATGGGAATATTCTGGGGATAAACTAGGTACCTGAGGGCACATGCGTCCTTGACGCAAGGCGCCGTGCACTCGGTTACCTATAAATACCCCCGCACAGTGCCCGTGAGAGGCTAGATTAACAGAGCTTTTGCCATCACGCGCGAGTGCCCTGTTGCCATCACCATTCACTCGTGTTGGATCTCCTAGCTGTCGAGAGACAGTTCCAACACCATGAAGGTATAATGATGTGGCCATTTTAGCATATGATTTTGCAGGATGCACAAATTTTCTTCCCTATAACCGTTGATTTATTGCTAATGTTGTCGCTTTGTGAGATCAGCAGAAATGCTTGAGAACACAGAATTTTGGTCAAAGTCAAACTACTCCCATGTGGAGCATTTGGAGTGCCATATGGAAGTTAAAATGGAGCTGAATGAAGGAGAACAAATGATTGATCACGCAGAAGCTAGCCGATATGAATTGTTTAGCAACGATGAGATATACAAAGGCGGTTGTAGATGAAACTGAATTGTTGTTAGCAAGTAGTAGGTGGTTGTAGCAGCCAGCCTGTTTTCTTTGCAAGATTATCTTGTTTATGTGGGTGCACAGACCCCAAAAAAAACTGAAAGGAGACTACTGAGGCTGCATCAATTCTGTTTTTATCTGTATGCTACTTTTAGCTAGAGAGAGTTGAACATGTTAGTATCATGGTAATTTCTCAAAATTGGAAGACTGATACAAAGATGCAGCTACCGACTTAGAAAATCCTATCAGCTTCTGTCAAGCACTGTAAGTTGATCACACATGTTTCTCACTCTTTGATATCATCTGAAACAAAAATAACTTGATTGCTCATTTCATTTATCTTTCTGCTGTTGAAATGTTAAGTCATCTAAAATAATAAAAAAAGAACTGACTTTGTTTACATCTATGATGTGCATCCCTATCTCCATGAGCCACGCCATCAGCATGACTTAAAAAGGGCCAGGGGAGCTGGAGGTCGGTTTCTCAATTCAAAGTCAGATGACAAGGAAGAGAACTCCGAAACAAGTCACAAAGAGAAACAGATCTGAGTTGCGCCCCACAAGAGTGGCCAACTGTCAACCCCACCGTCTCCCAACAGTGCATCGTCAGCTAATCAGGCAGACAGGGTGATTCAAAACTCACAGCTGAAGAGATTTTAGCCCCTGAGCTAGATGTGGCAACAGTTCTGTACAGAAAGCGCTAGCGGGCAGCAGAAACATGGTGTTGGTCGGTCGGTTGTTGTAGGACATGTTCCATAGAAAAGCATAGATGAGTCTACAGGTTTTGGAGTCTTGGTTTAGTCCTCTGTGTATTCACCTTTCTGTACGATTTTAGTAGCATTGTGTCCCTTCCCCTGGATCCGAATCAGCATGATTGGTAGCCTGTCTAAGCGGACGCATGCATTCCCGCATGCAGCAGTTTTTTACTTTACGGTTGTTTGGTTGTCCGCACATACATGTGCTGCATCTACGTATCCAAAGTACGTCTGTTTGGTTGGTGGGTAAGTGTGCTGGTTTGGCTCGAGAGATGCAGCAGAACGCTCCGAGCCAGACCCGCGGGAAACATGATTTGTTTCCGTCTCTGGGCGGCTAGGCTCAACGGAAGCTGGCCCGAGCGGCCAGGCTGCTTCGAGAAAGCAACCAATCACGCCGAATGTTAAGTGTGTAGCATATTGACTTATTGTTTGCTTTGCTTGGACTTGGAGATTTGGGAGTGGAGTTCATAACCCTACTGTCTTGCATCATCATCCTTGGGGCAAAGAATAAATACTCTTAGCTGGCTATGTGTATGTTGAAGACGATATAATCCCAAATGTAGTACATGTGACCACCTCAACTGAATCTATCTTTGTTTCCTCTACGATACCCTCACAATTGGCCACAGATTCAGAGATCATCTCACACTGTCCTGCAATGCACGTTTTGGTTTGTCTTTGGATTGGCCTTCTGGCATGCATGTACGATGTCTTTGTTTATCCGTTGTCCAGTGAATTGTGTGATGATTGTCGGAATCCATGAGCATTTTTTGAACGAGAGATGCAATGTGCATGGACTCAAGAACACTTGGGTTTGGTTTGGCAGCTGCATCATTCTGTCGTCGGCCTGGCCATCACATGAACGTTTTTACACGCTTTTCTCGAGGGCATTGAAATACTGCCAACGATTACCAACAAGAGTGTACTTTATGGAGTCTTGTGCTTTCAAACAATGTCCCTGCACCTAGACCTTGTCAGAAACTCGCCGGAGAGACAGACTCCACCAGGTCGCCGGCGATCACTCAGATGAACGGGCACGCACGCACGCACGCGAAGCTAGAGAGCAGGACACGAGTTGGTGCTGCTCCAATTGGTAGAAATGTTTTCTGAATAGATTAACTGACTGTAAAAATGCAGGCCCAAGGTTACATAAGCGTGTTTCTATTTCACATACACACAACACCACACATGCACACCAACCTTCTCATTAAACACGATCAGGTCTTGCTTACACTATCAGTCAACAGGTTTTGACCACGAAACTGACAACAGCGACACACAGGCTAAAATGAGCGGCCAAACGCCTACAACAGACTGAAACTGGACAAACACACTGACTGAAACTGGACAGACTGACTGACTGAAGACTGAACAAGTGTGCTCAAGGATTATTCTGACAGACCTGAACTTGGAACTTTCATCATTGATCAATGACTGAATGGCCTACATCTCTACAGTCTGCACAGACAGACAGCATTGAGGAAAAATGATTTCTTTTGAAGAACGATCTTTGCTCGGTTCTGCACGAGGTATAGCACCTTTCTAGCAAAAAATCGTATCTTTGGTACGTATTGTCTGTTGTTAGCAATCCTCTAATTGGTAAAACGCCTCCGAACAACCTAAAAATGGATTTTTTTTTAAAAAAAAAGGATTTTGAAAACTGAATCTCTAGCATAAGGTTCTTGAAGAACGTGTACCAAGCATGAATTCTTTTCGGCAATCCATGCTTCAAGAGGTGTGTGTAACTTCTCTGAAAACCAACCATTAGAGCTAACCGCGTCTCTAGGACATGGTTTCATAAAACCACACCTCTGATCAATTGAGCAAAGTTCAATTGCAAGAGGTGAAACTGTTGATAAATGGTTCTAAGGTCTCGGTGCCATAGATTCAGAATATCTATGGCACAACGTATCTTAGATACAGTGGTCACTAAATCACTCACAATACATATACTAGGTAGGTGCCCGTGCGATGCCACGGAACATAAATTGCGAACCTCCAATGGACTTCATTTGAGACAAGTGATGCCCAAAAAAATGGGGGTAAACTGACACAGCTATCACTTGCATTACTTGCCCTATGCACGGAAGAATCTGACACAACTATCACCCATGAAGATTTCCGGTTAACTTGTGGAACCGGACTTCATTTGAGACAAGACAACAATACCAGTGTTGAGCTTGCCACTCGGGCATGGCACACGCGAGAACACGGGATGATCAAGTAAGAACTGAACAGAATGCACTAATACAAAAGGCTGGCTTGCGTTCGCTTCCTTGCTCCACAGGAAGCATAGCTGATATACAAATCGAGAAGCAATTTATGTTCCGTGGCATCGCACGGGCACCTACCTAGTATATTTAAACATCTCTTAAGCACGGCCATCTGGCCATAGCCGTGGGAGGAGATCCTCCATCGCCCTCTTGCAAATTTGATCAATAACCTTTGTATAAAGGTGTGACGGATGACAAAGTCCCTGTCTCCAGGCTATACGAGAGATTGGATAACGATTTCGTTATATGAGACACTGGTACGTGTGCTCCCCCTGCTCGTTCATGTTGGATGTGGCTATTATGTATAGTACTTCTTTAAATTAAAAATACACTGATTTTTTTTTTGGAAGTAACAGGAATACGATCACGTAACACGGGCGGGGCCGGGAGACGACGAGTCATGTAACACTGAGGCCTTGTTCGTTTGTACTGGATTGATGGATCGGAACGATTCCTAGCTGAATTGTTTCTCTAATTTATATAAACTTTGATTAGCTGGAACGATTCCGGGTGCAATCCGACGTAAACGAACAAGACTTAAGGTATTGTTTGGTTCACACATTTATAACGTGACAAGTAACAGATAACGTTAAACTATGTTTGTTTAAATTCGACCGTAATCAAAATTCGCACTAGAAATTGAAACCGATATATTCAAACATATTACCGCTAGTACTCGAATATAAATTATTACCGTTGTTATTTATATTATATTTCGTGAACTAAATAGCATCTAAAAACACAGGTTGTTACGACTGCAAAATGTAAAAGTGTGTGTTTATTGTAGCCACAAGTCTAGGTCCGGCTCCAGCTCCAACCGCTTCGGCGCGCGTCAAGCGACCTTTTTTTCACAGCAGGAGTGCTAGAGTTGGGGAGGGAGCTATACTACCATTCACTCATCGTGTCTCGAGTAACGTCATGTTTGCGTGTCAGGATCTGTATTTTTGACTCTAGTGAAAAGACAGGGGAAGAACAGCCGATGTGGCGATCAGCTCAACGTACCATCTTCCATGGTGTCGGTTTGGTTCGTCAGGCGTTCAGCCACATCTTTTCCAGATCACTTCTCTGGCTTGCTTCACACGTCCGGCCAGGGCGCGAGGCGGTGAGCAGGCGACGTGCGGCGTGATGCGATGCGACAGGCATGCCCCCGCGCGCGAGGCGCATCCGGTGACAAGACATGAGATACTACTTGCCGTCCGGCAGGCCGTGCGGTCGACATGAGGGCACTTTAATCCAGTTATTATCCTCGTGTGGATCGAGGGAAGACTCTTGCTCGATACATCAGTAATATATCGCTGCACTTTAAACCCTTATCTGCTTTTAACAATTCGATTCTTGTTTTTAGATGAAATTGTTTTTTAGAACACTAGAATCATCATGTTCGCCGCTTGTATTAGATAACATTTTTAGGAACAAGCGGGAAAGTGTTCTATCCGGTATGATTTAATTGTTGCTAGAAATTTTATTTTAGTCCAATCCAATCCGCCTCTTAAACATCTTCATCGTTTCAATTGGCATTAGAGCCTTCTGTCTATTGGTTTAGCCGTTTAGGGTTTACTACCTAGAGAAGGACGTCTAGTACGAATAGACCCCCCTCCTATGTTTGCGGAAAAAAGATTTTCCTTAACTAGAAAATGTTTATATAGTCATATCTAGAGGTCGTTGATATGGGAGTCTCCAGAGCCACTACAAGCACTTCAAAAAAAGGACCCTGCCAACCTATAGTTGGTGACGAGGTGCACTTTGAGAAACGGAATGCAAAGGTAAAAAAACATCCACTTTAGATGTCAACGCAATGATGTTTTTAACCATGTGAGGTTTCACAAGAACATCCACTCACTATGGTGGGATATTTGTGCGCTCCATGAAGAAACAAAGAGTGAGCACGAGGAACACTATCATCTTGTTATGAAAAAACTAGATTCTTTCGAGACGCTTTCTCATGAAAGTGTTGATGACATGCACATTCGCTTAAATGTTCTTGTAGAGAAACTCAACGGGCTAGGGCTTGCTCAATTGTCATAACCTGATGTTGTGAGGAAAATTTAAGTATGGGTAAATTGTTACCACGCTCCATCAAGTTGATCTTTCCACTAACACGCCAATTCAAATGTTAGGGAAGATTAATGCTCATGAGATACATATGCACATCACTACAGAAGATGATTCCTCTGCTAACTGAAAGTCGTCTAGACGGGGTGAATAGGTGAAACCTGAAATTTATCGATTAATACAAACTAAAACCTCGGTTAGGCGTTAGAACAAGAAATAAATCGTTCAAAGTGAGGGAGAGGAGTTCTTTTTACAAGTGTTGCTAAAAATTAATTGCGGAATTACTTAGGAGCAACACAATTGATTTGAAATCAAGTGCAAGCAAGAGAACTTAGAAGAGGGAAATAAATCAAGAGACCAGAGTCTCCGCGGGGATCTCCACACAAACTCGGAGTATCCTACTGGCCTTTACAAGAATGAGAATGAGATTAAGAATGAAAAAGAAACTCAAGTGCACAAGAACTTAGCAATAACTCAAAATGGATCACTCGAAAGCCACTATCTCATTGGTGAGCTTGTTCATCTAGTTCATTAATGCCATAATCCTAAGAAGAACAAGTGGGTAAGAAAGACGACTCTAGCGATGATGGCAATAAGAATGATAAGCCATACAAAAGTAAGGATGATAACAAAAACAAATTCCATAAGAAGGGTAGCGAGGCCTACATTATTGAAGATTGACTCACTGACATTGTATCATCAAGTGGCCCGTCTTCGTATGATAGTGATAAAGAAAAAAAAGAAAAGGTGATTGCACTTGGTATTGGGATATCTCTACTCCTCCACCACCATCATCCTATACACATCTACGTCTTATGGACAAATGTGATCGGAAGGTAAAAAGTGATGGTAATAGTAGTGTTGATGATAGTGATAGTGATGAATAATTCACCACACCCATTTATGATGAGATTGTTAATTTGCTAAACCTATATACACATCATAAGAAATACAGGAGGAAGAACGATAAGCTAAAAACTTGAGAACATGTCTCTTCTATCAAAGTATGACATAGCCGAGAAATCTTGGTATGCAAATCTTCATTAAAGAGTTGTTCATCCTGAGATATAACTCCTCCTGGTGGAGCACTTGGATTGTGCTCAAGCTAGTGGTTTCTATCTATTACTCTTGGAGCAAGAGCTGCTAGCCAACTAGCTGTATCTCATTGAAGCACCATGCTCTTGTAGTTACTCTAAGCTGTTTGTAATCTCCCACAACTCTAGCCTTGGTGGCTTTCTCAATAATGCGATGGTAATTGAAGCCCTGGGCTTCATATAGGTGCGCGGAGCCCCAGCCAGACGAGCCGAGCCTGGTCGAACCGAATGGACCGATCCAGGCGGCCCGCATTAATGCACTGCAGTTATGCAATTATAATAGCTAGTACAAATATGCGTAAACAGACGTGGGCCACTTGTTCGAACGTGGGTCGGTGACGTGTAACCCGTAAATTGGGGAAGCGCATTTAAACAGACAGTTACGACAACGTAAATCTATATATAAAATTGCATAAATCGTAGATCTGTTTTGAAACGGCGAATGCGGCCCGAAAATTACGGCGTGAAAATCTCGCGCGCCCCATCGTGATCAGGTTCTGACTCGGACAGATTTTAGCGTAAAACATGAACCAAAACAGCGTAAATGAGTACAAAATTTAGCGTAAATCGTATATCTGTTTCGTAACCGTAAATGGGTCCCGAAATTACGGAAATTACGGCGTAATAATCGCGTGCGTCCGATCGTGGGCGGGTTTTGGCTCAAATATATTTTAGCGTAAAACGTGAGCTAAAACAGCGTAAATGAGTACACAATTTAGCGTAAATTGTATACCTGTTTCGTATACCAAATTTACGGCGCGATAATCGCGCGCCACCGATCGTGCGCAGGTTCTGGCTCGGACGGATTTAAGCGTAAATCGTGAACCAAAATAACG
Source organism: Zea luxurians (assembly GCA_029449295.1). Taxonomy (NCBI): domain Eukaryota; kingdom Viridiplantae; phylum Streptophyta; class Magnoliopsida; order Poales; family Poaceae; genus Zea; species Zea luxurians. Next base: position 2,890,656 of record JAOPSE010000158.1, on the reverse strand, counting down.
TAAATGAGTATGAATTTTAGCGTAAATCGTCCATCTGTTTCATAATAACGAATGTAGACCGAATGTATCTCTCAGCGCATGAGGTTGTCATAAAACACATCAAGAAATTTCGTAATTTCGTAAATTAGTGTAAGATACAACAAGAAGTGATCTGAGGTAATTGTAGCATAAAATGCAAGCTAACCATCTATAGGAGAACTGTTTCAGATTTTACAATATGATATAAGAGATAATTATTCCTGACTTGTAGCTGCATCTGAAGGGGAGCACGGTGCCATTGGGCCAGAAGAAGCGGAGCTGGCACACCAGGGGTGTCCACTGGTCGACGCCGACGATCCCCGCGACCTTCCATCGCGTCCGGGCCTCCCCCTCCACTCGGAACGGCACCACGCCGTCGCGGAGCGCGGCCTCCATGGCGGCGCTGCCGGCGTCGCCCAGCGGGGCGCCCTGCGCGGCGCCACGTACGCCAGCGGGAGGACGCCCCTGGCGGGCACGCGGAACGGGTAGGCGCGGAGCACCGCCAGCGTCGCGCCGGCGAACGCGTGGCGGCACTCGAGGCGCGAGAAGTAGGCCGCCGAGTGCGCGTTGCCGTTGCGGGCCTCCACCCGGACCGTGACCTGCACGTCGTCCAGCACCATGAAGAGCACCACTGCCGCCCACTCCGCCGCGCCTGACCGGTGCCTCCTGAAGCTGTACCGCCGCGGACGCTGAGGCTCCTCCTCCTCGCGCCCCCTCCACGTCCGCCAATCCGCGGCGGCCGGGGCTCTCCTGCTCGCACGCCTCGAGGGAACCGCCGTCGCCGCTAAAACCTAATCCCTGGCGGCGTGGGGATGTTTTTATAGTGACGACACGTGAGCAGGATCGTGGGCCTGATTCACATAATATGCGTAGACTATATTTGCATAAACTGATACACACATCAGCATAACTCGTATTATAATTTAGCGTAAGCACATGTAGGTACAATAAGCCAAAAAGGGTCCGGTGCGGTCTGCACACCTGGTCGGGGCTTCCTGTAGTTAAATAGAGCCCAGGGCTCTAAATACATATACTATATATATATATATATATATATATATATATATATATATATATATATATATATATATATATATATATATATATATATATATACGCGCTTTTACTGGAGATAGCCTTACACCACATGAAATCCCCAAGAAGAACGTCGCCAGGGAGAATGAACAAGCCATCTAATCATGCCATTCTATGGATCATTGCATACACAAGACCATGCAAAAACACTAGTACAACCAAAAGGCTGGCAGGCAGGCAGGAACAGCAGCGGTTGATGATGGGGCACACAGCCAGTGTCATCTCATACTTTAGATCGCGCGCGCACGCCGAGACCAAATCGGTCGCCAATAGCAGAACCTGCAAGTTTACTTACGTGCCTAATCACTCTTGCATTTCTGCTAATTAAGCCGATGGAACGGTGGAAGAAGTACTGGTGCAAGCAAGCTAGCTAGTTGAACACGGACAGCGGCATCAAGAACCCGGCCGCGTGCGCCTCGGCGGCGGCTGCCATTGCCAGCGCAATATCATCCCCAGTGCCGCCACCTCCGCCCGCGGCCGGGTCGATGGGCTCGGTCGCCGGCGCCAGGAAATGGCCATGGAGGAAGTGCGCGTGCGGGATCAAGAAGTGCGGCGCCGGCGGCTCGGCCACCGTACCCGGCGCGGCGTGCGACGGGTGCTGGTGCTGGCCGTCCTGCTGCTGCTGCTGTTTGGGCTGGCGGTGCGCCGGCGGGTGGCGCTTGCGGCGCTTCTTCTCGTAGGCGATGCCGCGCGCCTTGGCCTGGCTGTCGCGGACCTCGCGGAGGTAAAGCCTGACGGCGCGCGCGCCGAAGGGGTTGGCCTCGGGCCGGCCCCCGTGCTCCTCGAACGCGGCGCGCAGGCGGCCGACGAGCGCGTCCAGGCTGCCCCACGCCTGCTTGAGCGGGCACGGGCAAGGCGCCGGCGGGGACGGGTGGCCGAAGAAGGGGCACCGCGCCGCGTGCACCTTGGTCTTGCCGAACTGGTCAAGGTAGCGCAGGAACTCCAGCACGTGCGCGCCGCTGCACCGGGCCAGCTCCAGCGGCGGCCGGTGGTTGCGCAGGTACTGCCCGAACGTGTGCCAGTCCCGCCGCTTCTGCGACTCGTACCGGCTCGGCCGCGCCGCCGCGGCGCCAGGGCTGTCGGCCGCGGCCGCGACGACGCCGGCTACCTCCATGGCTCGCTCGGTCACCTGACGATCTCCGCGAAGCGCGAACACGAGCTCGACCAGATCTGCACGACGCATGCCTGGTTGGATAGTGAAACGATTTGGCTATGGTTATACTATACGTATAATAAAAAGAACGAATAATGCAAGGGGGCAAAGGGCTGGTCGGATCAGTCGCTTCATCTGCTCTTGGCCGGCCGGGGCGACGGAGCTGGGACGGACCAGGAATTCAGAATCCTCGATGAACTAGCTAGGGTTTCAGGCTACACTCAGCTAGCTGGCACACCAACCTGTATGCCTGTACTCTCTCTTTCTGGTATTGACTAGCACAGTTTGATGATCTAGAGCTGATCCGTAGCAGACAGCAGACATGCAAGAACGAAGTAACGAACTGACGCACATTGAAGTTGTAGAAAAAACGCACAAGGAAAATGCGGAGAACGGAAGGAAGCAAAGCAAAACTGCAAATTTTAATCGACTCACTCACTAGTGAGCCGAGCCACAGAAGTGCAAAAGTTGCGCTTCGACGGTGCTCGACGAACAGAGGCGACACTAGAACTCTTCCTGCAGGCAGCGTCTGTGTACATGTAGAAGTAACATTGTTCTAGATTTATTATATATAAATAAAAAACAATACTGATATAATTATAAATTGTCATAGTTATCGCTAATTTGGTGACAATTTATTTTTCTAACAGAATTTATTTAAAAACATAAATTTTAATACAATTCTCTATAAATTTAGTTACATTTTAAAAATATTTTTGAACGTGTTGTGTATTATTATTATTTGGACGGGAGTACTGCACATCAGTACAGCACACTTTGCCATTTTCCAAGGAGCTGGGCTGCTCTCTTGTTTCGTGTGGCGGGATAGATAAAAAACCGGGAGAACTGTAGAACGCAACTAATAGACTTCAAATTTTACACTATATAAAATTTAAGGTTAGATCAGAGATCACGTCCTATTTCTATTAATTTTTTGAATCAAAATTTGATCCATTATCCCAGATGAAAATGGCGAATTGAAATAGATCCCCAAGCCCTAAATAAGGGCTTGTTCGTTTCGAATTAAAATCGTCTGTTTAGACTCCTGCTGAGATACATAATCTACAAAAGCCAAACAAATGACTGATCAGCTGCCTAGCAGTAATCTATGTGTGCGTGCGTGACTGCCTTTTGAAGTTTTGAGTACCGCACGAATAAAGCACGATCGATCGATCGATCGACTGAAGGAACAGTAGATGGTATGCGCAGGAGTAGACTAGCAAACAGTGCAAGCCGTGGGCTGGGCATAGAATATGGTGGTGACACGGATGCATGCAGGCCTAGTGTACGATATGCAAGAGGAGGAAGCAAGAAGAGCGAGATCACAGAAAGCTTTTAGAAACTTGCATGCAAGATCGCAAGAATCACAAAGGCGGTCGACGGATTGGTCAGTGGAGGCGCATGGCGAGAGAGCGTACCAGGTAGGAGAGGATGAGACGACGGACCGGGAGCGGAAGCTAGGGGTCGGGACTCGTCCCACGACTGAGCCGGCAGAGGAGGAGAGCATGTGGCGAGAGGAGGCAGATAAATATGGTGGGTTGAGAAGGGCGGTCTCATGGCCAGCAAGCTGAGAAGAGGGAGAGGGAGAGAGGGAGAGTGAGAGAGAGAGAGAGGTGATACAAGGTGCAACATGGTATGGAGTATGGAGACACTGATAAGGCTCGGGGTCCCGCATGCGGCGCAGATATCAGCCTCGTGGGGCCTAGACAGAGGAGAGAGAAGCAGAGACGGTGAGGCGACGACGAGTCTGTCGGTCCCCATTACACAAAAGGTCGTCACATCAGTTGTCACCTCAGCATTCTGCTCCGTCTTTTCGCCATGGCCGGTCTCCTGTCTGCAGGGCCCGACCGCGGCGTTAATGCGAGCGGAAGTGACGGGGCTCCTGCTTTCTCGAAGGCGAGATGTCACCTCACCTCACAGCGACGATCATGGCGCTTCGTGCAGTCGCCGCTCGCAAAAGAACAAAACGTAGGAGTAGTAGGGGACGATGGCCGGCCGGCCAGCGGCCAGCCGACGCGCAGGCCGCAGGGGCAGGAGCCACCGAAACAGGAGCGGCCCGACTGTGCGGCATCGGATCGTGACGACAGGACGCGCCGTGCCCGTGCGTGTCGAAGCGCAGGGGTTGTCGCATCGCATCGTGTAAGTGGTACTCGTCTATAATCCTTACTAGTTGCTTACTCGTACGTTACGACGTCTTACAGTAATACTCATATAATTATCCACGATTTTTTTATTATTTATCTCCACTCTTCGTATAATATGTTTTATGGACACACAAATATCATAGACCAACATCCCTCACCTTCCTCACTTCTAAAGTTTCATAGAGCAGGAGGGGAAGAGAAGAGACGGGCATACTGCATACCTGTTCGTTGCCGAAAAAGGACATGACGAAAACCTGTGTATCTGGAGGCGACATAGATAGTATACCGCTAGATATATAAGGAGAGAGCACGCAAACGGAGAAAGAAGCTCAGTCGGAGCAGCTCCAAATCGAGAGGCACCTGCACCAGACGTCAAACCGAGAAGGACAAGAGAATGAGTGTCTTCCCAGTCCTGGACCCGCCGAAGCGTCACAATACCACCACCGACTCCGTAGCATATACCGACTGCTGCCACGCTACGGGCCTTGGTTGTCCAATATCTCAGACCTGGACTCCTCATCGCCAAGATAATCTAAGCGTGACAGGCACCACCATGTCCTCCTCGACGGCACGCACAGAGAGAAAGGCCGGGAGCATGACCGACTCGCCCCGTACCCGCGTCGACGAGCATCGGTCGGCTCGCGACTGCGACCGTGGGTGGGGGCAGCAGGTTGGGGAGGAAGAACAGGGTGAAGGCCGAGAAGACGAACGAGACGTCTGACGACGGCGAAAACGATGGTGCGCGCATGATGTGAAACGTCCTCATGGACATGCAATAGCCACTCGCGAGTCGGTGTCGGGGCTGGTGTCGGACGAATACAGGGAGGAGACGCATGCTCCTACGCCCTCTACCGAGAATGAGGTGGCACGGAGGTGGAGGCATGAGGGGAGAGAGAAAAGAAGTAGAATGGTGAGGTGGTGGCAACTGGGGCGAGGACCATCATTATCGTGCGGTGGTATAGATGGCCAAATGGGTCGTGTCTGGTGAGCCGACCCGAGGTATGACCCATTTAATAGTGCCTGGGCCAACCAGGCACGAGCGCCATGCGGTGCTTGGGCCGTAGCCTCGGCCCGTAGTGCTGGCCCGGCCCGACACGATTATTTTTTTATTTTACAAAAAATCATATATACATATATACAATTTATATTCAATATTATAAACACCTGAACATGATGTTCTACTGGTTAGATAGCTTCGCCTAGTGTCTCCCACCCTTCTTCCATCAGGGTGTGGGTTCAAACTCCACCTCCTACACCGCTTAACATAACCTACCTCCTACATCGCTTTTTAACATTTTACGCTGAGTTGATTTAGAAGAAATGTAGGGACTTTTTTTATAAAAAGATGACGCAGGACGACCATTGAAACTGGTGCTTTAATCAGTATAGTAGAGAAATTAATAATCTAACGTTTGCGTGTAGCGGTACCATGTCTCTGTCCCATCCTCACTCTCATCCACCATAGATCCTGTTCACACCACGCCCCCCGCCTCACCATACTCCTGTCCACTCGTCCCACCACGACTTCTGTCCCCCGTTCCTCACGGCCTCGGCACCGAGAATCCACGCGCCCCAAGCCCCACGACTCCGTTCTCCGATTTGGAAACACCAGCTTTCTGGTTCCACGATTGGCAGCTCCCTCGTTACCCGTGAATTTGCAATTGGAGATCGACGCCTGCTACCCATGCTTGGATGTCATCACCTCGATGGTCATGGCACGCTCCACCTTCTTCTCGTCGAGCTCGCCGTCGCACGACATCTCAGCGTCGCGTGTGCCCTGAACTCCCCCACCACTGCTTTCTGCTGCTCGCGACGGCGGAGGCGTGTTTCGTGGTGGAGCGCTTCTGAAAGTCGCCTAGAGAGGGGGGTGAATAGGGCGAAACTGAAATTTACAAAGTTAGTCACAACTACAAGCCGGGTTAGCGTTAGAAATATAATCGAGTCCGAGAGAGGGTGTAAAAACAAATCATGAGTGAGTAAAGAAGTGAGACACACAGATTTGTTTTACCGAGGTTCAGTTCTTTCAAACCTACTCCCCGTTGAGGTGGTCACAAAGACCAGGTCTCTTTCAACCCTTTCCCTCTCTCAAACGGTCCCTCGGACCGAGTGAGCTTCTCTTCTCAATCAACCGGGAACCAAACTTCCCCGCAAGGACCACCACACAATTGGTGTCTCTTGCCTTGATTACAATTGAGATGATCGCAAGAAAGAATGAGAAAAAGAAGCAATCCAAGCGCAAGAGCTCAAATGAACACAACAATCACTCTCTCTAATCACTAAAGCTTTGAGTGGAATTGGAGAGGATTTGATCTCTTTGGTGTGTCTAGAATTTAATGCTAGAGCTCTTGTAAGTAGTTGGAAGGTGAAAAACTTGGATGCCATGAATGTGGAGTGGTTGGGGGTATTTATAGCCCCAACCACCACAAAGTGGCCGTTGGAAGGCTGCAGTCGCATGGCGCACCGGACAGTCCGGTGTGCCACCGGACACTGTCCACGTCAGCAGACCGTTGGGGTTCGACCGTTGCAGCTCTGTCTTATAGGCCCGCCTGGCTGTCCGGTGGTGCACCGGACAGGCCCTGTAGGCTGTCCGGTGTGCCACCCGCGCGTGCTCTACTCCTCTGCGCGCGCAGGCGCGCATTTAATACGTTGCAGTCGACCATTGCGCGTGAAGTAGCCGTTGCTCCGCTGTCACACCGGACAGTCCGGTGTGCACCGGACACTGTCTGGTGACTCACCAGACAGTCCGGTGAATTATAGCGGAGCGAATTCCCGAAGCTGGCGAGTTCAGAGTTGCTCTCCCTTGGGGCACCGGACACTGTCCAGTGGTGCACGGACAGTCCGGTGAATTATAGCAGAGCTCCTCTGAAAATTCCCGAAAGTGAAGAGTTGGTCGTCGAGTTCCCTGGTGCACCGGACACTGCCCGGTGGCACACCGGACAGTCCGGTGCGCCATACCAGGGCACACTTCGGTTGTCCCCTGCTCTCTTTGTTTGAACCCATTCTTGGTCTTTTTATTGACTCTTTGTGAACCTTTGGCACCTGTAGAACTTATAGACTAGAGCAAACTAGTTAGTCCAATTATTTGTGTTGGGCAATTCAACCACCAAAATCAATTAGGGAAGAGGTGGAAGCCTAATTCCCTTTCAATCTCCCCCTTTTTGGTGATTGATGCCAACACAAACCAAAGCAAGTATAGAAGTGCATAATTGAACTAGTTTGCAAAATGTAAGTGCAAAGGTTACTTAGAATTGAGCCAACATAAATTCTCATAAGATATGCATGGATTGTTTCTTTTATTTTTAACATTTTGGACCACGCTTGCACCACATGTTTTGTTTTTGCAAATTCTTTTTGTTAATCCTTTTCAAAGTTCTTTTGCAACTAGTCAAAGGTAAATGAATAAGATTTTGTGAAGCATTTTCAAGATTTGAAAGTTTCTCCCCTTGTTTCAAATGCTTTTCCTTTGACTAAAGAAAACTCCCCCTTAATAAAATCTTCCTCTTAGTGTTCAAGAGGGTTTTAAGACAACAATTTTTGAAAATACTACTTTCTCCCCCTTTTGAACACAATGAGATACCAATTTGAAAATCATAAGTTTTAAAATTTGGTGGTGGTGCGGTCCTTTTGCTTTAGGCTAATACTTTCTCCCCCTTTGGCATGAATCGCCAAAAACGGATACTTGAGTGAAATATAAGCCCTTTAGAACTACTTTCTCCCCCTTTGGCAAACAATAATATGAGTGAAGATTATACCAAAGACGGAGAGATGCTTGGAGCGACGGCGAAGGATGAGTTATGGAGTGGAGTGGAAGCCTTTGTTTTCGCCGAAGACTCCAATTCCCTTTCAATACACCTATGACTTGGTTTGAAATTCACTTGAAAACACATTAGTCGTAGCAAATATAAAAGAGACATGATCAAAGGTATATATATGAGCTTTGTGTGCAAGACATCAAAAGAAATTCCTAGAATCAAGAATATTTAGCTGATGCCTAAGTTTGGTAAAGATTTGTTCATCCAATGGCTTGGTAAAGATATCGGCTGGTTGATCTTTAGTGTTAATATATGCAATCTCGATATCCCCCTTTTGTTGGTGATCCCGTAGAAAATGATACTGTCGGCGTTTCGAGACCGGGGGGTCCCCGAGCCGACGAGTGAGTGTGCCGCGTGCCCCAGCCCAGATGGGTCGAGCGCGTGGGCGAGCGTGAAGGGGGGAGAGCGAGGTGGCCGGAGCCGGGTTGTGAGGGAGGCGGAGATCCCGCGGCCTTCGTGTTCGTCCCGCGCCCAGGTCGGGTGCGCTTGCAGTAGGGGGTTACAAGCGTCCGCGCGGGTGAGGGGAGCGAGCGGCCCCAAGAGAGCGCCTGCCCCTGCCCTCGTTCCCGCGAGGCCAACCTTCTCTAAGAAGGCCCTGGTCCTTCCTTTTATAGGCGTAAGGAGAGGATCCAGGTGTACAAATGGGGGTGTAGCAAGGTGCTACGTGTCTAGCGGGGGAGAGCTAGTGCCCTAAGTATATGCCAAGGTGGCAGCCGGAGAGATCTTGGCACCCAGCTGGTGTGGCGTCGTGGCTGTCGGAGAAGCAATGGAGCCTGGCGGGGGGACAGCTGTCGGAGTGGTTGGGCCCTTGCTGACGTCCCCCTGCTTCCGTAAGGGAGCTGAGAACCGCCGTCGTCATGGGTCCAGCGGGGCGCCATCATTGCCTATCTGACGGAGCTAGCCAGATGGGACGTCGGTCCTGTTTTCTGCGGCCCGAGTCGGCTCGGGGTAGGGTGATGATGGCGCTTCCTGTCGACGTGGCGGACTTGTGCCCTAGGTCGTGCGACGTGGAGGCTCCTCCGAAGTCGAGGTCGGGTCTGTCCTGCATGGCCGAGGCCGAGCCCGAGCTCCTGGGTCGGGCGAGGCGGAGGTCGTTCGGCAGAGGCCAGGGCGGAGTCCGAGCCCTGGGTCGGGCGGAGCGGAGTTCGTCGTCTTCCGGGGCCTTAGCCCGAGTCCGAGCCCTGGGTCGGGCGGAGCGGAGTTCGCCGTCTTCCGGGGCCTTAGCCCGAGTCCGAGCCCTGGGTCGGGCGGAGCGGAGTTCGCCGTCTTCCGGGGCCTTAGCCCGAGTCCGAGCCCTGGGTCGGGCAGAGCTTCCTATGGCGCTTTTGGCCAAGCCTGGCCGCCCGTCAGTCTCACTCTTTGCGTTAAATGCCCCAGTGACTTGGTCGGTCGGCGCGGTGATTTAGTCAGGGTTGCTTCTTAACGAAGGCAAGGCCTCGGGCGAGCCGGAGATGCGTCTGCCGTAAAAAAGGGGGCCTCGGGCGAGACGGAAACACCTCAGGGTCGGCTGCCCTTGCCCGAGGCTAGGCTCGGGCGTGGCGTGATCGAGTCGCTCGTATGGACTGATCCCTGACTTAATCAAACCCATCAGGCCTCTGCAGCTTTATGCTGATGGGGGTTACCAGCTGAGAATTAGGCGTCTTGAGGGTACCCCTAATTATGGTCCGTGACAGTAGCCCCCGAGCCTCGAAGGGAGTGTTAGCACTCGCTTGGAGGCTTTCGTCGCACTTTTTTGCAAGGGGACCAGCCTTTCTCGGTTGCACTTTGTTCCGGTGGGTGCGCGCGAGCGCACCCGTCGGGTGTAGCCCCCGAGGCCTCGGAGGAGTGGTTTCACTCCTTCGAGGTCTTAATGCCTTGCGTAATGCTTTGGCTGGTCTGGCGGTTCCCTCATGCGAACAGGCCGTAGCCCGGGTGCACTGTCGGGGCCCAAGTTCTCGGGCTGGTATGTTGACGCTGTCAACGGTTCGGCCGGAGCCGGGTTTGCGAGAGCAGCCCCCGAGCCTCCGCACAGGGCGAGAGGACGATCAGGGACAGACTCGGCTTTTTTACATACGCCCCTACGTCGCCTTTCCGCAAGGAGGAGGGGGGGAGAGTGCCATGTTACCCTCGATGGGCACCGAACATGGTGTCTCCGGTGAGCTGCAATCGGGTAATCCGAGTGGATGTCCGTGCCCCGTTCGTTGGGGGTCGGCTAGGGGCCCGGAGGCACGCCCAAAAGTACCTGCGGGTGACCTGCCGGACCCGGTCCCCTGGCGACGGGGTCCGAGGGCTCGATGCCTCCCTCCGATGGGATTCCGTTACAGGATCGTTCCCGCTGGTCTCGGAAATGTCCTAGGGTACCTCGGGAGCGCAGCCCGAGCCTTGGTTATGTATCGAACGTACCCCTGGTCATCCCTCGCTCGGTGTCTGAGGCGACTGTGAACCCTTCGGGGGGCCAGCCTTCGAACCCCTGATCAGTAATGGGCGCGGAGCCCGAGTAGCCTGAGGCGGTCGTGGAACCTTTCGGGGGGCCGACCTTCGAACCTCTGACCAGTAGTGGGTGTCGGGCCCACGCGATCTGAGGCGGCTGTTGAACCCTTCGGGGGGCCAGCCTTCGAACCCCTGATCAGTAAGGAGGCTCGGAGCCTAATTCCTTCACGGGGAAGGATCCCTTTGGGGGTATTCCCTTTCCCGGTCCCTGTTGCAAGAGATAGAAAAAGAGAAAAAAGGGAAAAAAGGATACGAATTTGAACGACGCAGCATACCTCTTTTGGTGTGGTCGTTTTGGCGAAGGCGAAACGTCGCCAGCTGCTTCCGCCAGAAGCGCCGCCGTGAGAGGGGGTTCTCTCGCTGCCTCCGGATGGGACGTGAGCTTGGCTGACGGCGTGACCGCTGCTCTCGCGCACCTGCCACCGTCATTACTGCCGGCCCACTTTTGACCGCGTTTGACCGCTGCGTCAGGCTAGCGCTGCTGGGTCGCGCGCTGGGTCGCCTCGGGTCGCGGTATTGGTTCCGCAACCGAGGAGGTGCGGTGGTGGCGCAAGTGGTACAGTTGCTTGCACGCAGCATCCGGCGCGCCGGTCGCGCGACGCGTGGGCTTGGACCTCCGTGCTGGCAGGTCGGGAGTCGGAGAGGCGCGGCCACTTGGCATGGTTGCATGCCGTCTGCATGGCTGCCTCCTCCTTTCGCCCGTTGGCCTGGGCAAAAGCGGAGGGTCGCTTGTAACCGCTGAGTGGTTGCGTGCGCCGTGCACGGCGGTTTGGCTTCTTCCGCTCGGGGCCGGTCTTGCATGACATGCGGGACCCAGCCCCCGCGCCGCAGGGGAGGGCTTTGGAGGTGTGTTGGAGAAGACTCGGCCCGCGACGGTTGGGGGCACAAGCAGGGAGAGTCGCCTTTAAAAGGAGGGCGACCCCTTCCGTAAGGCGACCATGCTTTCTTCCTTCCTTATGCCTCGTGTCTTTCCACCTTTCAAGCCCCCGGATGGGGGAAACCGCCGTCTCCTCGCCTCATCATCGGAGGACACAACTCCGTGGGAGTGGGTACCTTTCAGCCATCGTTCGGCTTCAAGGATTTTCATCAGGCAGCCCGGTTGCTCCCCTCCGCTGGGGGTCACCCGAGACGGTGACCACCAGCTCCTGGGTGGGGAGGAGCAAACCGGACTGCGATCTAGGTCCCACCCTCAGCTTCAAGGATGTTCATCATCCTCGCTGGGGTGGGTGCCGGACTGAGCCGGCGCTCTACCTCCCGCACGGGTTCGTGGGTCATCCTCTCCCGCGACGTTCGAGGGAGAGGGCGCTCACTGGCCCTGCGGGCGGCCCGGACTTCGACAACGTGGGGTGGATCGGTGGCGGACGTCGTCACCTCCAGCGTGTCGGGTCCGCTGGCTCGGCTCCGGCGGCCCCTTCTGTTGGGGGCGGCTGCCACGCCGTGTACACGGGAGGTCCACCCTAAACGCCGCGCGCTGCTAGGGCGGCGTTCGTGTTCTGGGGTGGTCCTGCCTTTGCACCAGGGCGGCGCCTTTGCGCGGAGGCCGGTGCCCCACTCATCTGGGAGGATTTGAGTGGGGATCTGCCGGAGGGCTGATGGCTCCTGCCGTCGGTGTCGAGGCGGAGGCGGCTCGAGAAGTCCCCGTCGCCGACGGGATCACCGCCACCATCCGCGCTTCGGGCCTCCGGCTCTTTGTACTTGTCCTCGCCCCTCGAGCGTCGGCGTGGGCGAGGGCAAGACTGCAGCAGTCCCTACCCCTGAGGCCTGCGCTGCTGCAGTTCGGCCATCCGGAGTGGGGGCCGTTGTCGTTGTAGTCGGAGCGGGCGGCGACGAGCCGCCCGTCAGTCTTCTGTAGCCCCGCAGGCCCGCCCCTATCGAGTGGGGTTGTTCGTACCTGCGGAGGGGGGAACCGGAGTTCCGTTTGCAATGGCACTTCGAATGCCAGTGTTTTTGTTCATTACGGCTTTCGGGGCCTGAACATGTATATAACGTCGGCACAAAGCCGTGTTTTTTCCTCATTTTCGAGCGTTAAGACTCGCCCGTTGTTTATCTGAACCGCTTTACCAAGCATGAGTCGCCCCGTGTCAAGGTGAGGAGTGAGGTATCCGTATCCCGGAGGAGTAGGAGTCCCTCGGCTCGGTCGACCCTGTTGTCCGAGGCTCCTCTAGCTTAGTTAAAGAGACCCCTCGGCCGCTCTTCGACGAGCCGAGGCCAGGGGTAGCGATATCAGCATGAGCAGAAGCGGAGTTGGCTCGAAAATGAAACCTGGTTGGCCGGAGCCTAGCCGAGTTGTCCGTTGGCAGGATCGACGCCGGAGTTGGTCAGCCGAGGCTTCGGACCAGGCTGGTGCCCTCGGAAGGTGGTTGGCCGAGGCCCCGGAGGTGGCCGACCGAGCCGCCCGCTCGGGCCGGATTCCCGGAGAAGTCCCTGACAGCGATTGCCCAGGCGTGGTGATGACGTCGTCCTTCAGAGCGGAGGCCCTCGGACCGCGTCGCCGTCCGCGGCCAGGTCGGGCCTCGCCGAAGGTGCCGTCGATGCCGAGGGTGTCGCCGCCCCCTTCCAGCGTCAAGACCCAAGCCTGCAGGATCAGATTGTCCTGTAGCGTGGGCCTTGTGCGGCCGTCGAGGCCAGAACACACACCCTTGTCGCGTGTTAAGCTGCGTCTCTCTTCCTCTTGTTTCGAGTGTCTGGACTTTTTGTCGGTAACAAGGATGTTTGTGCGAGCGAAAGTTGCTTCTCGCGGAAGGTGATGAGTGAGGTATCCGTATCCCGGAGGCGTGGGAGTCCCTCGGCTCGGTCGGCCTTGCCGCTTACGCGCACTTTTACTCGTCCATGAGGCCCTATCACCGACTTGGTCGAGAAAACTCGAAGAATCGCTTCGACAGAAGGGCTTCCGAACGTAGAGACTTGTTCGATCCGTGGAGTCACCTTATCCGAACGCGAGTTACTTATCGCAGAAGGTGATGAGTGAGGTATCCGTATCCCGGAGGCGTAGGAGTCCCTCGGCTCGGTCAGCCTTGACTGCTTACGTGTACCCCGTCGTTTCCAGGACCCACTTTTCGAAGTAGTCAAAAAGCACGAAAGATATTCTGGTAAAAGAGATTTTCTGTTCGAGGAAAATTTTGACGCAGAGGGGGTTTCCCCCCTTTTAGCCCCCGAGGGAGGGTCGGGCTTTGCCGAGGCGAGGCCGACCCTTCCTTGTTGACTAAACTTTACGTGGGTGCGAGGTATATGAACAACTTGGAAACATCTTAAGGGTAGAAACGACGTAGCTGTTGGATGTTCCAAGCGTTGCCGTAGACCTCGCCTTGACTGTTGGCCAGCTTGTATGTTCCGGGCTTCAGAACTTTGGCGATGACGAATGGCCCCTCCCAGGGGGGCGTGAGCTTGTGCCTCCCTCGATCGTCTTGCCGCAGCCGAAGCACCAGGTCGCCCACCTGGAGGTCTCGGGGTCGGACCCCTCGGGCGTGGTAGCGTCGCAGGGACTGCTGATACCGCGCCGAGTGTAGTAAGGCCCTGTCCCGAGCCTCGTCCAGCTGGTCCAGCGAGTCTTCTCGGCTAGCTTGGTTGCTTTGATCGTCGTAGGCTCTCGTCCTCGGGGAGCCGTATTCCAGGTCCGTGGGCAAGACGGCCTCGGCCCCGTAGACCAGGAAGAACGGCGTAAAACCCGTGGCTCGGCTCGGCGTCGTCCTCAGGCTCCAGACCACCGAGGGGAGTTCCTTCATCCATCGCTTGCCGAACTTGTTGAGGTCATTGTAAATCCGAGGCTTGAGCCCTTGTAGAATCATGCCATTGGCGCGCTCTACTTGCCCATTCGACATGGGATGAGCTACGGCGGCCCAGTCTACCCGGATGTTGTGATCCTCGCAAAAATCCAAGAATTTTTTGCCGGTGAACTGGGTGCTGTTGTCGGTGATGATGGAGTTCGGGACCCCGAAGCGATGGATGATGTTGGTGAAGAACGCCACCGCCTGCTCGGACCTGATGCTGTTCAGGGGTTGGACCTCGATCCACTTGGAGAATTTGTCGATGGCGACCAGCAGGTGCGTGTAGCCCCCGGGCGCCTTCTGCAGAGGGCCGACGAGGTCCAGACCCCACACAACGAAGGGCCAGGTGATGGGTATCGTCTGCAGAGCCTGAGCGGGCAGGTGGGTCTGCTTCGCATAGAATTGGCACCCTTCGTGTAACACCCAAAACTGTAAGCTATATTAAAGGAGAGAATTCTATTATGTGTTTTGCCATTGTTCAATTAAACATGTGAACACCACATTGAAAAGCCAGTAATTCACTAATAATAGCTAAAATAATTTGTGCATCATGTTGGTTTTGTTTGTATGTGCATTTAGTAAACAAATATTAATCACACTAAGGAAATAAATTAATGTCCCAAATTGGGGATTTAATACCTATTTTGAATATTTAAGAATGAGAAAAATAATCAAGAAAAGAAAGAAGAATAATACTATACGGTGCAGAAAAAAATATATATAAATTTAAATAATGGAGTCATCCCATACTAGAGTATTCAACTGCCATATTTGACCAAAGTCCAAATTCGCCACAAAGGTTTGAACTCAAAATTTGGAATTCAAAATAAAGAAAAAAAAACAGAAGAGAAAAGAATAAAGAAAAGGAAAAGGCAAGCCGTGCATGGGCCTAAATCCTAGAGCTTGGCCCATTTCTACCCCTTTCCCCTCACTGCGCGGCCCAATTCTGCCCCACTGGTGCCGACATGTGGACCCGAGGTCAGCCATCGCACGTCTTGCCCAGTCCTCTGCGCTTGCCGTCACTGTGCTACGGGCCCATATGTCAGCGCATCCACGAAGGCGTGTCGCGAGCTAGCTTCCACCGACTTGCGGGTCCCACCCGTCAGCCGGTACTGTGGATCTCCTCGCTGGTAGCCACGCGGTGGCGCTTGCCGCGGCGGACTTAGCGGCGGCCGTTGCGCCCGCGTTGAATCAACCGTCAGACGACCATAAAGCGGGCCTCGGGGATCTTCGCCTTCCCTCTTACCCTCCACACACCAGAGCCGGCCAAGGGAGAGCTGCGTGGGCGAAACCGTGGACTGCGTAGATCTCCGCCGCTAGGGAGCGTGATGGCCATCACCGTCGCCCTGTGCCTTGGATGTTGCCCGGCACCCACGGATGGGTCAGGACCACTCGCCGGTGCGTGTGGGTGCTCATTGGGGCTTCGGCGGGCTGGGAGCGCTCGCTGGGGGTGGTGGAATTCCTCGCCGGTGAGGGAGTTGCGCCGCGGGACCGCCTGCTACCGTGGACCATTGCCAGCTGGGACGGCTGCTGCGTGGATGATGGCTTTGGGGCATCACCAACCCATGGCGAACCCTCTGGTGGCAGTTGGAGGTATGGGGGAGCACCTGAACGCCGTCGATTCCTCGTCGTCGCTCCTGCGTCGCCGCGCATCCGCCCCTCGCCGTGGCCAGTGCTCTCTCGGCTATCATCTCCAGTAAGTAGCCCCCATGCTGTTCGCCCTTCTCCTGTCGTCGTATTGCGTGTGCTAGGGGTCGGTTTGGGTACCAGGGTGCGGGGTTGAGAGTTCGTCGGCATGTACCGCCGCCGTGTTCTGCTCGGGCACTGCATTGCCTGTATCCGGGTGGGGAAGATAGTTCGTTGGCCGTTGATCTGAACTGGTGAGGCTAGGATTAGATCTAGGGGGGAGAATCACCATGGGCCGTTGGTGTTCTGTTGGACGGTCACGATTGTATCCGTGTACCGATTCGGCTTGGGGTATACGGGCCATCAGATGCGTATCGGAGGGATGTAGCTCGACTTCACGTTAATTAAATTGCAACCATAGATCTACGATCCGATGGCTTGTGTCACATACCGGTTCGATGGGGTGCTGATCTAATTTGGATCGTTCGAATTGGATCGGATGGCTGTGAATGGCCGATACCCTTTCGGCTGTCAGTTTAGCATAAGAGCCCCTAGCATATTTGCTATTCAACCCGCAGTACTGGCTGCTGGTGTATGAGTCTCAGGAATTTTTATAGGTTAGTCCCTGTATTTCCTGGTTATTGAGGCCCAGTTCAGAGCTGTTTTAAATTCAATAATTGAATTGGAAAATAGATTTTTAATACAAAAATAATGGTAGAAACTTGTATAAATCATAGAGAATTCATATTAAATCCTTTTTAGTCCATTCCAGTTCCTATAATTTTATAATAATATTGTTCATCACATAATAACACTGTTATAACATGAAAATCATACTAGAATTGATTACTCAATTAATCTTGTATCAAATACTTAAAACCCTCGAAAATTCATAACTCCTCCGTTTTAACTCCGATTTGATCCGTTCGAGTTGCGTTAGTCTCGTAGCGACGCATAGATCATTATTAATCAGTTTGTTCTTATGTTTGGTGTGATGTTAATTGCATTTATACCATGTTTGTCTGTATTGCTACGACTAGCGCGGGGATGTGTCATCTGAGCAAATTGGTACCTGGAATCTCAAGTGCCAGGCAAGTTGTGCCCTTGATTCACTTTTGTTACCCAATAATGTTCTTTATAATCATTTACCATGCATAGGTTTAATTTTGATGGGACCCAATAGGTTTCCCTAGACTGTTTATCCTGTTTACCTTATTTACCCCTGAATCACATGGGTAGTTATGCTATTGCTTTACGTGGTTTTTGGGTTAATATTTCATTATATCCATGTTCCAGTTATTTTGTTATTCTATTTATGTTCATGTCAAGATCATTATGTTATTGTTAATTGGAACATGGAGCTTAACTTGAGAACCGCGTGCCACCACAAGGGAGGAATGGGACCCCTTGGCTGACTAATTAGGAAAGCTAGTGGAAGACTACCTTACCTGAAAGGGGCAAGGGCAGTAGGGGAGTGGTCAGTGTAGGGAGGTCCCTGGTTGATTTTGCTGCGATGGCGGTCAGCCAGGAACCCTGCATTGGAACTTCCCATAAACTGTAGCGGGTTTTCGGAAGCTAGTGGAACTTTGTAAAGGCCTCGTAGTGGATCCCTAGCCATTCACCTTGGTAGTGTCTAAGGGCCTAGCTAACCCTGGCGACATGGGAAACACGACTTGTGGGTAAAGGGTACAACCTCTGCAGAGTGTAAAACTGGTATACTAGCCGAGCTCACGGTCATGAGCGGCTCAGGACTCTCCGATGATTAAATTACGGAACCTAAACTCAATTTGTCATTTGCATTTGCATGGGATTTGTTATTAATTTTGTTCTATTATTTTATTATGGTTTGGTATTCACTTACACTTAGTAACTGCTAATAAAATTTTGACCAACATATAAAAGCAATGCTCAGCTTTAACCTCTATTGTTGATCAGCCTTACACTTCATGAACTCCCACCTTTGGTGAGTTCATGTCACATTATTCCCCACAACTTGTTGAGCGATGAACATATGTGAGCTCACCCTTGCTGTCTCACACCCCCCCCACAGGAGAAGAACAGGTGGTTTCAAGTGGAGTCAAGTATCGAGGAGTTTGATCTGATCTAGGTGGCGTTTCTCAGTTGACATTGGCGCCGACGATCCTTAGTTCGTGTTATATTTATCTTTTCTTTTTGTAAGTCTTCCGCTATGTAATAAATACTCTGATTATTGTGACATTTATCTCTATACACTCTGTTATTATATATGTTGTCTTCTTGGCGCATGTATGAGATGCACCTGGCTTTGTCCCTTAAAGCCGGGTGTTACAGAAGTGGTATCAGAGGAAATGTTGACTGTAGGACGAAACCTAGATAGAAATGGACAAACCTTTCCTACTTACCTTACTCTGAATCATTCCATACTCATCTCATCTTGATCTTGTCTCACCTTTTGCTATTCTACTCTGATCATTCTTACCTTTTCTACTCTTAGTCAAGATGGATTTCACACCTTGGAATCCTACCACTATGATCTTTTTAAGAGATAGGAAACCCAAGACAAAATTTAAAACTATTTTCTCTATTAAAAATGTTGGTTGATTGTTCTGATGATAAATGCTTGATTTGCTTCTTTGATTGATTGAAACATTGTAGTTCGGCATCTTAGCATGTACCACCATAAGGTAATGTATTAGCTTTAGAGGGTGACACACTAATCTACTTAGCTAATAAATCCCCCGCAGTAACATTCCTCATAATTACTCGCCTTGTCTACAATTCTTCCTTTCTTACCCTGTATTTCTAACCCAGATGGACTACCCCTATAGTGTTAGAAGAGAGCACTATATACGTGATCCTTGGTATGTCATGGTTAAAAAAGGCAAAGACAGTTTATACACTGCGCTAAGGGAATCGTAGAACTCACCAGTTCCAAAGGACAAAGTTTGAAGTTGAAGTTGCAGTAACTACCACCATCAGACTAGTGGCATTCTTAGTAGATGGGAAGTTTGTTGGTGTCAACATCCGTGTGGTTAGAGATTTTTCGGATGTCTTTCCAGAGGAGTTACCAGGGATGCCACCAGATAGGGAAGTTGAGTTTGTCGTGGATCTCTTACCTGGGACTGCTCCTATTTTTAAACGGCCATACAGGATGTCCGTAGAAGAACTAAAGGGACTTAAGAAACAGTTAACGGAGTTACAGGAGGCTGGGTACATTCGTTCGGATTCTTCACCTTATGGAGCGCCGATTCTATTTGTACAGAAGAAAGAAGGATCGCAAGGGATGTGTGTGGATTATATATCTCTTAATGATGTTACTGTGAAGAACAAGTGTCCATTACCCCGCATTGAGGATTTATTTGATTAGATGAGAGGTGCAAGGGTATTCTCGAAGATTGATCTCCGATCGGGTTACCATCAAATGGAGATTAGGCCATCAGATATTCCCAAGACGGATTTCTCGACCCGATATGGTTTATATGAGTTCACCATTATGTCATTTGGACTAGTTAATGCACTAGCTTATTTTATGGATCTGAAGAATAAGGTGTTCATGATTTGGACAGATTCGTCGTGGTTTTCATCGACGATACTCTTATTTATTCTAAGAGTGATAGTGATCACAAGAAATATCTGAGATTGGTGCTACAAAAGCGACGAGATAGTCAACTCTACGCCAAGTACAGTAAATGCGAGTTCTGGATTGACGAGGTGTCATTCCTTGGATATATCATGGAGGAATATCAGTGGATTCTGCTAAAGTCAAGGAGATAGTGGTGTGAAGCATACCCACTATAGTTACTGAGGTCCGAAGTTTCTTGGGACTTGCAGGATATTATCGGAGATTTATTAAAGGATTTTCTAAAGATTGCTAAGCCTATGACCTCACTTCTGGAGAAGGGCTAAGAATTTAAGTGGGACAAGAAGTGCCAAGACAACTTTGATCAATTGAAGAAGAGATTGGTATGGACTTCATTACTGGATTGCCTCACACCCCGAAAGGATATGATTCAATATGGGTGGTTGTGGAAAGACTAACCAAAGTGGCTCACTTCATTCCGGTCAAGACTACTTATAAGGGATCTCAATTGGTAGAGTTATATATAGCTCGGATTGTGTTTTTACACGGTGTACCGAAGAAGATCATTTTGGATAGAGGATCATAGTTTACCCCGGATTTTGGAAAAGTTTCATGAGGATATGAATACGAAGTTGACTTTTAGTTTGGCCTACCTCAGACTGATGGACTGACCGAAAGGACTAACCAAGTATTGGAAGAGATGTTGAGAGCTTGTGACCTGCAGCATGGTAGTAGTTGGGATAAGAGTTTGCCTTATGCTGAGTTCCCATATAATAATAATTACCAGGCCAGTCTGAAGATGTTACCGTTTGAGACTCTATATGGCAGGAAATGCAGGACTCCTCTATATTGGATCAGACTAGAGGAAGACAGTTCTTTGGACCTAGACTTATTCAAGAGGCAGAAGAACAAGTCCATATAATTCGGGAGAATTTGAGGGTAGCTCAGACCAGATAAAGGAGCTACGCTGATAACAGAAGAAGATCACTGGAATTTGAGGAAGGAGATTATGTGTACCTCAAGGTGTCACCACTTCATGGAATGAGGAGATTTAAAGTTAAGGGCAAATTGTCCCCTCGCTATATTGGACCATTCTGAGTTTTTAGGCAAGTTGGAGAGATGGCCTATCAACTCGAGCTACCTGATAACCTATCGGATGTGCATAACGTGTTCCACGTATCTCAACTAAAGAAGTGTCTCCGTGTCCCTGAGGAATAGTTACCAATGGAAGAGCTCAGTGTTCAGGGTGATCTGACTTACACGGAGTATCCAATCAAGATTCTTGACACTTTGACTCGAGTTACAAGAAATAAGGTGATAAAGATGTGCAAAGTGCAATGGAGCCACCATGGTGAAGATGAAGCAACTTGGGAAAGAGAAGAAGAGCTTCGCATAGATTTCCCCACCTTTTCCCTAGTCTTTCCTAAATCTCGAGGACGAGATTCTTTTTAAGGAGGGGTAGGATTTGTAACACCCAAAACTGTAAGCTATATTAAAGGAGAGAATTCTCTTATGTGTTTTGCCATTGTTCAATTAAACATGTGAACACCACATTGAAAAGCCAGTAATTCACTAATAATAGCTAAAATAATTTGTGCATCATGTTGGTTTTGTTTGTATGTGCATTTAGTAAACAAATATTAATCACACTAAGGAAATAAATTAATGTCCCAAATTGGGGATTTAATACCTATTTTGAATATTTAAGAATGAGAAAAATAATCAAGAAAAGAAAGAAGAATAATACTATACGGTGCAGAAAAAATATATATAAATTTAAATAATGGAGTCATCCCATACTAGAGTATTCAACTGCCATATTTGACCAAAGTCCAAATTCGCCACAAAGGTTTGAACTCAAAATTTGGAATTCAAAATAAAGAAAAAAAAAACAGAAGAGAAAAGAATAAAGAAAAGGAAAAGGCAAGCCGTGCATGGGCCTAAATCCTAGAGCTTGGCCCATTTCTACCCCTTTCCCCTCACTGCGCGGCCCAATTCTGCCCCACTAGTGCCGACATGTGGACCCGAGGTCAGCCATCGCACGTCTTGCCCAGTCCTCTGCGCTTGCCGTCACTGTGCTACGGGCCCATATGTCAGCGCATCCACGAAGGCATGTCGCGAGCTAGCTTCCACCGACTTGCGGGTCCCACCCGTCAGCCGGTACTGTGGATCTCCTCGCTGGTAGCCACGCGGTGGCGCTTGCCGCGGCGGACTTAGCGGCGGCCGTTGCGCCCGCGTTGAATCAACTGTCAGACGACCATAAAGCGGGCCTCGGGGATCTTCGCCTTGCCTCTTACCCTCCACACACCAGAGCCGGCCAAGGGAGAGCTGCGTGGGCGAAACCGTGGACTGCGTAGATCTCCGCCGCTAGGGAGCGTGATGGCCATCACCGTCGCCCTGTGCCTTGGATGTTGCCCGGCACCCACGGATGGGTCAGGACCACTCGCCGGTGCGTGTGGGTGCTCATTGGGGCTTCGGCGGGCTGGGAGCGCTCGCTGGGGGTGGTGGAATTCCTCGCCGGTGAGGGAGTTGCGCCGCGGGACCGCCTGCTACCGTGGACCATTGCCAGCTGGGACGGCTGCTGCGTGGATGATGGCTTTGGGGCATCACCAACCCATGGCGAACCCTCTGGTGGCAGTTGGAGGTATGGGGGAGCACCTGAACGCCGTCGATTCCTCGTCGTCGCTCCTGCGTCGCCGCGCATCCGCCCCTCGCCGTGGCCAGTGCTCTCTCGGCTATCATCTCCAGTAAGTAGCCCCCATGCTGTTCGCCCTTCTCCTGTTGTCGTATTGCGTGTGCTAGGGGTCGGTTTGGGTACCAGGGTGCGGGGTTGAGAGTTCGTCGGCATGTACCGCCGCCGTGTTCTGCTCGGGCACTGCATTGCCTGTATCCGGGTGGGGAAGATAGTTCGTTGGCCGTTGATCTGAACTGGTGAGGCTAGGATTAGATCTAGGGGGGGAGAATCACCATGGGCCGTTGGTGTTCTGTTGGACGGTCACGATTGTATCCGTGTACCGATTCGGCTTGGGGTATACGGGCCATCAGATGCGTATCGGAGGGATGTAGCTCGACTTCACGTTAATTAAATTGCAACCATAGATCTACGATCCGATGGCTTGTGTCACATACCGGTTCGATGGGGTGCTGATCTAATTTGGATCGTTCGAATTGGATCGGATGGCTGTGAATGGCCGATACCCTTTCGGCTGTCAGTTTAGCATAAGAGCCCCTAGCATATTTGCTATTCAACCCGCAGTACTGGCTGCTGGTGTATGAGTCTCAGGAATTTTTATAGGTTAGTCCCTGTATTTCCTGGTTATTGAGGCCCAGTCCAGAGCTGTTTTAAATTCAATAATTGAATTGGAAAATAGATTTTTAATACAAAAATAATGGTAGAAACTTGTATAAATCATAGAGAATTCATATTAAATCCTTTTTAGTCCATTCCAGTTCCTATAATTTTATAATAATATTGTTCATCACATAATAACACTGTTATAACATGAAAATCATACTAGAATTGATTACTCAATTAATCTTGTATCAAATACTTAAAACCCTCGAAAATTCATAACTCCTCCGTTTTAACTCCGATTTGATCCGTTCGAGTTGCGTTAGTCTCGTAGCGACGCATAGATCATTATTAATCAGTTTGTTCTTATGTTTGGTGTGATGTTAATTGCATTTATACCATGTTTGTCTGTATTGCTACGACTAGCGCGGGGATGTGTCATCTGAGCAAATTGGTACCTGGAATCTCAAGTGCCAGGCAAGTTGTGCCCTTGATTCACTTTTGTTACCCAATAATGTTCTTTATAATCATTTACCATGCATAGGTTTAATTTTGATGGGACCCAATAGGTTTCCCTAGACTGTTTATCCTGTTTACCTTATTTACCCCTGAATCACATGGGTAGTTATGCTATTGCTTTACGTGGTTTTTGGGTTAATATTTCATTATATCCATGTTCCAGTTATTTTGTTATTCTATTTATGTTCATGTCAAGATCATTATGTTATTGTTAATTGGAACATGGAGCTTAACTTGAGAACCACGTGCCACCACAAGGGAGGAATGGGACCCCTTGGCTGACTAATTAGGAAAGCTAGTGGAAGACTACCTTACCCGAAAGGGGCAAGGGCAGTAGGGGAGTGGTCAGTGTAGGGAGGTCCCTGGTTGATTTTGCTGCGATGGCGGTCAGCCAGGAACCCTGCATTGGAACTTCCCATAAACTGTAGCGGGTTTTCGGAAGCTAGTGGAACTTTGTAAAGGCCTCGTAGTGGATCCCTAGCCATTCACCTTGGTAGTGTCTAAGGGCCTAGCTAACCCTGGCGACATGGGAAACACGACTTGTGGGTAAAGGGTACAACCTCTGCAGAGTGTAAAACTGGTATACTAGCCGAGCTCACGGTCATGAGCGGCTCAGGACTCTCCGATGATTAAATTACGGAACCTAAACTCAATTTGTCATTTGCATTTGCATGGGATTTGTTATTAATTTTGTTCTATTATTTTATTATGGTTTGGTATTCACTTACACTTAGTAACTGCTAATAAAATTTTGACCAACATATAAAAGCAATGCTCAGCTTTAACCTCTATTGTTGATCAGCCTTACACTTCATGAACTCCCACCTTTGGTGAGTTCATGTCACATTATTCCCCACAACTTGTTGAGCGATGAACATATGTGAGCTCACCCTTGCTGTCTCACACCCCCCCACAGGAGAAGAACAGGTGGTTTCAAGTGGAGTCAAGTATCGAGGAGTTTGATCTGATCTAGGTGGCGTTTCTCAGTTGACATTGGCGCCGACGATCCTTAGTTCGTGTTATATTTATCTTTTCTTTTTGTAAGTCTTCCGCTATGTAATAAATACTCTGATTATTGTGACATTTATCTCTATACACTCTGTTATTATATATGTTGTCTTCTTGGCGCATGTATGAGATGCACCTGGCTTTGTCCCTTAAAGCCGGGTGTTACACTTCGCAGGCGCGGACAATTCTAGTGGCGTCAGCCACCGCCGTCGGCCAGTAGAAGCCTTGCCGGAAAGCGTTCCCGACGAGGGTTCGAGGTGCTGCATGATGGCCGCAAGCCCCCGAGTGTATTTCCTGCAGGAGTTCCTGACCTTCGGCGATGGAGATGCATCGCTGGAGGATGCCCGAGGGGCTACGGTGGTAGAGCTCCTTCTCATCGCCCAGCAAGACGAACGACTTGGCGCGTCGCGCTACCCGCCGAGCCTCGGCTCGGTCGAGGGGCAGTTCTCCTTGGCGGAGATATTGCAGGTACGGGGTCTGCCAATCTTGATCTGGCGTGACTCCGCTCCGCTCCTCCTCGATGCGCAGTGCTTCGCCCTCGGGGGCCGAGGGTTCCTCGGGCTGAACCGAGGATGGCTCGGGCTGGGCCGAGGTCACCTCGGACGGGGCCGAGGGCACCTCGGGCTCGGGCGTGTCGCCGATCTTGACGGAGGGTTGGTGCAGATCCCGGGAGAAGACGTCCGGGGGAACCGTCGTTCGCCCCGAGGCTATCTTTGCCAGCTCGTCCACAGTCTCGTTGTAGCGCCGGGCGATGTGGTTAAGCTCGAGCCCGTAGAACTTGTCTTCTAGGCGTCGAACCTCATCACAGTAAGCCTCCATCTTCGGGTCGCGGCAGTGGGAGTTCTTCATGACTTGGTCGATGACGAGCTGCGAGTCGCCGCGAGCATCGAGGCGTCGGACCCCTAGCTCGATGGCGATTCGCAATCCGTTGATCAGAGCCTCGTACTCAGCCACATTGGTGGACGCCGGGAAATGGAGGCGGAGCACGTAGCGCAGGTGTTTCCCGAGGGGCGAGACGAAGAGCAGGCCCGCGCCGGCTCCCGTCTTCATCAGCGACCCGTCGAAAAACATGGTCCAGAGCTCCGGTTGGATCGGAGCCGTCGGCAACTGGGTGTCGACCCATTCGGCTACGAAGTCCGCCAGTACCTGGGACTTGATGGCCTTCCGAGGGGCGAACGAGATTGTCTCGCCCATGATTTCCACCGCCCACTTTGCGATCCGTCCCGAGGCTTCTCGGCACTGGATGATCTCCCCCAGGGGGAAGGATGACACCACAGTCACCGGATGAGACTCGAAGTAATGTCGCAGCTTTCGCCTCGTCAGGATCACTGCATACAGTAGCTTCTGGACTTGTGGGTAGCGGATCTTGGTCTCGGACAGCACCTCGCTGACGAAGTAAACTGGCCTCTGAATGGGCAAAGCATGCCCCTCTTCCTGCCTTTCGACCACGATCGCGGCGCTGACCACCTGAGTGGTAGCGGCGACGTAGACCAAGAGGGCTTCTCCATCAGCTGGGGGTACCAAGACGGGCGCCTGGGTGAGGAGCGCCTTCAGGTTCTCGAGAGCTTCCTCGGCCTCGGGAGTCCAAGTGAAGCACTCGGCCTTCCTTAAGAGACGGTACAGGGGCAGGCCTCTTTCGCCGAGGCGCGAGATGAAACGGCTCAGGGCCACGAGACATCCCATGACCCTCTGTACGCCTTTTAAGTCCTTGATGGGCCCCATGCTTGTGATGGTTGCGATCTTCTCCGGGTTGGCTTCGATGCCCCGCTCGGAGACGATGAATCCCAGGAGCATGCCTCGGGGCACCCCGAAGACGCACTTCTCGGGATTGAACTTGACGCCCTTCGCCTTGAGACATCGGAATGTCACTTCAAGGTCGGAGAGAAGGTCGGAGGCTTTCCTTGTCTTGACTACGATGTCATCGACGTAGGCCTCGACCGTGCGACCGATGTGTTCGCCGAACACATGGTTCATGCACCGCTGGTACGTTGCACCCGCGTTCCTCAAACCGAACGGCATGGTGACATAACAGTACATGCCGAAGGGCGTGACTAAAGAAGTCGCGAGCTGGTCGGACTCCTTCATCTTGATTTGATGATACCCTGAGTAGGCATCGAGGAAAGACAGGGTTTCGCGCCCAGCAGTGGAGTCCACGATTTGATCGATGCGAGGTAGAGGGTAGGGGACCTTCGGACACGCTTTGTTGAGACCAGTGTAGTCTACACACATCCGCCATTTCCCCCCTTTCTTCCTCACAAGTACAGGGTTGGCAAGCCATTCGGGATGGAATACCTCTTTGATGAACCCTGCTGCCATCAGCTTGTGGATCTCCTCGCCTATCACCCTGCGCCTTTCCTCGTAGAATCGGCGTAGAGGCTGTCTGACCGGTCGGGCTCCGGCCCGAATATCCAGCGAGTGCTCGGCGACATCCCTCGGTATGCCGGGCATGTCCGAGGGACTCCACGCAAAGACGTCGGCGTTTGCGCGGAGAAAGTCGACGAGCACTGCTTCCTATTTGGGGTCGAGCCCGGAACCGATCCGGATCTGCTTGGAGGTGTCGCCACTGGGGTCGAGAGGGATGGCCTTAACCGTTTCCGCTGGCTCGAAGTTGCCGGCGTGTCGCTTCACGTCCGGCGCCTCTCGGGAGAGGCTTTCTAGGTCGGCGATGAGGGCCTCGGACTCGGCGAGGGCCTCGGCGTACTCCATGCACTCCACATCGCATTCGAACGCGTGTTTGTACGTGGGGCCGACGGTGATGACCCCGTTGGGGCCCGGCATCTTGAGCTTCAGGTAGGTGTAGTTGGGGATGGCCATGAACTTCGCGTAGCATGGCCTTCCCAACACTGCGTGGTAGGTTCCTCGGAACCCGACCACCTCGAACGTCAAAGTCTCCCTTCGGAAGTTGGAGGGTGTTCCGAAGCAGACAGGAAGGTCGAGCTGTCCGAGGGGCTGGACGCGCTTCCCAGGAATGATCCCGTGGAAGGGCGCAGCGCCTGCTCGGACGGATGACAGATCGACGCGCAGGAGCCTGAGGGTCTCGGCGTAGATGATATTGAGGCAGCTGCCCCCATCCATCAGGACCTTGGTGAGCCTGACGTCGCCGATGACGGGGTCGACGACGAGCGGGTACTTCCCCGGGCTCGGCACGTGGTCGGGGTGGTCATTTTGGTCGAAGGTGATGGGCTTGTCGGACCAGTCTAGGTAGACTGGCGCCGCCACCTTCACCGAGCAGACCTCCCGACGCTCTTGCTTACGATGCCGAGCCGAGGCATTCGCCGCATGCCCTCCGTAGATCATGAAGCAGTTGCGGACCTCGGGGAACTCTCCTGCTTGGTGATCTTCCTTTTTGTCATCGTCTCGGGCCCTACCACCCTCTGCGGGTGGCCCGGCCCGGTGGAAGTGGCGCCGAAGCATGGCGCACTCCTCGAGGGTGTGCTTGACGGGCCCCTGATGGTAAGGGCACGTCTCCTTGAGCATCTTGTCGAAGAGGTTGGCACCTCCGGGGGGCTTCCAAGGGTTCTTGTATTCGGCGGCGGCGACAAGGTCCGTGCTGGCGGCGTCGCGTTTCGCTTGCGACTTCCTCCTGCCTTTCTTCTTGGCGCCGAGCGGAGTAGACGCCTCGCGAGCCTCTTCCGACGGGCGGCCCTGGGGCTGCTTGTCCTTTCGGAAGATGGCCTCGACCGCCTCCTGACCAGAGGCGAACTTGGTGGCGATGTCCATCAGCTCGCTCGCCCTGGTGGGGGTCTTGCGACCCAACTTGCTCACCAGGTCACGGCAGGTGGTGCCGGCAAGGAATGCGCCGATGACATCGGAGTCGGTGATGTTGGGCAGCTCGGTGCGCTGCTTCGAGAATCGCCGGATGTAGTCCCGAAGAGACTCTCCCGGCTATTGCCGGCAGCCTCGGAGGTCCCAGGAATTCCTGGGGCGCACGTACGTGCCCTGGAAGTTGCCGGCAAAAGCTTGGACCAGATCCTCCCAGTTGGAAATCTGCCCCGGAGGCAGGTGCTCCAACCAAGCGCGAGCAGTGTCGGAGAGGAATAGGGGGAGGTTGCGGATGATGAGGTTGTCGTCGTCCGTTCCACCCAGTTGACAGGCCAGGCGGTAGTCCGCGAGCCACAATTCCGGTCTCGTTTCCCCCGAGTACTTTGTGATAGTAGTCGGGGGTCGGAATCGGGTCGGAAACGGCGCCCGCCGAATGGCCCGGCTGAAAACCTGCGGACCGGGTGGTTCGGGCGAGGGACTCCGATCCTCCCCACTGTCGTAGCGTCCCCCACGCCTGGGGTGATAACCTCGGCGCACCCTTTCGTCGAGGCGGGCCCGACGGTCGCGATGAGGGTGCTCGTCGCCGAGGTGGCCCGAGGCCGCAGGCGCGGTGTTGCGCGTGCGCCCGGTGTAGACCGAGGCTTCCCGCATGAGTCGGGAAGTCGCGGCACGAGGTTCCGAGGGGTACCCCTGCCTTCGGGAGGCAGAGCTCTTGGCCCGCCGGGCCGCAGCGCCTTCCAGGAGATGCTTGAGCTCTCCCTGGATTCGCCGACCCTCGGTGGTTGATGACTCCGGCATCGCGCGGAGGAGCATCGCTGCGGCTGCCAGGTGCTGACCGGTTCCGCCGGATGCGGGTGGCGGTCTGTCCCTGGCATCGTTGGCGATGTGGTGCTGGAGACCCTGGGGCAGGTGACGTATTTCTCCGGCCGGGGGCTGGCCCGCCCATACCTGCCCGACGTCCCGGCGGATTGCCTCGAGCGCTCCTGCTCCCTCATCGAGCTCGGCCTGCGCCCCGCGGACTTGCTCGAGCTGTGGGTCGTGACCCCCCGCCGGAACGGGGACCACAGCTAGCTCCCGCAGGATGTCGGCGCGAGGCGCTGGCCTAGGGAGATCACCATCCTCCGGCATGCCGAGACAGCTGCCTCCGGAGGGATCCCCTAGCTCGACGTGGAAACATTCGCGGCTCGGGCCGCAGTCCTGGTCGTCAAGGCTGCGGCTGCCGTCGGAACAGTCGGAGAGGCAGTAGTTGCATGCGGTCATGAAGTCCCGCATGGCACTGGGGTTGCCAGATCCAGAGAAATCCCAGCAGATGCTGGGGTCGTCATCTTCCTCGGACCCAGAGGGTCCGTAGGTCGAGACGCCCGTCAATCGGTCCCAAGGCGACCGCACACGAAACCCGAAAGGGGTTGCACTCGCCTCAACGTGAGCGCCCACCAGAGCGAGGTCACTAGGCGGGTTGAGGTCGAGTTGAAATGACAAAGGATGGGAATCAGCCGGTACCTTTTGGTCGACGAGGAGCGACGAAGTCACATCGGGGGCTGATCGCGCCGTCGTCCTGGGTACGAGTGCGACGTCCTGCAGGCCCTCCGTGAGCGCGCTGGCGTCGTCCACTTGCTCGGGGTTGGCGTGTCGCGGGGGGACGGTGCTCGCCTTCGCCTCAAACGCGAGGGTGACGCCCGACGCGTCCTCCGTTGGGGCGCTGGGGATGTCGATTTGCTCGACAGCCGACTGAGCGCAGCCTCCCGCCTGGCCCTGGTTGCCCCGCCTCCTCCTCCGATGGCGAGGGAGAGGATGGGGCGAGCTCGAAAGTTGTCCTTCCCCCACGCGGGAAAGACGTCGTCGATTCCGCCGCCGGCGGGCGGGCTGTCCACCACCGTTGTCGCTGTCGCGCGGCGGTGGAAGGAGTATCATGTCGTAGCTGCTGTCGAAAGACATGAACTCGAGGCTCCCGAAACGGAGCACCGTCCCGGGTTGAAGAGGTCGTTGGAGACTGCCCATCTAGAGCTTGACGGGAATCTGCTCGTCAACACGCAGCAGGCCCCTACCTGGCGCGCCAACTGTCGGCGTTTCGAGACCGGGGGGTCCCCGAGCCGACGAGTGAGTGTGCCGCGTGCCCCAGGCCAGATGGGTCGAGCGCGTGGGCGAGCGCGAAGGGGGGAGAGCGAGGTGGCCGGAGCCGGGTTGTGAGGGAGGCGGAGATCCCGCGGCCTTCGTGTTCGTCCCGCGCCCAGGTCGGGTGCGCTTGCAGTAGGGGGTTACAAGCGTCCGCGCGGGTGAGGGGAGCGAGCGGCCCCAAGAGAGCGCCTGCCCCTGCCCTCGTTCCCGCGAGGCCAACCTTCTCTAAGAAGGCCCTGGTCCTTCCTTTTATAGGCGTAAGGAGAGGATCCAGGTGTACAAATGGGGGTGTAGCAAGGTGCTACGTGTCTAGCGGGGGAGAGCTAGTGCCCTAAGTACATGCCAAGGTGGCAGCCGGAGAGATCTTGGCACCCAGCTGGTGTGGCGTCGTGGCTGTCGGAGAAGCAATGGAGCCTGGCGGGGGGACAGCTGTCGGAGTGGTTGGGCCCTTGCTGACGTCCCCCTGCTTCCGTAAGGGAGCTGAGAACCGCCGTCGTCATGGGTCCAGCGAGGCGCCATCATTGCCTATCTGGCGGAGCTAGCCAGATGGGACGTTGGTCCTATTTTCTGCGGCCCGAGTCGGCTCGGGGTAGGGTGATGATGGCGCTTCCTGTCGACGTGGCGGACTTGTGCCCTAGGTCGGGCGACGTGGAGGCTCCTCCGAAGCCGAGGTCGGGTCTGTCCTGCATGGCCGAGGCCGAGCCCGAGCTCCTGGGTCGGGCGAGGCGGAGGTCGTTCGGCAGAGGCCAGGGCGGAGTCCGAGCCCTGGGTCAGGCGGAGCGGAGTTCGCCGTCTTCCGGGGCCTTAGCCCGAGTCCGAGCCCTGGGTCGGGCGGAGCGGAGTTCGCCGTCTTCCGGGGCCTCAGCCCGAGTCCGAGCCCTGGGTCGGGCGGAGCGGAGTTCGCCGTCTTCCGGGGCCTTAGCCCGAGTCCGAGCCCTGGGTCGGGCGCAGCGGAGTTCGCCGTCTTCCGGGGCCTTAGCCCGAGTCCGAGCCCTGGGTCGGGCGGAGCTTCCTATGGCGCTTTTGGCCAAGCCTGGCCGCCCGTCAGTCTCACTCTTTGTGTTAAATGCCCCAGTGACTTGGTCGGTCGGCGCGGTGATTTAGTCAGGGTTGCTTCTTAACGAAGGCAAGGCCTCGGGCGAGCCGGAGATGCGTCTGCCGTAAAAAAGGGGGCCTCGGGCGAGACGGAAACACCTCAGGGTCGGCTGCCCTTGCCCGAGGCTAGGCTCGGGCGTGGCGTGATCGAGTCGCTCGTATGGACTGATCCCTGACTTAATCAAACCCATCAGGCCTCTGCAGCTTTATGCTGATGGGGGTTACCAGCTGAGAATTAGGCGTCTTGAGGGTACCCCTAATTATGGTCCCCGACAGATACCGAATGGCTATGTGTTTAGTGCGGCTATGCTCAACGGGATTATCTGCCATGGGGATTGCACTCTCATTATCATATAGAAGAGGAACTTTGGTTAATTTGTAACCATAGTCCCTAAGGGTTTGCCTCATCCAAAGTAGTTGCGCGCAACAATGGCCTGCGGCAATGTACTCGGCTTCGACGGTAGAAAGAGCTACGGAATTTTGCTTCTTTGAAGCCCAAGACACCAAGGATCTTCCCAAGAACTGGCAAGTCCCCGATGTGCTCTTTCAATTAATTTTACACCCGCCCAATCGGCATCCGAATAACCAATTAAATCAAATGTGAATCCTCGAGGGTACCAAAGCCCAAACTTAGGAGTAAAAGCCAAATATCTCAAGATTCGTTTTACAGCCGTAAGGTGAGCTTCCTTAGGGTCGGCTTGGAATCTTGCACACATGCATATGGAAAGCATAATGTCCGGTCGAGATGCACATAAATAGAGTAATGAACCTATCATTGACCGGTATACCTTTTGATCGACGGATTTACCTTCCGTGTCGAGGTCGAGATGCCCATTGGTTCCCATGGGAGTCTTGATGGGCTTGGCATCCTTCATTCCAAACTTGTTTAGAATGTCTTGAGTATACTTTGTTTGGCTGATGAAGGTGCCTTCTTGGAGTTGCTTTACTTGAAATCTGAAGAAATACTTCAACTCCCCCATAATTGACATCTCGAATTTCTGTGTCATGATCCTACTAAATTCCTCACATGTAGATTCGTTAGTAGACCCAAATATAATATCATCAACATAAATTTGGCATACAAACAAATCATTGTCAAGAGTTTTAGTGAATAGAGTAGGATCGGCCTTTCCGACTTTGAAGCCATTAGCAATAAGGAAATCTCTTAGGCATTCATACCATGCTCTTGGGGATTGCTTGAGCCCATAAAGCGCCTTAGAGAGCCTATAGACATGGTTAGGGTACTCACTGTCTTCAAAACCGGGAGGTTGCTCAACATAGACCTCTTCCTTGATTGGTCCATTGAGGAAGGCACTCTTTACGTCCATTTGGTAAAGCTTGAAGCCATGGTAAGTAGCATAGGCTAATAATATACGAATTGACTCAAGCCTAGCTACGGGTGCATAGGTTTCACCAAAATCCAAACCTTCGACTTAGGAGTATCCCTTGGCCACAAGTCGGGCTTTGTTCCTAGTCACCACACCATGCTCATCTTTCTTGTTGCGGAAGACCCATTTGGTTCCTACAACATTTTGGTTAGGACGTGGAACCAAATGCCATACCTCATTCCTCGTGAAGTTGTTGAGCTTTTCTTGCATCGCCATCACCCAATCTGAATCTTAGAGTGCTTCCTCTACCCTGTGTGGCTTAATAGAGGAAACAAAAGAGTAATGTTCACAAAAATGTGCAACACGAGATCTAGTGGTTACCCCCTTATGAATGTCGCCGAGGATGGTGTCGACGGGGTGATCTCGTTGGATTGCTTGGTGGACTCTTGGGTGTGGCGGTCTTGGTTCTTCATCCTCCTTGTCTTGATCATTTGCATCTCCCCCTTGATCATTGCCGTCATCTTGAGGTGGCTCATCATTTTGATTTTCTCCTTCATCAACTTGAGCCTCGTCCTCATTTTGAGTTGGTGGAGATGCTTGCGTGGAGGAGGATGATTGATCTTGTTCATTTGGAGGCTCTTCAGATTCCTTAGGACACACATCCCCAATGGACATGTTCCTTAGCGCGATGCGCGGAGCCTCTTCATTACCTATCTCATCAAGATCAACTTGCTCTACTTGAGAGCCGTTAGTCTCATCAAACACAACGTCACAAGAAACTTCAACTAGTCCTGAGGACTTGTTAAAGACTCTATATGACCTTGTGTTTGAATCATAT
Source organism: Zea luxurians (assembly GCA_029449295.1). NCBI lineage: Eukaryota > Viridiplantae > Streptophyta > Magnoliopsida > Poales > Poaceae > Zea > Zea luxurians. Next base: position 2,857,059 of record JAOPSE010000158.1, on the reverse strand, counting down.
CCTAGTAAAAAGCCTTCTACTGTCTTAGGAGCAAATTTAGATTTTCTACCTCTTTTAACAAGAATAAAGCATTTGCTGCCAAAGACTCTAAAATATGAAATGTTGGGCTTTTTACCGGTTAGGAGTTCGTATGATGTCTTTTTGGGGATTCGGTGTAGATACAACCGGTTGATGGCGTAGCAGGCGGTGTTGACCGCCTCGGCCCAAAACCGATCCAGCGTCTTGTACTCATCAAGCATGGTTCTAGCCATGTCCAGTAGAGTTCTATTCTTCCTCTCCACTACACCATTTTGTTGTGGCGTGTAGGGAGAAGAGAACTCATGCTTGATGCCCTCCTCAAGAAAGCCTTCAATTTGAGAGTTCTTGAACTCCGTTCCGTTGTCGCTTCTTATTTTCTTGATCCTTAAGCCAAACTCATTTTGAGCCCGTCTCAAGAATCCCTTTAAGGTCTCTTGGGTTTGAGATTTTTCCTGCAAAAAGAACACCCAAGTGAAGCGAGAATAATCATCCACAATAACTAGACAGTACTTACTCCCGCCGATGCTTATGTAAGCTATCGGGCCGAATAGGTCCATGTGTAGGAGCTCCAGTGGCCTGTCAGTCGTCATGAATCATGATGTTCTTGTGTGGATGATGAACACCAACTTGCTTCCCTGCTTGGCATGCGCTACAAATCCTGTCTTTCTCAAAATGAACATTTGTTAATCCTAAAATGTGCTCTCCCTTTAGAAGCTTATGAAGATTTGAAAGGGAATTAGGCTTACACCTATTTCCTAAACTAATTTTGGTGGTTGAATTGCCCAACACAAATATTTGGACTAACTAGTTTGCCCAAGTCTATAAGTTCTATAGGTACCAAAGGTACACCATAAGCCAATAAAAAGATCAAGAGAAAGGGTTCAAACAAAGGAGCAAAGGGACAACCGAAGGCACCCTGGTCAGGCGCACCGGACTGTCCGGTGTGCCACCGGACAGTGTCCGATGCACCACTGGTCAGTGTCCGGTATACCAGGGGACTCCAAGCTGAACTTAGCACCATCGGGAATTCTCAGAGTCGTCGCGCTATAATTCACCGGACTGTCCGGTGTACACCGGATAGTGTCCGGTGCTCCAAGGATGAAGAGACTCTGAACTCATCGGCCTCGGGAATTCGCATCGGCTGCTCCGCTATAATTCATCGGACATGTCCGGTGTACACCGGACTGTCCGGTGTAACTGCGGAGCAACGGCTACTTTAGGCGCCAATGGCTACCTGCAGCGCATTAAATGCGCGCCAGCGCGCGCAGAGGTCAGGCATGCCCATGCTGGCGCATCGGACACCCTATAGTTCATGTCCGGTGCGCAGCTGTCAAAGCTCCAACAGTCGGAACCCTAACGTTCGGGTGACGTGGCTGGCGCACCAGACATGTCCGGTGTGCACCGGACTGTCCGGTGCACCATGCGACGGACAGCCTCCACCCAAACGGCTAGTTTGGTGGTTGGGGCTATAAATACCCCCAACCACCCCACATTCAAATCATCCAAGTTTTCCACTTCTCAACCACTTACAAGAGCTAGGCATTCAATTCTAGACACACTCAAGTGATCAAATCCTCTCCAATTCCACACAAGGCTTTAGTGATTAGCGAGAGAGATTTGCCATGTTCTTTTGAGCTCTTGCGCTTGGATTGCTTCTTTCTTTCTCACTTGTTCTTGTGATCAAAACTCATTTGTAACCGAGGCAAGAGACACCAATTGTGTGGTGGTCCTTGCGGGGAAGTTTTGTTCCCCGTTTTGATTTGAGAAGAGAAGCTCACTCGGTCCGAGGGACCGTTTGAGAGAGGGTAAGGGTTGAAAGAGACCCGGCCTTTGTGGCCTCCTCAACGGGGAGTAGGTTTGCTAGAACCGAACCTTGGTAAAACAAATCCGCGTGTCACACTCTTCATTCGCTTGCGATTTGTTTTGCGCCCTCCCTCTCGGACTCATTATTATTTCTAACGCTAACCCGGCTTGTAGTTGTGATTAATTTTGTAAATTTCAGTTTCGCCCTATTCACCCCCCTCTAGGCGACTTTCAATTGGTATCAGAGCCCGGTGCTTCATCAGAGCCTAACCGCTCGAAGTGATGTCGGGAGATCACACCAAGAGGGAGATGGAGACCGGCGACAAGCCCACTACGAGTCACGGGAGCACTTCATCGGAAGAGTCCCGCACCAAGAGGAAGGAGAAGAAGAAGGGCTCCTCCAACAAAGGGAAGGGGAAGGAGAAGAAATCCTCTTCCCACAAGTCGCATCGGAGAGGCGACAAGCACAAGAGGATGAGGAAAGTGGTCTACTACGAGACCGACACTTCATCAACGTCGACCTCCGACTCCGACGCACCATCCGTTACTTCTAAGCGCCAAGAGCGCAAGAAGTATAGTAAGATCCCCCTACGCTACCCTCACACTTCAAAACGTACTCCTTTACTCTCCGTTCCATTAGGCAAACCACCGGTTTTTGATGGTGAAGATTATAATATGTGGAGTGACAAAATGAGACACCATCTAACCTCACTCCACACAAGCATATGGAATGTTGTTGAGTTTGGTGTACAGGTACCATCCGTAGGGGATGAAGACTACGAATCGGACGAGGTGGCCCAAATCCACCACTTTAACTCCCAAGCAACCACTATACTCCTCGCCTCTCTAAGTCGAGAGGAGTATAACAAGGTGCAAGGGTTAAAAAGTGCAAAGGAAATTTGGGACGTACTCAAGACCGCGCACGAAGGAGACGAGGTGACAAAGATCACCAAGCGGGAAACGATCGAGGGGGAGCTCGGTCGCTTCATGCTTCACCAAGGGGAGGATCCACAAGCTATGTACAACCGCTTGAAAACCTTGGTGAACCAAGTGCGCAACCTCGGGAGCGAAAAATGGGATGACCATGAGATGGTCAAGGTTATTCTTAGATCCCTCGTATTTCTTAACCCTACACAAGTTCAATTAATTCGAGGTGATCCTAGATATAAGCTAATGTCTCCCGAAGAGGTTATAGAAAAATTTGTGAGCTTTGAGCTAATGATTAAAGGCTCAAAGAAAATCATCGAGCAAGGCACCTCCTCCACACCCGAGGCACAACCGGTCGCTTTCAAGGCGACGGAAGAAAAGAAGGAGGAGGCTACTCCTAGTCGAACACCCATCGACGCCTCCAAGCTCGACAACGAGGAGATGGCACTCATCATCAAAAGCTTCCGCCAAATCCTCAAGCAAAGGAGGGGGAAAGACTACAAACCCCACTCCAAGAAAGTATGCTACAAATGTGGTAAGCCCGGTCATTTTATTGCTAAATATCCATTATCTAGTGATAGTGACAGGGGCGACGACAAGAAGGGGAGAAGAAAGGAGAAGAAGAGACATTACAAGAAGAAGGGCGGCGATGCCCACGTGTGCCGCGAGTGGGACTCCGACGAGAGCTCCACCGACTCCTCCTCCGACGAGGACGCCGCCGACATCGCCGTCACCAAGGGACTTCTCTTCCCCAACGTCGGCCACAAGTGCCTCATGGCCAAGGAGGGCAAAAAGAAGAAGGTAAAATCAAGATCCTCCACTAAATACGAAACCTTTAGTGATGAGGATGATGCTAGCAATGAGGAGGATAACTTGCGCATTCTTTTTGCCGACCTAAACATGCAACAAAAAGAAAAATTAAATGAATTGATTAGTGCTATTCATGAGAAGGATGATCTCTTGGACTCTCAAGAGGACTTCCTTATTAAGGAAAACAAAAAGCATGTTAAGGTAAAAAATGTTTATGCTCTACAAGTTGAAAAATATGAAAAATTGTCTAGTGAGCTAAGCACTTGCCATGAGACTATTGACAACCTTAGAAATGAAAATGCTAGATTAATTGCTAAGGTTGATTCTCATGTTTGTGATGTTTCAATTCCCAATCTTAGAAATGATAATGATGATTTGCTTGCTAAGATTAAGGAATTGAATGATTCTCTTGCTAGTCTTAGGATTGAAAATGAAAAATTAATTGCTAAGGCTAAAGATTTTGATGTTTGCAATGTTACTATTTCTAACCTTAGAAGTGAGAATGATATATTACATGCTAAGGTTGTAGAATTAAAATCTTGCAAACCCTCTACATCTACTGTTGAGCATGTTTCTATTTGCACTAGATGTAGAGATGTTGATATTGATGCTATTCATGATCATATGGCTTTAATTAAACAACAAAATGATCATATAGCAATATTAGATGCTAAAATTGCCGAGCATAACTTAGATAATGAAAAGTTTAAATTTGCTAGAAGTATGCTCTATAATGGGAGACGCCCTGGCATCAAGGATGGCATTGGCTTTCAAAGGGGAGACAATGTCAAACTTAGTGCCCCTCCTAAAAATTTGTCTAACTTTGTTAAGGGCAAGGCTCCCATGCCTCAGGATAACGAGGGTTACATTTTGTACCCTACCGGTTATCCCGAGAGCAAAATTAGGAGAATTCATTCTAGGAAGTCTCACTCTGGCCCTAACCATGCTTTTATGTATAAGGGTGAGACATCTAGCTCTAGGCAACCAACCCGTGCTAAGTTGCCTAGAAAGAAAACTCCTAGTGCATCAAATGATCATGGCATTTCATTTAAGACTTTTGATGCATCTTATGTTTTGACTAACAAATCCGGCAAGGTAGTTGCCAAGTTTGTTGGGGGCAAACACAAGGGTTCTAAGACTTGTGTTTGGGTACCCAAAGTTCTTGTGTCTAATGCCAAAGGACCCAAAACCGTTTGGGTACCTAAAGTCAAGAACTAAACTTGTTTTGTAGGTTTATGCATCCGGGGGCTCAAGTTGGATCCTCGACAGCGGGTGCACAAACCACATGACAGGGGAGAAGAAGATGTTCTCCTCCTACGAGAAAAACCAAGATCCCAACGAGCTATCACATTCGGGGATGGAAACCAAGGTTTGGTGAAAGGTTTGGGTAAAATAGCTATATCTCCTGACCATTCCATTTCCAATGTTTTTCTTGTTGATTCTCTAGACTACAATTTGCTTTCCGTATCTCAATTATGTCAAATGGGCTACAACTGTCTATTCACTGATGTAGGTGTCACTGTCTTTAGAAGAAGTGATGATTCAATAGCTTTTAAGGGAGTGTTAGAGGGTCAGCTATACTTGGTGGATTTTGATAGAGCTGAACTCGACACTTGCTTAATAGCTAAGACTAACATGGGTTGGCTCTGGCACCGCCGACTAGCCCATGTTGGAATGAAGAATCTTCATAAGCTTCTAAAGGGAGAGCACATTTTAGGATTAACAAATGTTCATTTTGAGAAAGACAGGATTTGTAGCGCATGCCAAGCCGGGAAGCAAGTTGGTGTTCATCATCCACACAAGAACATCATGACAAGTGACAGGCCACTGGAGCTCCTACACATGGATTTATTCGGCCCGATCGCTTACATAAGCATCGGCGGGAGTAAGTACTGTCTAGTTATTGTGGATGATTATTCTCACTTCACTTGGGTGTTCTTTTTGCAGGAAAAATCCCATACCCAAGAGACCTTAAAGGGATTCTTGAGACGGGCTCAAAATGAGTTCGGCTTAAGGATCAAGAAAATTAGGAGCGACAACGGGACGGAGTTCAAGAACTCTCAAATTGAAGGCTTCCTTGAGGAGGAGGGCATCAAGCATGAGTTCTCTTCTCCCTACACCCCACAACAAAATGGTGTAGTGGAGAGGAAGAATCAAACTCTATTGGACATGGCAAGAACCATGCTTGATGAGTACAAGACGCCGGATCGGTTTTGGGCTGAGGCAGTCAACACCGCCTGCTACGCCATCAACCGGTTATATCTACACCGAATCCTCAAGAAGACATCCTATGAACTCCTAACCGGTAAAAAGCCCAATATTTCATATTTTAGAGTTTTTGGTAGCAAATGCTTTATTCTTGTTAAAAGAGGTAGAAAATCTAAATTTTCTCCTAAAACTGTAGAAGGCTTTTTACTAGGATATGACTCAAACACAAGGGCATATAGAGTCCTTAACAAGTCCTCAGGACTAGTTGAAGTTTCTTGTGACGTTGTGTTTGATGAGACTAACGGCTCCCAAGTAGAGCAAGTTGATCTTGATGAGATAGGTGAAGAACAGGCTCCGTGCATCGCGCTAAGGAACATGTCCATTGGGGATGTGTGCCCTAAGGAATCCGAAGAGCCTCCACATGCACAAGACCAACCATCCTCCTCCACGCAAGCATCTCCACCAACTCAAAATGAGGACGAGGCTCAAGTTGATGAAGGAAAAGATCAAAGAGATGAGCCACCTCAAGATGACGATAATGATCAAGGGGGAGATGCAAACAATCAAGACAAGGAGGATGAAGAACCAAGGCCGCCACATCCAAGAGTCCACCAAGCAATACAACGAGATCACCCCGTCGACACCATCCTCGGCGATATTCATAAGGGGGTAACTACTCGATCTCGTGTTGCACATTTTTGTGAGCATTACTCTTTTGTTTCCTCTATTGAGCCACACAGGGTAGAGGAAACACTCCAAGATTCGGATTGGGTGATGGCGATGCAAGAGGAGCTCAACAATTTCACGAGGAACGAGGTATGGCATTTAGTTCCACATCCTAACCAAAATGTTGTAGGAACCAAGTGGGTCTTCCGCAACAAGCAAGACGAGCATGGTGTGGTGACAAGGAACAAAGCCCGACTTGTGGCCAAGGGATACTCCCAAGTCGAAGGTTTGGATTTCGGTGAAACCTATGCACCCGTAGCTAGGCTTGAGTCAATTCGCATATTATTAGCCTATGCTACTTACCATGGCTTCAAGCTTTATCAAATGGACGTGAAGAGTGCCTTCCTCAATGGACCAATCAAGGAAGAGGTCTATGTTGAGCAACCTCCCGGCTTTGAAGATAGTGAGTACCCTAACCATGTCTATAGGCTCTCTAAGGCGCTTTATGGGCTCAAGCAAGCCCCAAGAGCATGGTATGAATGCCTTAGAGATTTCCTTATTGCTAATGGCTTCAAAGTCGGAAAGGCCGATCCTACTTTATTCACTAAAACTCTTAACAATGATTTGTTTGTATGCCAAATTTATGTTGATGATATCATATTTGGGTCTACTAACGAATCTACATGTGAAGAATTTAGTAGGATCATGACACAAAAATTCGAGATGTCGATGATGGGGGAGTTGAAGTATTTTCTAGGATTCGAAGTCAAGCAACTCCAAGAGGGAACCTTCATTTGCCAAACAAAGTACACTCAAGACATTCTAAACAAGTTTGGAATGAAGGATGCCAAGCCCATCAAGACACCCATGGGAACCAATGGGCATCTCGACCTCGACACGGGAGGTAAATCCGTCGATCAAAAGGTATACTGGTCGATGATTGGTTCATTGCTTTATTTATGTGCATCTCGACCGGACATTATGCTTTCCGTTTGCATGTGTGCAAGATTCCAAGCCGACCCTAAGGAATCTCACCTTACGGCCGTAAAACGAATCTTGAGATATTTGGCTTATACTCCTAAGTTTGGGCTTTGGTACCCTCGGGGATCCACATTTGATTTGATTGGTTATTCGGATGCGGATTGGGCGGGGTGTAAGATTAATAGAAAGAGCACATCGGGGACTTGCCAGTTCTTGGGAAGGTCCTTGGTGTCTTGGGCTTCAAAGAAGCAAAATTCGGTCGCTCTTTCAACCGCCGAAGCCGAGTACATTGCCGCAGGCCATTGTTGCGCGCAATTGCTTTGGATGAGGCAAACCCTGCGGGACTATGGTTACCAATTAACCAAAGTTCCTCTTCTATGTGATAATGAGAGTGCAATCCGCATGGCGGATAATCCCGTTGAGCATAGCCGCACTAAACACATAGCCATTTGGTATCATTTTCTTAGGGATCACCAACAAAAGGGGGATATCGAGATTGCATATATTAACACTAAAGATCAATTAGCCGATATTTTTACCAAGCCACTAGATGAACAAACTTTTACCAAACTTAGGCATGAGCTCAATATTCTTGATTCTAGGAATTTCTTTTGCTAATTTGCACACATAGCTCATAAGTATACCTTTGATCATGTCTCTTTTATATATGCTATGACTAATGTGTTTTCAAGTATTTTTCATACCAAGTCATAGGTATATTGAAAGGGAATTGGAGTCTTCGGCGAAAACAAGGCTTCCACTCCACTCTATCACTCATCCTTCGCCGTCGCTCCAAGCATCTCTCCATCTTTTGTATAATCTTCACTCATATGTTTTATTTGCCAAAGGGGAGAAAGTAGTTATCAAAGGGCTTATATCTCACTCAAAGTATCCGTTTTTGGCGATTCATGCGAAAGGGGGAGAAAGTATGAGCCCAAAGCAAAAGGACCGCACCACCACCCTAATTTTAAAATTAATGATTTTCAATTGGTAAATTTCAAATTGGTATCTCTTTGTGTTCTAAAGGGGGAGAAAGTAGTATTTTCAAAATTGATATCTTAAAACCCTCTTGAACACTAAGAGGAGAATTTATTAAGGGGGAGTTTTGTTTAGTCAAAGGAAAAGCATTTGAAACAAGGGGACAAAATTTCAAATCTTAAAAATGCTTCGCAAAATCTTACTCATTTACCTTTGACTATTTTGCAAAAAGACTTTGGAAAGGATTTACAAAAGAATTTGCAAAAACAAAACTTGTGGTGCAAGCGTGGTCCAAAATGTTAAAAATAAAGAAACAATCCATGCATATCTAGTAAGTAATATTTATTGGCTCAAATTCTAAGTAACCTTTGCACTTACATTTTGCAAACTAGTTCAAATTCTGCACTTCTATACTTGCTTTGGTTTGTGTTGGCATCAATCACCAAAAAGGGGGAGATTGAAAGGGAATTAGGCTTACACCTATTTCCTAAACTAATTTTGGTGGTTGAATTGCCCAACACAAATATTTGGACTAACTAGTTTGCCCAAGTCTATAAGTTCTACAGGTACCAAACATACACCATAAGCCAATAAAAAGATCAAGAGAAAGGGTTCAAACAAAGGAGCAAAGGGACAACCGAAGGCACCCTGGTCAGGCGCACCGGACTGTCCAGTGTGCCACCGGACAGTGTCCGGTGCACCACCGGTCAGTGTCCGGTGTACCAGGGGACTCCAAGCTGAACTTAGCACCTTCGGAAATTCTCAGAGTCATCGCGCTATAATTCACCGGACTGTCCGGTGTACACTGGACAGTGTCCGGTGCTCCAAGGATGAAGAGACTCTGAACTCGTCGGCCTCGGGAATTCGCATCGGCTGCTCCGCTATAATTCACCGGACATGTCCGGTGTACACCGGACTGTCCGGTGTAACTGTGGAGCAACGGCTACTTCAGGCGCCAACGGCTACCTGCAGCGCATTAAATGCGCGCCAGCACACGCAGATGTCAGGCATGCCCATGCTGGCGCACCGGACACCCTACAGTTCATGTCCGGTGCGCAGCTGTCAAAGCTCCAACGGTCGGAACGCTAACGTTCGGGTGACGTGGCTGGCGCACCGGACATGTCCGGTGTGCACCGGACTGTCCGGTGCACCATGCGACAGACAGCCTCCACCCAAACGGCTAGTTTGGTGGTTGGGGCTATAAATACCCCAACCACCCCACATTCAAATCATCCATGTTTTCCACTTCTCAACCACTTACAAGAGCTAGACATTCAATTCTAGACACACTCAAGTGATCAAATCCTCTCCAATTCCACACAAGGCTTTAGTGATTAGCGAGAGAGATTTGTCGTGTTCTTTTGAGCTCTTGCGCTTGGATTGCTTCTTTCTTTCTCACTTGTTCTTGTGATCAAAACTCATTTGTAACCGAGGCAAGAGACACCAATTGTGTGGTGGTCCTTGCGGGGAAGTTTTGTTCCCCGTTTTGATTTGAGAAGAGAAGCTCACTCAGTCCGAGGGAACGTTTGAGAGAGGGTAAGGGTTGAAAGATGCCCGGCCTTTGTGGCCTCCTCAACGGGGAGTAGGTTTGCAAGAACCGAACCTCGGTAAAACAAATTCGCGTGTCACACTCTTCATTCGCTTGCGATTTGTTTTGCGCCCTCCCTCTTGGACTCATTATTATTTCTAACGCTAACCCGACTTGTAGTTGTGATTAATTTTGTAAATTTCAGTTTTGCCCTATTCACCCCCCTCTAGGCGACTTTCAAGATTCTTCATTCCAACATGGGCTAGTCGGCGGTGCCAGAGCCAACCCATGTTAGTCTTAGCAATTAAGCAAGTGTCGAGTTCAGCTCTATCAAAATCTACCAAGTATAGCTGACCTTCTAACACTCCCTTAAATGCTATTGAATCATCACTCCTTCTAAAGACAGTGACACCTACATCAGTAAATAGACAGTTGTAGCCCATTTGACATAATTGGGAAACGGAAAGCAAGTTATAATCTAAGGAATCTACAAGAAAAACATTGGAAATGGAGTGGTCAGGTGAAATAGCAATTTTACCCAAACCTTTGACCAAACCTTGATTTCCATCCCCGAATGTGATAGCTCATTGGGGATCTTGATTTTTCTCATAGGAGGAGAACATCTTCTTCTCCCCTGTCATGTGGTTTGTGCACCCGCTATCGATGATCCAACTTGTGCCTCCGGATGCATAAACCTACAAAACAATTTTAGTTCTTGACTTTAGGTACCCAAACGGTTTTGGGTCCTTTAGCATTAGAAACAAGAACTTTGGGTACCCAAACACAAGTCTTGGAGCCCTTGTGTTTGCCCCCAACAAACTTGGCAACTACCTTACCAGATTTGTTAGTCAAAACATAAGATGCATCAAAAGTTTTAAATGAAATGCTATGATCATTTGATGCACTAGGAGTTTTCTTCTTAGGCAACTTAGCACGGGTTGGTTACCTAGAGCTAGATGTCTCACCCTTATACATGAAAGCATGATTAGGGCCAGAGTGAGACTTCCTAGAATGAATTTTCCTAATTTTATGCTCGGGATAACCGGCAGGGTACAAAATGTAACCCTCATTAACCTGAGGCATGGGAGCCTTGCCCTTAACAAAGTTAGACAATTTCTTAGGAGGGGCATTAAGTTTGACATTGTCTCCCTTTTGGAAGCCAATGCCATCCTTGATGCCAGGGCGTCTCCCACTATAGAGCATGCTTCTAGCAAATTTAAATTTTTCGTTTTCTAAGTCATGCTTGGCAATTTTAGCATCTAATATTGCTATATGATCATTTTGTTGTTTAATTAAAGTCATATGATCATGAATAGCATTAATGTCAACATCTCTACATCTAGCACAAATAGATACATGCTCAACGGTAGATGTAGAGGGTTTGCAAGATTTTAATTCTACAACTTTAGCATGTAATATATCATTTTCACTTCTAAGGTTGGAAATAGTAACATTGCAAACATCAAAATCTTTAGCCTTAGCAATCAATTTTTCATTTTCATTTCTAAGGCTAGCAAGAGAATCATTCAACTTTTCAATCTTAGCAAGCAAATTAGCATTATCATCTCTAAGATTGGAAATTGAATCATCACAAACATTAGAATCAACCTTAGCAATTAATCTAGCATTTTCATTTCTAAGGTTGGCAATCAAATCATGGCATGTGCTTAGCTCACTAGTTAATTTTTCACATTTTTCAACTTCTAGAGCATAAGCATTTTTAACCTTAACATGCTTCTTGTTTTCCTTGATTAGGAAGTCCTCTTGGGAGTCCAAGAGTTCATCCTTCTCATGGATGGCACTAATTAGTTCATTTAGTTTTTCTTTTTGTTGCATGTTGAGGTTAGCAAAAAGAGTACACAAATTATCCTCCTCATCACTAGCATTATCATCACTAGAGGACTCATATTTAGTGGAGGATTTGGATTTAACCTTCTTCTTTTTGCCGTCCTTTGCCATGAGACACTTGTGGCCGACGTTGGGGAAGAGGAGTCCCTTGGTGACGGCGATGTTGGCGGCGTCCTCGTCGGAGGAGGAGTCGGTGGAGCTCTCGTTGGAGTCCCACTCGCGGCACACATGGGCATCGCCGCCCTTCTTCTTGTAGTACTTCTTCTTTTCCTTTCTTCTCCCCTTCTTGTCGTCGCCCCTGTCACTATCACTAAAAATAGGATATTTGGCAATAAAGTGACCGGGCTTACCACACTTGTAGCAAACCTTCTTGGAGCGGGACTTGTAATCCTTCCCCCTCCTTTGCTTGAGGATTTGGCGGAAGCTCTTGATGATGAGCGCCATCTCCTCATTGTCGAGCTTAGAGGCGTCGATTGGTTGTCTACTTGATGTAGACTCCTCCTTTTTCTCCTCCATCGCTTTGAATGCGACCGGTTGTGCTTCGGACGTGGAAGGGCCATCAAGCTCGTTGATCTTCTTTGAGCCTTTGATCATCAATTCAAAGCTCACAAAATTCCCAATTACTTTCTCGGGAGTCATTAGTGTATATCTAGGATTGCCACGAATCAATTGAACTTGAGTAGGGTTAAGGAAAACAAGTGATCTAAGAATAACCTTAACCACTTCGTGGTCATCCCATTTTTTGCTCCCGAGGTTGCGCACTTGGTTCACCAAGGTTTTGAGCCGGTTGTACATGTCTTGTGGCTCCTCCCCTTGGCGAAGACGGAAGCGGCCGAGCTCCCCCTCGATTGTTTCCCGCTTGGTGATCTTGGTCACCGCATCTCCTTCGTGCGCGGTCTTTAGCACGCCCCAAATTTCCTTAGCACTCTTTAACCCTTGCACCTTATTATACTCCTCTCGACTTAGAGAGGCGAGGAGTATAGTTGTGGCTTAGGAGTTGAAGTGTTGGATTTGGGCCACTTCGTCCGAATCATAATCTTCATCCCCTACGGATGGTACTTGTACACCAAACTCAACAACATCCCATATACTTTTGTGGAGTGAGGTTAGGTGATATCGTATCATATCACTCCACCTAGCATAATCTTCACCATCAAACGTTTGTGGTTTGCCTAATGGGATGGATAGTAAAGGCGTATGTTTAGGAATGCGAGGATAGCGTAGGGGGATCTTACTAAACTTCTTGCGCTTATGGCGCTTAGAAGTAATGGACGGCGCGTCGGAGCCGGAGGTCGATGGTGATGAAGTGTCGGTCTCGTAGTAGACCACCTTCCTCATCTTCTTCTTTTTGTCACCACTCCGATGCGACTTGTGGGAAGAGGATTTCTTCTCCTTCCCTTTCCCTTTGTTGCGGGACTCTTCCGATGAAGCCTTCCCGTGGCTTGTAGTGGGCTTGTCGCCGGTCTCCATCTCCCTCTTGGCGTGATCTCCCGACATCACTTCGAGCGGTTAGGCTCTAATGAAGCACCGGGCTCTGATACCAATTGAAAGTCGCCTAGAGGGGGGTGAATAGGGCGAAACTGAAATTTACAAAGTTAATCACAACTACAAGCCGGGTTAACGTTAGAAATATAATCGAGTCCGAGAGAGGGTGTAAAAACAAATCGTAAGTGAGTAAAGAAGTGAGACACACGGATTTGTTTTACCGAGGTTCGGTTCTTTCAAACCTACTCCCCGTTGAGGTGGTCACAAAGACCGGGTCCCTTTCAACCCTTTCCCTCTCTCAAACGGTCCCTTGGACCGAGTGAGCTTCTCTTCTCAATCAACCGGGAACCAAACTTCCCCGCAAGGACCACCACACAATTAGTGTCTCTTGCCTTGATTACAATTGAGATGATCGCAAGAAAGAATGAGAAAAAGAAGCAATCCAAGCGCAAGAGCTCAAATGAACACAACAATCACTCTCTCTAATCACTAAAGCTTTGAGTGGAATTAGGAGAGGATTTGATCTCTTTGGTGTGCCTAGAATTGAATGTTAGAGCTCTTATAAGTAGTTGGAAGGTGAAATACTTGGATGCCATGAATGTGGAGTGGTTGGGGTATTTATAGCCCCAACCACCACAAAGTGGTCGTTGGAAGGCTGCAGTCGCATGGCGCACCGGACAGTCCGGTGCGCCACCGGACACTGTCCGGTGCGCCAGCCACGTCAGCAGACCATAGGGGTTCGACCGTTGCAGCTCTGTCTTGTGGGCCCGCCTGGCTGTCTGGTGGTGCACCGGACAAGCCCTGTAGGCTGTCCGGTGTGCCACCCGCGCGTGCTCTGCTCCTCTGCGCGCGCAGGCGCGCATTTAATGTGTTGCAGTCGACCGTTGCGCGTGAAGTAGCCGTTGCTCCGCTGTCACACCGGACAGTCCGGTGTGCACCGGACACTGTCCGGTGACTCACCGGACAGTCCGGTGAATTATAGCGGAGCGAATTCCCGAAGCTGGCGAGTTCAGAGTTGCTCTCCCTTGGGGCACCGGACACTGTCCGGTGGTGCACCGGACAGTCCGGTGAATTATAGCGGAGCTCCTCTGAAAATTCCCGAAGGTGAAGAGTTGGTCGTCGAGTTCCCTGGTGCACCGGATACTGTCCGGTGGCACACCGGACAGTCCGGTGCGCCATACCAGGGCACACTTCGGTTGTTCCCTGCTCTCTTTGTTTGAACCCATTCTTGGTCTTTTTATTGACTCTTTGTGAACCTTTGGCACCTGTAGAACTTATAGACTAGAGCAAACTAGTTAGTCCAATTATTTGTGTTGGGCAATTCAACCACCAAAATCAATTAGGGAAGAGGTGGAAGCCTAATTCCCTTTCAGCTTCACTTTCTCGACGATCCCGCCGTCGCACGGGATCTCAATGTTGCATGCGGCTCGGGTGAGGACACCGAGGCCATAGCACCCATCGAAGAGGCGAGCGGCATGCACGTGGCAACAACGGATAAGGAGTGGATGGTCAGCCCAAGGTCTGAGTCGTCCAGGCCGCTGCAACAGAGCACACCCAGGTGAAGACGACGGAGCATGTGCCATGTGAAAACGGCAGAGCGAGTGACTGAGATGGAGGTCGCGACAGATGTGGCGGCTGTTGTCGAATCTGAGGTCGAGTCCAGTTGTGGCCGGAGGATCCCCGATATTGCCGCGCTTGTGACGGTCAGAGATCCAAGCCCGTAACGATCAGAGATATGTGCCTGTCCCCCTTAGACATGTGCCACGCTGAGCCCTCCTCAAGTGATCCAACACCGACGTCGATGAGTTTATCGCCTTCGATCTGGTCTATGGGCCCTAGGTCGTGGCTCGCTCGAGGACACCCACAGGCGGGAGATTCATTTATGGCTCACACGAGGCCAACCTCAGGTGGGAGAACGCAGTCATAACTCGTCCGAGGCCATCCTCGAGCGAGAGAACGCAGTCACGGCTCGCCCGAGGCCACCCTCGAGCGGGATACGCAGTCACGACTCACCTGAGGTTAGGGGACGCATTCATCACTCGCCCGAGGGTGGGAGATGCAGTCACCACTCGCCCGAGGCCAACCTCGAGTGGGAGACACACTCACGGTTCGTCCGAGGAAACCTCATAGTCACGCCTCACTCGAGGCCAACCCTGGGCGGGAGACGCAGCCACGCCTCACCTGAGGCAACCTTGCATTCACGGTTTGCCCAAGGGTAGCCTCAGGCAGGAGACATAGATACCACTCGTCTGAGGCTACCCTCAGGCGGGAGACACAATCATGACTCGCTCGAGGCCAACCTTGGGCGGGAGAACACATTCACTGCTCGCCCGAGGCCATCCTCGGGAAGGAGACGCAGTCATGGCTTGCCCGAGGTCAATCATTGGGTGGGAGAACGCATTCATGGCTCGCCTGAAGCTAACCTTGGGTGGGAGAACGCATTCATGGCTCGCCCGAGGCCACCCTCGGGTGAGAGACGTAGTCACGGCTCGCTCGAGGCCAACTTGGGGTGGGAGACGTAGTCACGGCTCGCCTAAGGCAACCCCCGAGTGGGAGACGTTGTCACGCCTTGCCTGAGGGCAATCTTGGGCGGGAGACACAATCACGGCTCGCCCGAGGCCACCCTCGGGTGGGAGGCGCAGTCACCTCGAGCGAGAGACGCACTCACGCCTTGCCCGAGGCCAACCTCGGGTGGAGACGCAGTCATGGTTCGCTCGAGGCCACCCTCGGGCTGGAGACGCAGGTTCTTATGACTAATATTTATAAAGGGCACTTCTTTGCAATCCTAATGACTGATATTTTAAAGGTTCTTATGCCATGGAAATTAAAAGGTTTCAATGAGGTAACCAGTTTACCACGCCGCTATATGCGCAAATAATAAGCATTTAATGAATAGTTTGTGTTCCGTTGCTTCAAGAAATAGCTTTTAATTTGGAATAGAGGGAGTATATGACTAGATGTATGTGTTATATATATGTCTAGATTCGTCATCATCATCCATTTGAATATATATATATATATATATATATATATATATATATATATATATATATAAAAATCAAAAGCAAAAAGGATGCTGCTAAATTTAATAACTATAAAAAATGATTGTGTGCTGTCAAACATTCACTTTGATGTTAACTTTATTTTTTATAGATTAAATATGATTGTGTGCCGTCAAAGCACATGATCATTGTATTAGTAGAAGTACTAATGTTTGGGAACGGAGTAAGTATGCGTGTTCTTGAGACTATGCTTGCCTGTGAGTTCAGATTGGTCCCCTGCACACGTATACACTACGACAGAAATGAATTTCTACTGACAACTGTCGGTGTTTGGAGCCCGACCGCACACCTGGGGTTACTCCTCGCGGTGCTTTTGGGTAGGACAGTGATGTTGACTGTAGCTCAATGGTTTGTGCGAGATGCACGAGAGACGACAAGTGATTTTCTACAGGTTCGGGCCGCTTTGAGATGCGTAATACCCTATTTCCTGGTGTGGATCTTTTGTGGTAGGTTACAAGAGAAGTCTCCAGTATGGAGGAAGGCTAATGAGTTGAGTAGGTGGGTCGATGGAAATGATGGGGTACCCCTTAGGCCTTATATACTTGACCGTGGGGCACTACATGTGTATAGGATGATGATGAGTACCTAAACAATAGTGAACCGATTGAACTTATCTTCCCATAACCTTGTCGATTTATCTCTAATCCATTCCGATGTTTAAGGGCGCTGCGCGCGGGAAAGTCGAGCGAACGCTTTGGATAGCGCTTGAATTTGATGAGTTGCTTGGGCCTGAGCCTGCTTCCTTCTCACGTTGGCCCATTCCGCCAGTAGTCCTCCCCTGGCCCACGAAGGAATGGCCTTGCAAGATAAAAAACCTCTCGCGAGGCCTTCCTGCCTTCTAATGGACCCGGGGGATACTGTACCCCACAAGCCCCCAATCTTTGAGTTGATTTTGAAATAATCAGCCCAAAGATTCTAGGTGTAGCTCGCGAGTTTGTGGCCTGATTTCTACACTGGCGATGGGCGCACCGAAGGTGCACCTATTGAGCGTTGCTTCTAAACCTTGAGTGATTCAGTAAAAACAGTCCTCTCAAAGGTCTTCATTTGATGCTTTGGAGATTAGTGTCTTGTCATCATATCGTGCTTTAGAAGTTAGCATTTTGTCTTTTGGGATTAAAAACCTATTGGGTGTAGCCCCCGAGCTTTGAGTGGATTTTTTTAAAATGATCCACTCAAAGATCTTCATCTCATGCTTTAGAAATCAGCATTTTGTCATCATCTCATGCTTTAGAAATCATCATTTTGTCTCCATCTCATGCTCTAGAAATCAACATTTTGTCTTCATCTCATGCTCTCGCAAATTCAAACAATATTATCTGCCCACACCTTGTTAGGTCTGAAATTTATTTGATCGGTGACGGATTTGACATTTGGTAGATGGCTCTTGGCTGGTCGTCACCCCGCTCTATGCTTCAATGCCTCTGCTGATTAAACTTGCGGTTCAGTAGCTATATTTGGATTTCCTCCGATTTTTATCGATCTCTTCCTTCTGTCTTAGTACATTCATTGCGTATACTGTATGGATATGATTTCTTCAGAAAATCTTTTGAAAATTCCTGGTTACTCCCCTAATGGGTGTGTCCAAGGGGCGTCTTGGTACGCAGAGCGTTTAGCACACTGTCCTGGAGTAGTAACTTGATGTGACCGTGGGGTGTAATCATATCGTCCGAGCAGTTGACCTTGGTCCAAATGGTGTCGTGTTACGCGAAGCGGCACCTGTTGCCTGACTCATTTTCAGGCAGATTGAATTGCATATTGAATACTTGTGACTGTTCGACGAGCATGGTAGGAAGTGGACGGTCACCCCCGGCCTCTATAAATAGCCTGCTTGCACCGTTGTTCTCTTCACTCGTCTTTCGATCGTCTATTGTTTTCCTCTAACTTCCTCTTCTTCTCCATCCAACCATGGGCAAAGGCAAGAGAGGTCGAGGTTTGCCCTGTCGCGCAAGCGACAAGCGGAAGCGTGACCCAAGTCCCCCCTCAGAGGACTTCGGTGACTCGGAGTATTCGGAGGAGGTTCCTCCGAGTCCGAGGGATCGGCGGCTCTCGCCTCTCCCCCGGCGTCGTGCGAAGACTTGGACGACTCCTAGGGGTTAGCCGCTGAGGTCTGGACGTACATCTGTTCCGTCGAGCGCATCGGGCTCGAGGGGTCGGATGAGTCGGAGGTTTCGTCGGATGAGGAGAACTCCTCCGACTCATCCAAGGAGCAGAGCGGCGACGACAGCGACGATGAAGGTGGTGGCAGCGGCGACGACAGTGGTGATGGTGACAGCGGCGAAGGCGACGACAACGACGGTGGCAAGGGCGGTGGTGAAGACGACGACAGCGGCGACAGCGACGGTGGCGGCAAGGGCGGCAGTGGCAGCAGCAAGGCCAGTGGCAAAGCGCCACTGGTCTAAATATTAGTATAGATAATTAGTAGTAATAATAGTAGTAGTAGAACAATGTAGTGGTAGTTAGTAGTGTAGTGTAAGTAGTGTAGTAATGTAATGTAATGTGGTAAAAAAGGGGGAAAAAGGCCGACTCATAATGAGTCGACTTTTGAGTTTGTGTAACCCCCTCCAATATTAATGAAGAACTTTAGTTGCTCCGAGTGATTGCTGCCTTTTGCTGCTTGTTCTGTTTACGCGCTTGATAGTTCGTCCATATGTCTGATACTGTCGGCGTTTTAGAGGTAACCACTGAGCGATGCCTAAACTTTGCTTTCCCGAGTAATGACTTGGCACTTTAGAAATAGTGCCCAACCTAGGAAACCCTATTTATACTCGCGTCGATGTGCCTTTTTTGGTTTTCGAGCCCTAGCTTTACTTTCTCTCTTCATCCGCTCCTCTGCTTCCCTGAGATTTCGATCCTGCTCGTTCTGCCAGAAAGATCGCGATGGCACCAAAATGGAAGAGGTAGAGCACCACTGCCGCATTCATCCCGCCCATCGACCCCAACAACCAGCTTCCCTTCGCTGGTAATCACATGTCCGTCATTTCTGAATCCGACCTTCTTCATCTCGTTGAAGTTGGGGTTTTGCTTCCAAAAGGGCTCTGCTCTTGGTGGATTTGCCGCGGTGTCACCGTCCTGACAAAGGATACCCATGAATCTATCGTTTATGTTCCTTTTCTCATTCGTGGGCTTGCTCTTCCAATCTTCCCCTTTTTCCGCGGTCTCCTTGATTTCTACGAGTTGAACTTGACGCATCTGAACCCTAATTCCATTCTACAAATTTCAATTTTCGTACACCTATGCGAGGCCTTTCTTGGGATTCTCCCCCACTTCGGTCTCTGGAATTATCTTTATCATTGTCGGCCCGGGATGGCTGGGGGATAGCACCAGCTTGTTGGCGGCGCAAGTCTAGAGCTTTGCCGGGGGAGGAAAGTAGAGTATCTTGACATTCCTCTCAATGACAGTATCAAAGAGTGGCGCCTTGAGTGGTTCATTGTGGAGAACCACTGCAAATCTCTCCCCCCTCGGTCGGGGAGGCAGCCAGATGTTCGCATGCCTAGCTGGATAGAATCTCCGACCTCTTCAGAGATAACAGAGGCTAAAATGCTGCTTGCCGAGATCTGCTCGCTGAAGGATGGGGGTCTAACTACTGAAGCTGTAGTTGCTGACTTCCTATTCAAGAACATTCAACCTTTAAAGGACAGGGTTTACCCTGCTTACTTATATAGCGGTGTCAATGATTCTTCCCGGGTCACGAACAGACGGATTCCCACTGAAGATTTGTTGAGTCGACTGGATATGATCCTGAGGGACAGGGTTTCAAATGCTGGTGCTCATGTGGCCTATTCTGCATGGAACCTGCCGCCACTTAGGCCATTCTCTGAGTTTGTATCCAACCCTCCTGCTCGTGATGGTAGCCTGGGTCATAGAGTGCGACCCTCTCCCGAGGACATTGAGGCATTGATCGCTCCACTTCGGAGTCTTCCTGAGAATGAGAAGCAAATTCACTTTGAGATGCCAGTGAGCACTGATGACACTGAGATGGATGCCATGCTTAGCCTGCTGGCTGGGGAATCATCCGACTCTACCGCTCCAAGCCGATGGCCATCACAACTAGGCAAGAATTTGGTGAAGAGGTGGAAACTCAGAGACCCGAAGGTGCCTGCCCAAAGCTTCCATGCTGAGTGAACCGCCTGACTGCACCTGTCGAGGAGAAAAGAAAGAAAAGGCAACTTTGGTGACTGTCGTGCTTGGATCAGGATGCCAGCCCTTCTGTACCGGTTCTTGGTGATGTCCTGGTAGAGGCCGTTCCTGAGGTTGATGCCAAGGGTTGTGGTCAGGCATAGGTTGCTGGCTGCATGTTTGACGAGGACGAAGAGGAGAAGAGTAAGTCCCGTTGATTCGCAAGAACAGTCGGCACTATAGAGGCAGCGAGGGGAGTAGTGACATTCCCACTCCAGCTCTTTCAGCGCTTGTCAGTCTTCATGGACTTTCAATATCAGATTTTGATCAAGCACTGGAGGAGGTCATCCCCAAAGACATGCTATCAGAGCCTCCTGACAATGATATCCCAGCTGTCTGTTAGAAGGTCCCAGATGGTGGGCTTTCATTGCTTGATTTCACCGGGCAAGAGGTAGCCCGAGTGGTATCTCGTGCATCGTCGACCTTGGAGGGCAGTCTTCCACATAGAAACGCTGATCTGGGCCACCCGACTCCCATGGAGGTTGCTAAGGGGTCTTCAGCCTTGGAGGTGGCTACTGCAGAGGACCCAGGCCCCGAGGGTGGCGTTGGCAGCTACCCAGCCCCGAGGGTGTTGCTGGTAGCGATCCAGCTCTTGTGGGTAGTGCAAACTACAACCTAGCCCCCGAGGGTATTCAGGTGTGCTCTCTTTCCAATGCCTCCATGGATGTCCACATGGGGTCATCCCCACCTCGGTCCGATGGAGCGACGACAACTCACGCTTCTACAGCTTTAACTGGACAAGTCACCTTAGAGGTTGGTGAGCTAGATGCAAGGAGCCTGTTGTCTGTTGGTGGAGCTGATGTTACCCCGGGTAGTGCTCTTCAGATTGTTCCCACTGACCTTCCCTCGTCAAGCCATGCCCTAGCTCCTCCCGCCCTGGGTCTACCGCTGTTCCTTTCCAATCTTCAGGTGAGTCGGTCTTTTGCTCTATGTTGTGCATACTAGTGAATTATCTTTCTTCTGTTCATCTGTCTATGATCACAGGATTTTGTTGATGGAGTATTTGCTCAGTTGAAATCCTGTGGGGCCGCTGTTCCTGAACAAGCTCTATCTCTGATACAGTGGAATCCATTGCTGCTTCAGAAACAGATTAATGATCTGAAGGCATCGAATGCTGGTTAGTGAGCTTACAGCTTTCCTAGCTGCTTTGATTGATCAACTTGTTCTTAATCGTGCATTCCCTTTCAGCTATGTTGTCAGATATGGCTCAACAATTGCTTCCCAATAGCCGAGTGAATGCATTTCATGAGGACTCCTGCCGCACCTCTTCTATATAGTATGCCTCCTATGAGGGTGTAGTGGGCTAACTGCCTCGCGATGCGTTCCGATGCCGCCTTATCATCCGGCTCTTCTTCATTTTTATGTACCTGATGGTAGGCTCTCTCCAGTTGTTGGGGTCCGACTCTAGCTGGCTCAAGGTGTTGCACTCTTCCATCTGATCTGAGAGGATACTTGGTTGTGGTATTTCTTGGACGAAGATCCCAGGTGGAGCTTGGGCCCGACTGGATCCTAGCTTCGACAACGCGTCTGCTGCCGCATTGCGGTCCCTTTCCACGTGATGGAACTCCAATCCTTTGAATTTGTCCTCTAGTTTTTGCACAGCTACGCAGTACTTGCCCATAGAGTCAGTCGAGCAGTCCTAGTCTTTGTTTATCTGGCTTATGACCACTAGCGAGTCACCATATACCATCAGTTTCTTGATGCCGAGTGATACAGTGATGCTTAACCCGTGGATCAACGCTTCATACTCTGCTGCATTATTTGATGCTAGAAACAGTAGCTGGAGTGCATACTTGAGTTGTTCTCCTCCAGGAGCAATAAAGAGAATCCCTGCACCCGCTCCTTGCAGCTTCAACGAGCCGTCAAAGTACATTTTCCATACTTCGATGATCCCTGGGCTGTCTAGGACCTGATGTTCACTCCACTCAGATACGAAGCCAACCAGTGCCTGAGTCTTAATTGTCGTGCGAGGCCGGAACTCTATGTCATGAGCTCCCAGCTTGCACGCCCACTTGGCTATCCTTCTGATAGCTTCTTTGTGTGGAGAACGTCCCCTATTGGAAATCCTGTGACTACTATGACTTTGTGGTCGTCAAAGTAATGTCGAAGTTTGCGTGTTGTTAGAAGTGCTGCATACAACAACTTCTGGATTTGAGGATACCTTATCTTTGAGGGCCCGAGGACTTCACTGATGAAGTAGATTGGATGCTGTACCGAGTGCGCATGACCTTCTTCCACCCACTTGACTACCAACACGGTGCTTACCACGTGAGTCGTGCAGGAGATATATAGCAACAGATCTTCCGCTGGCTCATTCGGCGTGGCTCGGCGTGGTGGCTTGAGTACCAGTGGTGTAGTCAGGAACTTTCTCAGTGCCTCTTGAGCTTCTTGTGCCTCTGTGGTCCACTGAAACTTGTCTACCTTTTTGAGCAACTTGTAGAATGGCATGCCTTTCTCGCCTAGCCTTGATTTGAATCTGCTTAGGGCTGCAATGCATCCAGTAAGCCTCTGTACCTTTCTCTGTGATCGTGGTGCTTCCATTTTCATGATAGCCTTGATTTTTTCTAGGTTAGCTTCGATTCCTCAGTGGCTGACAATGAATCCAAGTAGCTTCCCTGCTGGTACTCCGAAGACGCACTTTTCTAGGTTGAGCTTCCACCAGTAGCGCCTCAAGTTGTTGAAGACCAGCTGCAAATCTTCAATGAAGTTTTCTAAGTTTTCTATTTTGATCACCACATCATCGACATAGGCTTCCACTCGCTTACCCCAGTGGTCGGCTAAGCATGTATTGATGGCTCTCTGGTAAGTGGCTCCTGCGTTCTTGAGGCCGAACGGCATGGAGGTATAGCAGAAAGCTCCAAATGGGGTGATGAATGTAGTTTTCTCCTCATCTTCTTTTGCCAGGTTGATCTGATGGTATCCAGAATAACAGTCTAGGAAGGACAACATAGAATAGCCGGCGGTTGAATCAACCACCTGATCTATTCTAGGGAGCCCGAAGGGATCCTTCGGACAATGCTTGTTGAGATCAACATAGTCGACGCACATGCGCCAATCCACTTTATTCTTTTTGAGTACAAGAACAGGATTTGCTAGCCACTCAGGATGCCACACTTCTCTGATGAACCCCGCAGCCACTAAGTGAGCTAACTCAGCGCGAGTAACTTCTCTCTTGTCAGGCGTGAAACGATGCAGCTTCTGTCGAATCGGCCTCGCTTGGGGATAAACCTTCAATTTGTGCTCGTCCAGTTCTCTCGGGACTCCCGGCATATCCGCAGGTTGCCATGCGAATACGTCTTGGTTGTCTTGCAGGAACCGGACGAGCGCATCTTCCTATTTGTCGTTAAGGCTGGAACTGATGATGGCAGTCCTGCGCTCATCGGCAAATCCCAGGTTGATTCTTTTAGTCTCCTCAATCGGCCGTATAGAGGTCACGGCTTGAGCTTCGTTCGTGGGTATTGTGAGATCTTCCTCAGGCTTTGTGTCCACTTGCATGGAGGAAGTCGTCGGGGGACTAGTAGTGAGGGCTGCCAAGATGGCTCCCCGAAAGCATTCCGCGGCGCCTTGGAAGTCAGCGCGCATGGTGATGACTCCTTGTGGTCCTCACATTTTCAGTATCATGTATGAATAGTGTGGAATGGCCATGAACTTTGCTAGTCCCGGCCTGCCGATGATGGCGTTGTATCCGCTGTCGAAACACGCCACCTTGAACCTCAGGAACTCGGTTCTGTAGTTCTCCGGAGTTCCAAAGGTGACGGGCATGTAGATGTGCCCGAGTGGTACTCCCCTTTGGTCAGCACAATGCTGAAAAAGGGAGCGTCTGACTCAATGAGGTCTTTGAGTGCAACCCCCAAGGCTTGAAGTGTTTGGGGGAAGGTAATGTCGATGCTACTTCCCCCGTCCACTAGTACTTTCTTCACCCTGCTCTCTCGGACCACCGGACCAACGAGGAGCGGGTACTTGCCGGGGTGGTCGAAATTGAGCCACTGATCTGCTCGGCTGAAGGTTATCGCGTGCTCCGACCATCCATAAGGAGCTGGGGCACTGGTGGTTGCCGCCATTGAGCTTCTGTTGCCTTCTATTCTCTTGTGATTTGTGGCCTCCAAAGATGATGTTGGCCTCCCTGTCAACGCGTGGGAATGCTCCACCCCCTCCCCCTTCTGGTTGCTGAGGCTGCCGGGGCTCGCCAGGCCCTCCTCGTGGTGGGGGAGGTGGTAGGGGCTGGAACGGTCGGCCATTTCTGACGAAATGCTTGAAGTCTCTGCAATTCTGTAAGGTGTGGCGCATGTCCTTGTGGTATGGGCACTGGGCGTCGAGGATGTCGTCCATTGTTCGTTCGCCTCCACGGGGTGCCCCTCGGGCACGAGCGATGGGTAGTCCGGTGGCGTGAACCTCCTCACGAGGCCTCTTCTCCCAACGCCTGTCGGGTTGCTGGTTCTCGTCACGCTGTGGTGCTGGTGGTGCAGGTTTCATTCCTCCGATGAGGTCCTGGGTCTGCTCATCAGCGGTGATGTATAGGTCTGCCTCTCGAAACAGTTGTTCAGAGGTGGTTGGCTCTTTCTGTAGTATGGCTCGGACGAAGGCCGAGTCATTAGATCCACGGTAAAAGTCCTCAATCACTGCTGCCTCAGTGACCTTGGGGATACGATTTCTCATGGTCTGGAACCTCTTGAGGTATGACCTAAGTGTTTCATCACTCCGGCGCCTGATGGATTTGAGGTCCCATGGATGCGCCGGCTTGTCAGAGAGGGACTGAAAGTTGGCGATAAAACATCGACTGAAGTCGCTCCAATCATCGATGCAGTGTCATGGTAGATGTCGTAGCCACTGTAATGCATCTTGCTCGAGGACGATGGGCAAATATGCAATCATCACGTCTTCGGTTGCCCCAGCGGCCCGAGCGGCGGTCGTATAGACGGCCAACCAGCCTTCTGAGTCCTGCTTAGGCTCGTACTTGTCGACGTTAGAGACCTTGAAGTCTGGTTGTCACTAGATGGCCCTAAGACACGGAGTAAGCGCGGATACTCCACATGTGTCTTCCTGCTGACGTTCATGGTGTCGGTCCAGGGGAGGGGAGTTGGTGATGTGTCGTCTCGACCGTCCCCGAATCAGGCCACTGGTTGAGGCGACAGCCAACTCAACTCGGGTGGCGTGATTTTGAGCCGGGATGCCATGGTCCCGATCATACTCCTCCCGACACCTTATCTCGTTCTCATGTCGTCGGTCACGCGAAGCATTAATGGAGCTCCGTGTGTCCCGCCGACTGTTGATGGCATGTCGTAGGTCGCCCAGGGGATGAGCGATAGGCAGAAGGTGGTTAGCTGCCCGAGTAAGCAGCCGCCGATAGCCTTCAGCGTCTGGAGTTCGCGGAAGGCCATTAGCTATCCGGGCCAGCACCCCTCCGACTTTGCTTGGCGTGTTCATTGCACGAGCAAAATTAGGGTTCAGGTTCCGAGCAAAGAGGGGATTCTCTCGGCGTAATCTCACGCCCTGCTCGGCTTGTTCTCGATCCCGGTCCTGAGCTTGTCGGCGATCGCGTTGGCGAGAATTTCGCCTTCCTCGGTATACCCGCTCATCAGGGGTTTCTCCTACTTCTAAGACTTCATCCCGAGATACGGGCTGAGCCAGGTCCCGCTCCCCAGCTTCATGATGTCGCCGAATATTCCGGCACCTGTTTCTTTGTCGACGTGCTTCGCGCTAGGGAGGTTCTTCCCCTTGCACGGTAGGTTCGTCGTCAGAGATGGGAGACGATTCTAATCTGCCTCCGATGAAAAGTATGTCAGGGTAGAAAGGAGTCACTGTGATGGTGATTTCCTTTCCGTCCTCCTTTGAGGGTGAAGGCACCGGAAAGATAGCTTGGCGGAACTCTGTCCCCTTTTGAGGAACGCTTGCTTCTTTCTTCCTTGTAATCCGTGTCCACTCCTTTGTGGGCGAAGTGGGCAACAGAGTTCTTTGGGTAAGTGAATTCTCGATCCGCGGCTTGCAAGAAGTGGTCTTCGCCCGAGGCATAGGAGGTCATGCTATCCGTTGTCTTGTTCCGGCTTTCCTGGAAATTTCCGAGAAGAATTTCTCCTTCGGTGGATCTATTATGCAGTGTAGAACTCCATCCTCGTCTGCTACGGATGAGATGGTCCCGAACAAAAATACGGATCTAGGGCGAAGAGCAACCCTGCACTAGGAAGTGACGGCCATTGAGCTAGCTTGGATCAATGACACACCCCCTACCTGGCGCGCCAGGTGTCGGTGTTTGGAGCCCGACTGCACACCCGGGGTTACTCCTCGTAGTGCTTTTGGGTAGGATGGTGCTGTTGACTGTAGCTCAATGGTTTGTGCGAGATGCACGAGAGACGACATGTGATTTTCTACAGGTTTGGGCCACTTTGAGATGCGTAATACCCTACTTCCTGGTGTGGATCTTTTGTGGTAGGTTACAAGAGAAGTCTCCAGTATGGAGGAAGTCTAATGAGTTGAGTAGGTGGGTCGATGGAAATGATGGGGTACCCCCTAGGCCTTATATACTCGACCGTGGGGCACTACATGCGTATAGGATGATGATGAGTACCTAAATAATAGTGAACTGGCTGAACTTATCTTCCCATAACCTTGTCAATTTATCTCTAATCCATTCCAATGTTTAAGGGCGCTGCGCGCGGGAAAGTCGAGCGGACGCTTCGGATAGCGCTCGAATTTGACGAGTTGCTTGGGCCTGAGCCTACTTCCTTCTCACGTCGGCCCATTCCGCCAGTAGTCCTCCCTTGGCCCACGAAGGAATGGCCTTGCAAGATAAAAAAACGTCTCGCGAGGCCTTCTTGCCTTCTAGTGGACCCAGGGGATGTAACACCCTGAATTTGGGGGTATAAAATTTCTTTGCTCATATTCACAAATTCAGGTGTTACTTCCCTTTTCTCATCCTTCCCCAATCTCCTCTCTCTCATTTCTATAGGAGAAAAGTGGCTATTTTGTTTATAATTATAGTCTATTAGCTCAAACTCCAAGGGAGTATGAATTGTTGCATCATGTTGAACCCTGGATTTCACTTTTGTTTGGTGCATAATTCTCAAAAGGTCTAATTTGAATTTGTGGCTTATTTGAATTTGAATCAAATAGAGAAAATAAAAAGAAAAGAGAAAACAAAAATCAGAATAAAAGAAAAAAGGAAAAGCAGCCCAAACCCCGCCCCCCTCGGCCTTTCGGCCCAGTCGGCCCATCTCGCGCGCGCGCGCCTCTCCCCCCTCCTCTCTCTGCCTGGCGGGCCCCACCTGTCGGCGCTCCCGCTTTCCCGCGCGTGCGCCATCTCCCTCGCTCTCTCTCTCTGCTCGCGGGCCCCGCCTGTCGGCGCAACCGTTCCCCGCGTGCGCCCGCTCCTTCGCTCTCTCTGCCCGTGGGCCCGGCCCGTCAGCCCCGCTTTCCTCGCGCTCGCGCTCACTTTCTCCTCTCTCTCTGCCCGCGGGCCCGGCTTGTCAGCTCCCTCGTCCTCGCGTAACTGCCGCCGAGCTGCGCGCGCCCGCCTTCTACGCGCCCATGTCGCGCGTGGGGCTCGCCCCAACCCCGCCCTTGGCCACTAGAGCCCTGAACCTCGCTCGCCATCTCCCCCTCCCTCATTTGCGCACCAACCGCCCCCCTCTCTCGCCTCTCCCTCGCTGCGCGCACACCCAAGCGCCTTCGCCGCGAACCGCCGCCGCCCGAGCTCGTTTCCCGGCCGCCGTTGGAGCCCCGCCGTGTCCATTGCCACGGTGAGTTTCGCCCCGACGTCCGCAACCCGGAACGCGCCCCAATTTCCTCTCTCCCTCCCCGAATTCCTCCGCCCGCGCTCACCCGCCGTCCTCCGTGCAGCCGCCGCCGTCGACTCGGCCTGTCGCCGCGTCTCTGTCGCCACCGAGAGGTCCCTGGGATTCGCCTTGAGGTAAGGAACCTCCCCTGCCCTCTCCCTCCCCTTCTATTGCTCCCTGCTGCACTTAATTCCTCGCCGGAGTTGCTTAGCGCCGCCGCCGAGCCGCCCCACCGTGAACCGCCCCCCTCCGGTGCCCCTGCCCCGACCTAGTCCCCACCAAAAGGTTCCCCGCGCCCTCCCCAACCTTCCCGGCCACTCAGGTCGCCCCGGGGACCCACAGGGCCCCCGCGCCCCTCGTCTCCGGCGAACTCCTCCGCCGCGGGGACGGGCGCCGCCACCTCAGCTGGCTGGGGAAGGAGGCAGAAGCAGCCGCCCCAATCCCCGCCGTCCATCTCAGATCGGACGATCCCGTTTCAAATAGCCCGAACCCAACCCCAGCCGTTCATCTGAGATCCAACGGTCCAGAGCCGTTTCCCCCGCGCCCGCGCCCGCGCTCGCTCTGCCCGCCCGGCCCCGCCTGCCAGTCGCCCGCGCCCGCGCTGCCCGCTGGCCCCGCCTGTCAGCCGCCGCGCCCGCGCTGCCCGCCCGGCCCCGCTTGTCAGCCGCCCAGGCCGCCGCGCGCCCGCGCGCCCGCCGCAGGATCTAATCCTGGCTGTCCATTTGAGATCCAACGGCTGTGAAGGCCCGATACCCCTTCGCCCGCACGTTTTCTTAAAGAACCCCCTGTTTTCTGGAAATTGCGCCCGCCGTCCCTGGTTTCTCACAGTTAGGTCCTCGGACCTTTTATTTAATTCAAAATAGGTCCTTAGGGTATATTTTTAACCCCTAAACTTGTAAAATTCATAACTTTGCCATATGAACTCCAAATTAAGTGCTTCAAATTGCAAAATGTTCACAATATTATTATCTATCTGTTTATGCAATGTTTCCCTGCTGTTTCCATGTCCCAATTAATGGTTAATCATTAGGATAGGATTAATGTTATGGGAACCCTAGTTGAAATAAATAAAAGATAGTAGACTTTAATAAAAGTTGGAGCACTTAAGTTTATGGAATTAAACACCTAAGTTTAGGAACTTAAAACCAGATAATGATTTAATCCCACCACTGACTTAAACCTGATTAGTGGATAATGAATCACTTTGTATAGTCCTCTACCCCAGACCTAGAGAATACCAGAGTGCCTATCCTTTTTCTATTATGAACTTGTGATCTCTCTCTGCTGCATATGTTTGGTATATTGTTTTTTGTTTGTTACTTCCCAAGTGCATAGTGTGAATGATTACTTTACGTAGACAACGAGCAGTCTGTGTTTCCCGAGGAAGTTGCAGAGGAAGTTCCTGATCAGCAGTTTGGTGAAGGCAAGTGTCCTCTGACCCATTATGTCCTATTCATTTATAACTTACTATCCCGCATTACTTACTTGAAACCTAAGGATTGACTAGCTTTACACTTTACTTTATCCTTGATGACCTTATGGGTTATTATGGTTAGCATTCTGCTATTGCCTTAACTTAATCAATGAACATGATGTGAATATTTATGATACTGTTATCCTGATGATGTTGATGATCTTGTGATACTCTAGGGGGCTCAGGCTGTTTCCTGAGTACCTCTCCGTAAGGACCTGTTCGTTGAGAGACCACCCGGGATAACAGTGCAACCATGAGGGTAAAATGGGGTGCCCTTAGCTAATTAATTAGAGGAACTAGAGGTGTAGTTGCTTCGCCGTCGTGCCGTCAATGGGGTCTAGGCACAGTGCTTGCTCTGCCGAGGCTGAGTGCCGAGGTTCTTTCGTTTTTCTTTTGTTAGTCACTCTCCTGTGGGGAGGGGTACTGTGTTTATCAAACTGGAGAAACCTAACGGGCAGCTATGATCTCTAGGGAATCTTTGTAAAAGCTACGTAGTGATACCCTGCCGGACCACCTAGGTAGTGGTCAATGGGGATTAGCTCTCCCCGGACAGAAAGGGAATCATGACTCATGGGTAAAGTGTGCGACCTCTGCAGAGGGTAGTGAAACTGATATATCAGCCGTGCTCACGGTTAAGAGCAGCCTTGGGATCCTCTTTGATTAGAGATTACAGATGGTTCGAGATACAGGGATTATGTCATGGTTTTGGTTCGAATATGATGATGTTGTTCCTCGAGGAGGAAATGGTTTATGGGTTAGTTAATGATAAAATCTGGCTTCCACTAATGATAAATACCTGACCAACTAAAAGCAACTGCTGGAGCCTAACCCCACATAAAGCTAGTCCACTTCAGCCAAACGGGACATTTGCTGAGTACGTTGATGTGTACTCATCCTTGCTTTACCACCAAACACCAGGTTGTCCGCATTGTAACCACTGCTCAGGAGAAGGCGAAGCCGTGGAAGGAGACTTCCAGGAGTTCCAAGACTACGATGAATTCTAGGTGTGGGTTGGCGGCAACCCCCAGTCAGCTGCCTGTGAAGGCCTTATCTTTACTGCGTTTCGCTAGCACTTTGATTTAACTGTTAACTTGATGACTATGTGGATGTCTATGACTCTGTGATGTAATAAGTTAATACTCTTTTATATTATTATTCGAGCATTGTGCGATGATGTTCATTTATGTAATCGCTGTGTACGTGAGTTCTGATCCTGGCACGTACATAGTTCGCATTCGGTTTGCCTTCCAAAACCGGGTGTGACATAAGTGGTATCAAAGTCGTGCTGACTGTAGGACCGCTGACCTAGAGTAGCACTGGTCGTACTAAGGACTATTGACCTTCCCTCTCACCTTGACCTCTGATGTTACTTCAAAAGTCGGTCACCTCGACCAACCCTATGTTTTACTACATATATATATACTATATTATACCTTGTTAAAATTTTTATCTTATTCTGTCTATGGTTTATTCACTTGTCATATTAGTTCTACTCTTACTCTTATGCTTACGGTGTCTTTTGTAGATGGCTCGTCTTAGACACACTGCACGTAAGTCGGTGATTCCTTTCCTGCCGTCTCGACTTGCGGAGCGTCCTCTGCACCGCACCGTGTCCGGTCAGTCGAGTCACCTGGAGAGGCTGCACCACCGCCTGCGTGAGGAGCAGGAACGCCGGCGCCAGCACAGAGAGCAGCAGGGCTCTTCCTCCTCATCCCAGCGAGAGGTGGAGTCCGTGAGGCCCCGTTCCTCTGTTGCCCAGCTGGAGGCGCCCCCTGCACCACCGCGGGACGCCCCGGCTGTTGGAGGAGCTATTGGAGGAGACCCCGACGACGACGACTCAGACCACAGCACGGAGTCTTCTGAGCCGCAGGAGGCAGAAGGATGGGTCGCCCGACCCATCACCCGTGACGCCGCTCGCGGTTGTCACTTCCACGACGCACTCGACACCTTGCTGCGCCAGGCTTTTGACCGACACACCTGGTCGATCGAGTATCGTTGTGTAGTCTACCAGCACAGTCGCGGGAGGTACCCGGACCGCTGGGAGGCTACCTGCCTAGTTCGCCGTCCGGAGGATGACCTCCGGGGTGCGGAGGCCGTTTCGGAGCACTATTCCATCTCCGAGAGGGACACTGCAGAGGCGGCTATGCAGGATGCAGCACGACGTGCACTCTCCCAGTACTGTTCTTTGTTCGGTGGCGTGGCCGACGGTCTTAACCTTCGGTACTACCCCCGCCGCCCTACTGGCAGCACAGAGAGTGTGGTTGTCTCACCTGTTGGTGAGGCTAACCCTAGGCTGAGCAGCACAGTCAACCTAGTCGCAGTGCTTAACACTAAGCTGGATCACTCTCTGGACGAGCTGAGCAGGGCTCGAACGGAGATTGCGGAGTTGCGTGCTGAGCTGGCAGAGCGCCATCACCAGGAGGGTGGTTCTCCCGCTCCTGTTGGGACTCAGCACCCTTACCGCTCGCCGCCACGTGGTCACCACACTTATGGTTCCCCTGCCTGTAAGACCAGGATAGATCTGGATCCTTAGATCGTTAGCGTCGAAGTTTGTAATAATTCTTAAGTCAAATGTCTCAGTCTTAGATAGTTAGTTCAGTTTGCTTATCAGTTGCTTCCAATTAGCTTAGTTTGCTTATCAGTTGCTTGCATGCTTGTTATGATGAACTTGTGCTGGATTCGAATCTTTGTAATGACTGTTGCCAACCTGTGGGTTTCCCCTGCAGTTTGGCCTAGCTAGTAATGTTAATAAAGTCAGTTATTTAGTTGGGAAGCCATTTACTTCTACTTTCCTTCTTATCTGAGAAGCTGTGTTGAATCATAATGAGGATCAGTGAAGCCCTTTGTTCACTCAGTGTCATGAAGAATTCTGTATTCTCTTTTCTTATGCTGGAGGGTTGTAAGATCAATGCTGATGTATGAATGTCTTCCACAGATGTCTGACAACAGGCGCCGATGCAACAGGCGTGCTCAGCAAGAGCAGCATGACCAGCAGGAGGAACAACAGAGGCAGCCTCCCCCGCCACCCCCGATGACAGTGGAGCAGATGTTCTTGATGTAGACTCAGGCAGTGCAGGCCATTGGGCAGACTCTGGCAGCCATGCAGCAGGCTCAACAGCAACCTCAACCCCAATTGCAAGTGCAGATGCCCCAGATGCCACGGGATAAGCGTGGTGAGTTCATGAGAGGGCACCCTCCTACCTTCGCCCATTCTGCCGACCCCATGGATGCAGAAGACTGGCTGCGCGCAGTGGAAAGGGAACTGCGCACCGCTCAATGTAACGACAGAGAGAAGGTTCTGTATGGTCCCCGTCAGCTAAGGGGGGCAGCCCAGTCCTGGTGGGAGTCCTACCTCGCCACACATGCTGACCCCGAAGCCATCACCTGGGAAGAATTCAGCGAGAGTTTCCGCAGGTACCATGTGCCGGAGGGACTGATGATCGTGAAGAAGGAGGAGTTTCTGGCTCTGAAGCAGGGACCCCTGTCTGTTAGTGAATACAGAGACAAGTTTCTGCAGCTATCTCGTTATGCACCCGAAGATGTCAACACTGATGCTAAAAGGCAGTACAGGTTCATAAGGGGTTTGGTGGATCCCCTGCATTACCAGCTGATGAATCACACCTTCCCCACCTTCCAGCACCTGATCGATAGGGCAATTATGACTGAGAAGAAGCGTAAGGATATGGAAGATCGGAAGCGCAAGATGAGTGGACCCCAGACCGGAGGCATCAGCCGTCCACTTTTCTCAGGCAGTTCGTCTCAGCAAGGCAGGCCTGGTCACCCACAGGGATATCAGAATCAGAACCAGCGTCCGCATCATCAGCAGTTTCAGAGGCAGTACCCACAGCAGCAGCAGCAGTATCGTCAGAACAGCCAGCAGGGAGGTAATCAGTATCAGAAGCAGAACAACCAGGCACCTCGCCTTCCTGCCCCAGCAGCAAACCAGAGCAACCAAGCAGCCTCAGCACAAGGAGGAGGCAGAGGATGTTTCCACTGTGGAGAACAAGGCCACTGGGCGATGCAGTGCCCGAAGAAGATGGCGCAGCAGCAGACCAACCCCAATGCTCCAACAAGGCAAGGTGTACTGCAGCCGACAGCAGGCAATCGTAACCAAGCATACAACCGTGGAAAGGTGAACCACTTGGAGGCCGAAGCGATCCAGGATGCACCAGAGGTGGCAGTAGGTATGTTCTCAGTCGAATCTCATCCCACGAAAGTGCTATTTGATACTGGTGCAACTCATTCATTTGTCACTGCAACTTGGGTAGAATTGCATAACATCTCAGTAGAGGCAATGATGCCGCCCATGAGGATTAATTCAGTTGGTGGCAAGGTGCAAACAGATAAAATATGCTCAAATATAAGGGTGGAAATAAGGGGGATAGGATTCCCCAGTGATCTAATAGTAATAGACACCCCTGGGATAGATGTTATTCTAGGGATGAATTGGTTAATGAAGTATGAAGCAAATGTTAGTTGGACAAAAGGACCGTAACATTGAAGTCCCCGTCAGGAGAAGAGGTAGTGGCCGAGCTAAGGATGCCTAAATCAGCGGAGGGTGTCTGTCACCAGATTTCAGTTGATAGTAAGGAGCCCAACCCGCTTGAGGCTATCAAGGTTGTGTCGGACTTTCCGGACGTGTTTCCCGAGGAGCTAACGGGAATGCCACCCGAGAGAAAAGTCGAATTTGCCATAGAGCTTATCCCTGGTACCGCCCCCATTTCCAAAAGAGCCTACCGAGTGTCTGGACTAGAATTGGTGGAACTCAAGAAGCAGATAGATGAGATGTTGGAGAAGGGTTACATCAGACCAAGTACCTCGCCTTAGGCCGCTCCGGTGTTGTTTGTAGAGAAGAAAGATGGTACCAAAAGGATGTGCATAGATTACAGAGCCTTGAATGAAGTCACTGTCAAAAACAAGTACCCCCTGCCAAGGATAGAAGATTTGTTCGACCAGCTCAGAGGTGCCAGCGTATTCTCGAAGATAGATCTGAGGTCAGGTTACCATCAACTCAGAATCCGACCCTCGGACATACCGAAGACGGCATTCATCACCAAGTACGGGTTATATGAATTCACAGTTATGTCCTTTGGATTGACAAATGCGCCAGCCTTCTTTATGTACCTGATGAACAGTGTGTTCATGGATTATCTGGACAAGTTTGTGGTAGTGTTTATTGATGATATTCTCATATACTCTCAAAGTGAGGAAGATCATGTAGAGCATTTGAAGATGGTATTGCAAAGACTTCGAGAGCATCAGTTGTATGCCAAGCTAAGCAAATGCGAGTTCTGGATTCATGAAGTCCTGTTTCTGGGTCACATCATAAATCAAGATGGGTTGGCAGTGGATCCAAAGAAAGTAGCAGATATCCTAAACTAGAAAGCACCAAAGGATGTTCGTGGGATCAAGAGCTTCATTGGAATGGCTGGGTACTATAGGCGTTTCATTGAAGGCTTCTCAAAGATTGCAAGACCAATGACAGCGTTACTAGCGAAGAAAGTTGAGTTCAAGTGGACCCAAAAGTGTCAGGAAGCATTTGAAGAACTGAAAAATAGATTGACTACAGCTCCGGTGTTAGTCCTGCCTGATGTTCACAAACCATTCTCAGTGTATTGTGATGCTTCTTACACCGGATTGGGATGTGTGCTAATGCAAGAAGGAAGAGTTGTAGCATATTCATCTCGGCAGCTGAAGATCCATGAGAAAAATTATCCCACACATGACCTGGAGTTGGCAGCAGTAGTTCATGCTTTGAAGACATGGAGACATTACCTGTATGGGCAGAAGTGCGACATTTACACAGATCATAAAAGTCTGAAGTACATATTCACCCAGTCAGAGTTAAACATGAGACAGCGAAGATGGTTGGAATTGATCAAGGACTATGAGTTGGAGATACATTACCATCCAGGCAAAGCCAATGTGGTTGCAGATGCTCTGAGCAGGAAGAGTCAAGTCAATATGTTGGCCACGTACCCAATGCCATATGAGTTAGCCAAGGAGTTCGACAGACTGAGTCTCGGTTTCCTGAACAGTACGCAAGGAATAACAGTGGAATTAGAGCCCACTCTAGAGCGGGAAATCAAAGAAGGGCAGAAGGATGACGAAAGCATCAACAAGATCCGGCAGCTGATCTTAGAAGGAAGAGGCAAAGACTTTCGAGAGGATGAAGATGGAGTAATATGGTTCAAGGACCGATTGTGTGTCCCCGACCTCAAACCTATTCGGGAGCTGATCCTAAAGGAAGCTCATGAGACAGCCTACTCCATACACCCGGGAAGTGAAAAGATGTACCAGGATTTAAAGAGGAGGTTTTGGTGGTATGGCATGAAAAGAGAAATCGCAGAATATGTCGCCATCTGTGATAGCTGTCAAAGGACCAAAGCAGAGCATCAAAGGCCTGCCGGATTGTTGCAGCCATTGCGGATTCCTCAGTGGAAGTGGGATGAGATCGGGATGGATTTTATAGTTGGCCTACCCCATACCCGGGCCGGTTATGATTCCATCTGGGTGGTTGTGGACCGATTAACAAAGGTGGCCCATTTCATACCTGTGAAGACCGCATACACCGGAGCAACGTTAGCTGAGTTATACATGTCACGGATAGTTTGCCTTCATGGTGTGCCGAAGAAAATAGTGTCAGATCGAGGAACGCAGTTCACCTCTCATTTTTGGCAGCAGCTACAAGAAGCTTTGGGCACCCATTTGAACTTCAGCTCGGCTTATCATCCACAGACAGACGGTCAGACTGAAAGAACTAATCAGATCCTAGAAGATATGTTGAGAGCCTGTGCGTTGCAAGACAAGTCAGGATGGGACAAAAGGTTACCTTATGCAGAATTCTCCTACAACAATAGCTACCAGGCCAGCTTGAAGATGTCGCCGTTTCAGGCGCTCTATGGACGGAGTTGTAGGACTCCGCTGCATTGGGACCAGCCTGGAGAAAGACAGGTGTTTGGCCCCGACATTTTGCTTGAAGCCGAAGAGAATATCAAAATGGTTCGGGAGAATCTGAAGATAGCACAATCAAGGCAGCGAAGCTATGCGGACCGAAGGAGAAGAGAACTGAGTTTCGAAGTGGGGGACTTCGTCTATCTGAAGGTGTCACCTATCAGGGGAGTTAGAAGGTTCGGAGTTAAAGGCAAGCTAGCACCCCGGTACGTTGGACCATATCAGATTCAAGCAAAGCGTGGAGAAGTGGCTTATCAACTCGACCTACCAGAAAGTTTGTCGGCAGTACACAATGTGTTCCACGTGTCGCAATTGAAGAAGTGTCTGCGAGTACCGGAAGAACAGTTGCCAGTGGAGGGTTTGGAAGTCCAGGAGGATCTGACATACATAGAGAAGCCAACGCAGATTCTGGAGTTTGCAGACAGAGTCACCCGGAGGAACACCATCAGAATGTGCAAAGTCAGATGGGGTCACCACTCCGAGGAAGAAGCAACCTGGGAGCGAGAAGGTGATCTGAAAGCCAAATACCCTGAACTCTTTGCTGACCAACCCTGAATCTCGGGGGCGAGATTCTTTTAAGGGGGATAGGTTTGTAACACCCTGAATTTGGGGGTATAAAATTTCTTTGCTCATATTCACAAATTCAGGTGTTACTTCCCTTTTCTCATCCTTCCCCAATCTCCTCTCTCTCATTTCTATAGGAGAAAAGTGGCTATTTTGTTTATAATTATAGTCTATTAGCTCAAACTCCAAGGGAGTATGAATTGTTGCATCATGTTGAACCCTGGATTTCACTTTTGTTTGGTGCATAATTCTCAAAAGGTCTAATTTGAATTTGTGGCTTATTTGAATTTGAATCAAATAGAGAAAATAAAAAGAAAAGAGAAAACAAAAATCAGAATAAAAGAAAAAAGGAAAAGCAGCCCAAACCCCGCCCCCTCGGCCTTTCGGCCCAGTCGGCCCATCTCGCGCGCGCGCGCCTCTCCCCCCCTCCTCTCTCTGCCTGGCGGGCCCCACCTGTCGGCGCTCCCGCTTTCCCGCGCGTGCGCCATCTCCCTCGCTCTCTCTCTCTGCTCGCGGGCCCCGCCTGTCGGCGCAACCGTTCCCCGCGTGCGCCCGCTCCTTCGCTCTCTCTGCCCGTGGGCCCGGCCCGTCAGCCCCGCTTTCCTCGCGCTTGCGCTCGCTTTCTCCTCTCTCTCTGCCCGCGGGCCCGGCTTGTCAGCTCCCTCGTCCTCGCGTAACTGCCGCCGAGCTGCGCGCGCCCGCCTTCTACGCGCCCACGTCGCGCGTGGGGCTCGCCCCAACCCCGCCCTTGGCCACTAGAGCCCCGAACCTCGCTCGCCATCTCCCCCTCCCTCATTTGCGCACCAACCGGCCCCCTCTCTCGCCTCTCCCTCGCTGCGCGCACGCCCAAGCGCCTTCGCCGCGAACCGCCGCCGCCCGAGCTCGTTTCCCGGCCGCCGTTGGAGCCCCGCCGTGTCCATTGCCACGGTGAGTTTCGCCCCGACGTGCGCAACCCGGAACGCGCCCCAATTTCCTCTCTCCCTCCCCGAATTCCTCCGCCCGCGCTCACCCGCCGTCCTCCGTGCAGCCGCCGCCGTCGACTCGGCCTGTCGCCGCGTCTCTGTCGCCACCGAGAGGTCCCTGGGATTCGCCTTGAGGTAAGGAACCTCCCCTGCCCTCTCCCTCCCCTTCTATTGCTCCCTGCTACACTTAATTCCTCGCCGGAGTTGCTTAGCGCCGCCGCCGAGCCGCCCCACCGTGAACCGCCCCCCTCCGGTGCCCCTGCCCCGACCAAGTCCCCACCAAAAGGTTCCCCACGCCCTCCCCAACCTTCCCGGCCACTCAGGTCGCCCCGGGGACCCGCAGGGCCCCCGCGCCCCTCGTCTCCGGCGAACTCCTCCGCCGCGGGGACGGGCGCCGCCACCTCAGCTGGCTGGCGAAGGAGGCAGAAGCAGCCGCCCCAATCCCCGCCGTCCATCTCAGATCGGACGATCCCGTTTCAAATAGCCCGAACCCAACCCCAGCCGTTCATCTGAGATCCAACGGTCCAGAGCCGTTTCCCCCGCGCCCGCGCTCGCTCTGCCCGCCCGGCCCCGCCTGCCAGTCGCCCGCGCTCGCGCTGCCCGCTGGCCCCGCCTGTCAGCCGCCGCGCCCGCGCTGCCTGCCCGCCCGGCCCCGCCTATCAGCCGCCCAGGCCGCCGCGCGCCCGCGCGCCCGCCGCAGGATCTAATCCTGGCTGTCCATTTGAGATCCAACGGCTGTGAAGGCCCGATACCCCTTCGCCCGCACGTTTTCTTAAAGAACCCCCCTGTTTTCTAGAAATTGCGCCCGCCGTCCCTGGTTTCTCGCAGTTAGGTCCTCGGACCTTTTATTTAATTCAAAATAGGTCCTTAGGGTATATTTTTAACCCCTAAACTTGTAAAATTCATAACTTTGCCATATGAACTCCAAATTAAGTGCTTCAAATTGCAAAATGTTCACAATATTATTATCTATCTGTTTATGCAATGTTTCCCTGCTGTTTCCATGTCCCAATTAATGGTTAATCATTAGGATAGGATTAATGTTATGGGAACCCTAGTTGAAATATATAAAAGATAGTAGACTTTAATAAAAGTTGGAGCACTTAAGTTTACGGAATTAAACACCTAAGTTTAGGAACTTAAAACCAGATAATGATTTAATCCCACCACTGACTTAAACCTGATTAGTGGATAATGAATCACTTTGTATAGTCCTCTACCCCAGACCTAGAGAATACCAGAGTGCCTATCCTTTTTCTATTATGAACTTGTGATCTCTCTCTGCTGCATATGTTTGGTATATTGTTTTTTGTTTGTTACTTCCCAAGTGCATAGTGTGAATGATTACTTTACGTAGACAACGAGCAGTCTGTGTTTCCCGAGGAAGTTGCAGAGGAAGTTCCTGATCAGCAGTTTGGTGAAGGCAAGTGTCCTCTGACCCATTATGTCCTATTCATTTATAACTTACTACCCCGCATTACTTACTTGAAACCTAAGGATTGACTAGCTTTACACTTTACTTTATCCTTGATGACCTTATGGGTTATTATGGTTAGCATTCTGCTATTGCCTTAACTTAATCAATGAACATGATGTGAATATTTATGATACTGTTATCCTGATGATGTTGATGATCTTGTGATACTCTAGGGGGCTCAGGCTGTTTCCTGAGTACCTCTCCGTAAGGACCTATTCGTTGAGAGACCACCCGGGATAACAGTGCAACCATGAGGGTAAAATGGGGTGCCCTTAGCTAATTAATTAGAGGAACTAGAGGTGTAGTTGCTTCGCCGTCGTGCCGTCAATGGGGTCCAGGCACAGTGCTTGCTCTGCCGAGGCTGAGTGCCGAGGTTCTTTCGTTTTGCTTTTGTTAGTCACTCTCCTGCGGGGAGGGGTACT
Source organism: Zea luxurians (assembly GCA_029449295.1). NCBI lineage: Eukaryota > Viridiplantae > Streptophyta > Magnoliopsida > Poales > Poaceae > Zea > Zea luxurians. The sequence continues at coordinate 2,816,947 of JAOPSE010000158.1, read as the reverse complement.
GTGTTTATCAAACTGGAGAAACCTAACGGGCAGCTATGATCTCTAGGGAATCTTTGTAAAAGCTACGTAGTGATACCCTGCCGGACCACCTAGGTAGTGGTCAATGGGGATTAGCTCTCCCCGGGCAGAAAGGGAATCATGACTCATGGGTAAAGTGTGCGACCTCTGCAGAGGGTAGTGAAACTGATATATCAGCCGTGCTCATGGTTAAGAGCAGCCTTGGGATCCTCTTTGATTAGAGATTACAGATGGTTCGAGATACAGGGATTATGTCATGGTTTTGGTTCGAATATGATGATGTTGTTCCTCGAGGAGGAAATGGTTTATGGGTTAGTTAATGATAAAATCTGGCTTCCACTAATGATAAATACCTGACCAACTAAAAGCAACTGCTGGAGCCTAACCCCACATAAAGCTAGTCCACTTCAGCCAAACGGGACATTTGCTGAGTACGTTGATGTGTACTCATCCTTGCTATACCACCAAACACCAGGTTGTCCGCATTGTAACCACTGCTCAGGAGAAGGCGAAGCCGTGGAAGGAGACTTCCAGGAGTTCCAAGACTACGACGAATTTTAGGTGTGGGTTGGCGGCAACCCCCAGTCAGCTGCCTGTGAAGGCCTTATCTTTACTGCGTTTCGCTAGCACTTTGATTTAACTGTTAACTTGATGACTATGTGGATGTCTATGACTCTGTGATGTAATAAGTTAATACTCTTTTATATTATTATTCGAGCATTGTGCGACGATGTTCATTTATGTAATCGCTGTGTACGTGAGTTCTGATCCTGGCACGTACATAGTTCGCATTTGGTTTGCCTTCCAAAACCGGGTGTGACAGGGGATATCTGTCCCCCACAATAACCAAAATCTATATATATTGTGGTTTCAAAAAGGATGCTACGGGATATCGTCCACAAAAGTGACTTTCAAAAGTACATTTTAAAGGTGATTATTGAAAGTCTCCTAGAGGGGGTGAATAGGCGAAACCTTAAATGTACAAACTTTAAACATGCACTAAGCCTGGGGTTAGTGTTAAAAATAATTCGGAGGGCAAAAGATAGTTCTCCTTGCTATGAGTTGCTCAATCAATACAGATAACCTTGGGAGCAAACTCAAATCAATATGAGCAAGGGAACTTTTAGAGAGAGAAAAGAAAAGGCAACAAATCAAGTGGAGATCAAACACAAATGAACACGGTGATTTGTTTACCGAGGTTTGGTTCCAAAGAACCTAGTCCCCGTTGAGGAGGTCACAAAGGCCGGGTCTTTTCCAACCCTTTCCCTCTCTCAATCGGTCACACAGACCGATCGAGTGCTTCTCCTTAATCACTTGGGTCACTAAGACCCTGCAAGGATCACCACACACTTAGGTGTCTCTTGCTAGCTCTACAAAGCACTTAGAAGAATTAGAATGAGGAGAAAGCAATCCAAGCAACAAGAGTAACAAAAGAAACACAAAACACCCTCTCTCAAGTCACTAAGCAATTAAGTTGATTTTGAGGCTTGGAGAGGATTTGATCTTTTGGATGTGTCTTGGAGTGAATGCTTTTGCTCTTGTATTAAATGTGGAGTTCAAAAAACTTGGATTGCTTGAATGGAGGTGGTTGGAGGGTATTTATAGCCTTCAACCACTTCCTAGCCGTTGGCTGACTTTGTTGTCGACGGGCACTCCGAACAATCTGGTGGTGCACTAGACATGGCACTATTCATTGTCCGGTGCGCGCCATGTTAGCATATCGTTAGGGTTTGGAGCAGTTGACCGTTGAAGTCATTTGTCTTCTTGCTGCACCGAACAGTCTAAAACCCTTCTACTGCTTTAGGAGCAAATTTGGAGTTTCTACCTCTCTTAATAAGAATAAAGCATTTGCTCCCAAAAACTCTAAAATAATAAACATTGGGCTTTTTACCAGTGAGGAGTTTATATGGTGTCTTCTTGAGGATTCGGTGAAGGTAGAGTCGATTGATGGAGTAGCAAGCGGTGTTAATCGCCTCCACCCAAAACCGATCCTATGTCTTGTACTCATCAAGCATGGTACTTGCCATGTCCAATAGAGTTCTATTCTTCTTCTCCACAACACCGTTTTGTTCATGTGTGTATGGAGAAGAGAACTCATGCTTGATGCCCTCCTACTCAAGAAATCCTTCAATTTGAGAGTTCTTGAACTCCGTTCCATTGTCGTTTCTAATCTTTTTTATTCTTAATCCAAACTCATTTTGAGCCCGTCTCAAGAATTTCTTTAGAGTCTCTTGGGTTTGAGAGTTTTCCTGCAAAAAGAATACCCAAGTGAAGCGAGAATAATCATCCACAATAACAAGACAATACTTACTCCCGCCGATGCTTATATAAGCAATCAGGCCGAATAGATCCATGTGGAGTAGTTCAATCGGCTTGTCGGTCGTCATGATGTTCTTGTGTGGATGATGAGCTCCAACTTGCTTCCCTGCTTGACATGTGCTACAAATCTTGTCTCTCAAAATGAACATTTGTTTGTCCTAAAATGTGTTCTCCCTTTAGAAGCTTGTGAAGTTTCTTTATCCCAACATATGCAAGTCGGCGATGCCAGAGCCAGCCCATATTAGTCTTAGCAATTAAGCAAGTGTCTAGTTCAGCATTGTTATCATTGAAATTGTCACACCTGGACTTTAAGGGACAAAGCAAGGTGCATCTCATACATGCGCCAAAGAAGACAACATATATAATAACAGAGTGTATAGAGATAAATGTCACAATATAATCAGAGTATATATTACATAGCGGAAGACTTACAAAAGTAAAAGATAAATATAACAGGATCTAATCTCCATCGTTGGCGCAAGAAAGTCAACTGGGAGACGACGACCTAGACCTCTCACGAACACAGCGCAACAACCACCATGCGCCTCATCCAGTGGTACCTGTTCTTGACGTGTGTGGGGGGGGGGGGGGTGTGAGACAGCAAGGGTGAGCTCACACATGTTCATCGCTCAACAAGTTGTGGGGAATAAGGTGGCATGAACTCCTCAAAGGTGGGAGTTCATGTAGTGTAAGGCTGATCAACAATAGAGGTTAAAGCTGAGCATTGCTTTTATAAGTTGGTCAAAATTTTATTAGCAGTTACTAAGTGTAAGTAAATACCAAACCATAATAATAATAATAGAACAAAATTAATAATAAATCCCACGCAAATGCAAATGACAAATTGAGTTTAGGTTCCATAAATTAATCATCGGAGAGTCCTGAGCCGCTCATGACCGTGAGCTCAGCTAGTATACCAGTTTTACACTCTGCAGAGGTTGTACCCTTTACCCACAAGTCGTGTTTCCCATGTCGCCAGGGTTAGCTAGGCCCTTAGACACTACCAAGGTGAATGGCTAGGGATCCACTACGAGGCCTTTACAAAGTTCCACTAGCTTCCGAAAACCCGCTACAGTTTATGGGAAGAGCACTTGCAAGAATCCCTCGTCTGACCGCCATCGCAGCAAAATCAACCCGAGAACCTCCTTGCATGCAACTCCCCTACTGCCCTTGCCCCTTTCGGGTAAGGTAGTCTTCCACTAGCTTTCCTAATTAGTTAGCCAAGGGGTCCCATTCCTCCCTTGTGGTGGCACGTGTTTTTCAAGTTAAGCTCCATTTTCCAATTAATAATAATATAATGATCTTGTCATGAACATAAATAAATAACATAATAACTGGAACATGGATATAATAAATGATTAACCCAAAACCATGTAAAGCAATAGCATAACTACCCATATGATTTAGGGGTAAACAAGGTAAAATGGATAAACAATCTAGGATGACCTATTGGGTCCCATCAAAATTAAACCTATGCATGGTAAATGATTATAAAGAACATTATTGGGTAACAAAAGTGAATCAAGGGCACAACTTGCCTGACACTTGAGATTCCAGGTACCAACTTGCTTTTCAGATGACACGCGTCCTCGCGCTAGTCGTGGCAATACAAACAAACATGGTATAGATAAAATTAACATCACACAAACATAAGTACAAACTGCATAATAATAATCTACACGTTGCTACGAGATCGCGGGATCGAGCACTACTAAGATCGGAGTTACGATTAATGAGTTATGATTTTATAAAAGGTCTGTGTGATTAAAATATTAAACTATATTATAATTTAATTAGTATAAACCATATGAGAGGTCATTCTATAAATAATTATCTCCATTTTATTCTAAGTTATAAATTGACCATAGATTATTTTCTAGTAGATTATAATAATAAGTGGTTTAACAAGACTAATCAACATAAGTTACATAAAGATCTAATTATAAAAGAATGTGACATGGTAAAATAAATGTTATTATTGCATAGTAGATATTTATACGAGACCAACGCAACTGGGATGAGTCAATTCGGAATTAAAATGAAGGAGTTATAATTTTCTAAGGATTCTATATATTCAATACCAGTTTAATCAAGGGATTAATTTTAATATAGTTTTCATGTAAAGCCAGAGGTACTGTGTGATAAACAATAATATTATAGAATTATAGATATTGGAATGAATAAATTTGGACTAAGTATGCATTTCCTATGAATTAAACACATTCTAGTACTCATTTTTACAATAAAATTTATTTTCTAATCACTTTTACTGCATTTTATAAATCTCTGGACTGGGCGCATGAAAACAGAGAAGTACAGGGGCTAACATATAAAAATGCCCTAGACTCAGAGCTACTGTCGCGGTGGACTGCGGGTTGATTATTAAATAATACGGGGGCTCTTATGCAAAATCAATCGGTGAAGGGGTATCGTGAGCTATGGGCCGCAAGATTGCCAGTAGACGGCCCCGATTAAACCAGCTCCGCAAGGGGAATAATGTGCAATCCAGAGCGCTCAGATCTCGATCCGATGGCCCAAATGACTCTAGCATCCACCCGAGCTCCCCATCCTACGATCAACAATCTACGGCTAACATTAGTCCAAGCCGAATCGTTGCGATTGCCTAATTTTCTGCTGCTCATTCTCGATCCGACGGTGGACATGCATCGCCCCCTACTCAGTCACCAGCTCAAAAGGGGGCCGCCTGAGAGGACACAGACCACGGCGGTCCATCGCCGGCGCCACGCGAACCTTAACTCTACGCGCTCGAACTTCGCTCGGGTTACGTCTACATGAAGAGGAAGAAATTGTGAATGTCTGGGTGAGGCTCGTACCAGTTTTCCAGTGGTGTGCAGCCCTGCCCACGGCGCATGGCGAAGCCTGGGTGACGGCAAAGAATCGTGGTAACCAGGGCCTCCCTTCCTCCCTGCCATTGCCCCCGACGCGATCCGGATGCATGACAGGAGCCTCCCGACCACAAGCTGAACCCCAAGACATGGTGCGGGGCGAGATCGACAGCGACGGAGTCTATTCTCTCTCTTCACCTCTCAGCTCACGCGATACACTCGGCTTTCGCACAGACAGATGAAAGGAGGGGGTCGCGGCCGGTTTATAGGGGCGGGGAGATCCCGGGCGTGCGTGGGGCCCAGATCCGCGGTTCCCAGCAGCGGATAAGGATTCAGTTGCAACTCCAAGCGGACCGGCGAGGGATGCGGAGGTTCGCTCCTATGGAGACGAAGCTGACACCGAGGCCCCATCCGTCTTTGACCAGGCGTGGCGCGCTAAGCAGCTGAGAAGCGGTCCCACCAGCGCAGCCCATGAGTGAGCGAGGGAAAGCGGCGATGCCGTTGTGCGAGCGACGGACTTGGTCCACGCGCGGGATCCACGGCGTTCGTGCGGCTATTGCGTTCGTCTCGGAGTAGAGGTAGGAGACAACCCTGTCGATTGGGGCCCATACGTCAATGAAACAGATGCAAGTGAAGCAGTGGAGGGTGATTCCGACGAGCGGGCCCCGCATGGAAGTGTCCCAACAGAAAATGCAAAGGAGGAGTAGCAGATGGGCTGGCGCAGACAGGGGTGAGTTGGGCCGGATTGGAAATCAGCCCATGAGCGCTGGTGGTTCTTTTAATTTCCTTTCTTTTCCTTTTCTCTATTTCTTTTTCTTTTCAGTTTTAAATTCCAAATCCAAGGACCTAATTCCAATTTAAGTTTTCATGGCACATTTATCTTCACCTTAAATGTTCAGTTTGAACATAGTTTGAATTTTATAAGTTTTTGTTTTGTATTTTAGAATATTTCTCTCTTTCTTATTTTCAAATACGAATTTAAATTTAAGGCTAAATCCCAATTTCCAAAATTGTACTTTTGGGTTAACTTCAAATTCTAGACTCAATTAGTATACTTTTATATGAAGGTGTCTTATTTAATTTCATTAAATATTATTATCCCCATGAAATGAGGATTGGATGGCAAAACAAACAAGAAGATCCACTCTTATATTATGTTTTACATATTTAGGTATTACAAATCCTACCCCTCTTAACAAGAATCTCGTCCTCGAGATTTAGGAGGAACAAGGGAAAAGATGGGGAAAATATATGTGAAGCTCTTCTTCTCTTTCCCATGGTGACTCCATTGCACTTTGCACATCTTTATCACCTTATTTCTTGTAACTCGTGTCAAAGTGTCAAGAATCTTGATCGGGTACTCCGTATAAGTCAAATCACCCTGAACACTAAGCTCTTCCATTGGTAACTGTTCCTCAGGGACATGGAGACACTTCCTCAGTTGAGATACGTGGAACACATTATGCACATCTGATAGACTATCAGGTAACTCGAGTTGGTATGCCATCTCCCCAACTCGCCTAAAGATCAAGAATGGTCCAATATAGAGGGTGGACAATTTTGCCCTTAACTTTAAATCTCCTCATTCCACGAAGTGGTGACACCTTGAAGTACACATGATCACCTTCTTCAAACTCCAGTGGTCTTCTTCTATTATCAGCGTAGCTCCTTTGCCTAGTCTGAGCTACCCTCAAGTTCTCCTTTATTATACTGACTTGATTTTCTGCCTCTTGAATAAGTTCAGGCCCAAAGAACTGTCTTCCTCTAGTCTGGTCCAAAATAGAGGAGTCCTGCATTTCCTATCATACACAGTCTCGAACGGTGACATCTTCAAACTGGCCTGGTAACTATTATTATATGAGAACTCAGCATAAGGTAGACTCTTGTCCCAACTACTATCATGCTGAAGGGCACAAGCACTCAACATGTCTTCCAATACTTGATTAGTCCTTTCAGTTTGTCCATTAGTCTGACGATGGTAGGCCGAACTAAAATTCAACTTTGTAACCATATTCAAATGAAAACTTTTCCAAAATCTGGAGGTAAACTGTGACCCTCTATCCGAAACGATGTTCTTCGGCACACTGTGTAGAGACACAATCCGAGCCATATATAACTCTGCCAATTGAGATACCTTATAAGTAGTCTTGACCGAAATGAAATGAGCCACTTTGGTCAGTATATCCATAATCACCCATATAGAATCGTATCCTTTCGAGGTGCGAGGCATGAAGTCCATACCAATCTCTTCCCACTTCCACTCGGGTATCTTTAGTGGGTGCAACAGTCCAGTCCGTCTTAGGTGTTCTGCCTTAACTCTTTGACACACCTCGCACATAGCCACATGTGTAGCCACATCTCTCTTCAAACCATACCACCATAACTTCTACTTCAAATCCTTATACATCTTCGTACTCCCAGGATGAATGGAATAATCCGAGTCATGGGCTTCCTTCAGTATAGTCTCACGAAGGCTTTCAATATCAGGAACACATATCCTGTCCTTGAACCACACAGTGCCTTGCTCATTCTCCATGAATTCTGGACCTCGTTCTTTGGTAATCAGATCCTTAATCTCTTGTATTTTAGCCTCACCAATTTCATTGGGTAGCTGGGCAACAACAGCTGAATGAACATGCTCCTTTCGACTCAAGGCGTCTGCAACCAAATTTGCCTTGCCCGGGTGATAGTGAATCTCCAAATCATAATTCTTAATAAGCTCCAACCATCGACGTTGCCTAAGGTTGAGATCCTTCTGAGTGAATATATACTTCAAACTCTTATGATCTATATACACTTGACACTTAGTCCCCAAAACTTAAGCGCATGCACAATAGCTGCCAGTTTTAAGTCATGAGTGGGGTAGTTCAACTCTTGTTTCCGCAACTGACGAGACGTGTAGGCACTCACGTGTCCTTCTCGCATAAGTACACATCCCAAGCCTTGGCCACATGCATCACAATAAATATCAAATCCCTTCTGTAGATCTGGCATAACCAACACTGGTGGTGACATCAATCTCTTCTTTAGTTGGTCAAAGATATCTTGACATTTCTCATCCCACTTAAACTCTCTTCCCTTTTCTAGAAGTGAGGTCATAGGCTTAGCGATCTTAGAAAATCCTTCAATAAATCTCCGATAGTATCCTGCAAGTCCCAAGAAACTCCAAATCTCAGTAACTATAGTGGGTATGCTCCACGCCACTATCTCCTTGACTTTAGCAGGATCCACTGATATCCCTTCATTAGAAATGATATGTCCAAGGGATGGCACCTCGCCAATCCAAAACTCACATTTGCTATACTTGATGTAGAGTTGATCGTAGCTTCTGTAGCTCCAATATCATGATTACTATCACTCTTGGAGTAAATAAGAATATCGTCGATGAAAACCACGACGAATATGTCCAAGTACTCCATAAACACCTTATTCATCAAGTTCATAAAATATGCTGGTGCATTGGTTAATCCAAACGACATAACAGTGAACTCATATAATCCATATCGAGTCGAGAAATCTGTCTTGGGAATATCTTATGGCCTAATCTTCATTTGATGGTAACCCGATCAGAGATCGATCTTCGAGAATACCCTTGCACCTCTCATCCGATTAAATAAATCCTCAATGCGGGGTAATGGACACTTGTTCTTCACAGTGACATTGTTAAGGGACCTATAATCCACGCACATCCCTTGCGATACATCTTTCTTTTGCACAAATAGAACTGACGCTCCACAAGGTGAAGAATCCGAACGAATGTACCCAACCTCCTGTAACTCTGTTAACTATTCCTTAAGTCCTTTTAACTCTTCTATAAACATCTTGTATGACCGTTTGGGAGTAGGGGTAGTCCCAGGTAAGAGATCAATGACAAACTCAACTTTCCTATCTGGTGGCATCCCTGGTAACTCCTTTGTAAAGACATCCGGAAAATCCCTAACCACACGGATGTTGTCACCAACAAACTTTCCATCCACTAAGAATGCCGCTAATCTGATGGTGGTAGTTACTGCCATTTCAACTTCAAATCTTTCTTCTTTAGAACTGGTGAGTTCTACGGTTCCTTTAGCACAGTGTATAAACTGCCTTTGCCTTTCTTAACCATGACATCCCAAGGATCACGTCTATAGTGCTCTCTTCTAACACTATAGGGGTAGTCCATCTGGGTTAGAAATACAGGGTAAGAAAGGAAGAATTGTAGACAAGGCGAGTAATTACGAGGAATGTTACTGCGGGGGATTTATTAGCTAAGTAGGTTAGTGTGTTATCCACTAAAGCTAATAAATTACCTTATGGTGGTACATGCTAAGATGCCCGTCTATACTATTTCAATCAATCAAAGAAGCAAATCAAGCATTTATCATCAGAACAATCAACCAACATTTTTAATAGAGAAAATAATTTTAATTTCGTCTTAGGTTCCCTATCTCTCAAAAAGTTCATAGTTGTAGGATTCCAAGGTGTGAAATCCATCTTGTCTTAGAGTAGAAAAGATAAGAGTAATCAGAGTATGACAACAAAAGGTGAGACATGATCAAGATAAGGTAAGTATAGAATGAATCAGAGTAAGGTAAGTAGGTAAGGGTTGTCCATTTCTATCTAGGTTTCGTCCTACAGTCCACATTTCCTCTGATACCACTTCTGTCACACCCGAACTTTAAGGGACAAAGCCAGGTGCATCTCATACATGCGCCAAAGAAGACAACATATATAATAACAGAGTGTATAGAGATAAATGTCACAATATAATCCGAGTATTTATTACATAGCGCTCCATCGTTGGCGCAAGAAAGTCAACTGGGAGATGATGACCTAGACCTCTCACGAACACAGCGCAACAACCACCAAGCGCCTCATCCAGTGGTACCTGTTCTTGACCTGTGGGGGGGTGTGAGACAGCAAGGGTGAGCTCACACATGTTCATCGCTCAACAAGTTGTGGGGAATAAGGTGGCATGAACTCATCAAAGGTGGGAGTTCATGTAGTGTAAGGCTGATCAACAATAGAGGTTAAAGCTGAGCATTGCTTTTATAAGTTGGTCAAAATTTTATTAGCAGTTACTAAGTGTAAGTAAATACCAAACCATAATAATAATAATATAACAAAATTAATAATAAATCCCATGCAAATGCAAATGACAAATTGAGTTTAGGTTCCATAAATTAATCATCGGAGAGTCCTGAGCCGCTCATGACCGTGAGCTCGGCTAGTATACCAGTTTTACACTCTGCAGAGGTTGTACCCTTTACCCACAAGTCGTGTTTCCCATGTCGCCAGGGTTAGCTAGGCCCTTAGACACTACCGAGGTGAATGGCTAGGGATCCACTACGAGGCCTTTACAAAGTTCCACTAGCTTCCGAAAACCCGCTACAGTTTATGGGAAGAGCACTTGCAAGAATCCCTCGTCTGACCGCCATCGCAGCAAAATCAACCCGAGAACCTCCTTGCATGCAACTCCCCTACTGCCCTTGCCCCTTTCGGGTAAGGTAGTCTTCCACTATCTTTCCTAATTAGTTAGCCAAGGGGTCCCATTCCTCCCTTGTGGTGGCACGTGTTTCTCAAGTTAAGCTCCATGTTCCAATTAACAATAATATAATGATCTTGTCATGAACATAAATAAATAACATAATAACTGGAACATGGATATAATAAATGATTAACCCAAAACCATGTAAAGCAATAGCATAACTACCCATATGATTTAGGGGTAAACAAGGTAACATGGATAAACAATCTAGGGTGACCTATTGGGTCCCATCAAAATTAAACCTATGCATGGTAAATGATTATAAAGAACATTATTGGATAACAAAAGTGAATCAAGGGCATAACTTGCCTGGCACTTGAGATTCCAGGTACCAACTTGCTTTTCAGATGACACGCGTCTTCGCGCTAGTCGTGGCAATACAAACAAACATGGTATAGATAAAATTAACATCACACCAAACATAAGTACAAACTGCATAATAATAATCTACATGTTGCTACGAGATCGCGGGATCGAGCACTACTAAGATTGGAGTTACGATATGATTTTATAAAAGATCTGTGTGATTAAAATATTAAACTATATTATAATTTAATTAGTATAAACCATATGAGAGATCATTCTATAAATAATTATCTCCATTTTATTCTAAGTTATAAATTGACCATAGATTATTTTCTAGTAGATTATAATGATAAGTGGTTTAACGAGACTAATCAACATAAGTTACATAAAGATCTAATTATAAAAGAATGTGACATGGCAAAATAACTGTTATTATTGCATAGTAGATATTTATACGAGACCAACGCAACTGGGATGAGTCAATTCGGAATTAAAATGAAGGAGTTATGATTTTCTGAGGATTCTATATATTCAATACCAGATTAATCAAGGGATTAATTTTAATATAGTTTTCATGTAAAGCCAGAGGTACTGTGTGATAAACAATAATATTATAGAATTATAGAAATTGGAATGAATAAATTTGGACTAAGTATGCATTTCCTATGAATTAAACACATTCTAGTACTTATTTTTACAATAAAATTCATTTTCTAATCACTTTTACTGCATTTTATAAATCTCTGGACTGGGCGCATGAAAACAGAGAAGTACAGGGGCTAACATATAAAAACGCCCTAGACTCAGAGCTACTGTCGTGGTGGACTGCGGGTTGATTATTAAATAATACAGGGCTCTTATGCAAAATCAATCGGCGAAGGGGTATCGTGAGCTATGGGCCGCAAGATTGCCAGTAGACGGCCCCGATTAAACCAGCTCCGCGAGGGGAATAATGTGCAATCTAGAGCGCTCAGATCTCGATCTGATGGCCCAAATGACTCTAGCATCCACCCAAGCTCCCCATCCTACGATCAACAATCTACGGCTAACATTAGTCCAAGCTGAATCGTTGCGATTGCCTAATTTTCCGCCGCTCATTCTCGATCCAACGGTGGACATGCATCGCCCCCTACTCAGTCACCAGCTCAAAAGGGGGCCGCCGGAGAGGACACAGACCACGGCGGTCCATCGCCGGCGCCACGCGAACCTTAACTCTACGCGCTCGAACTTTGCTCGGGTTACGTCTACACGAAGAGGAAGAAATTGCGAATGTCTGGATGAGGCTCGTACCAGTTTTCCAGTGGTGTGCAGCCCTGCCCACGGCGCACGGCGAAGCCTGGGTGACGGCAAAGAATCATGGTCACCGGGGCCTCCCTTCCTCCCTACCATCGCCCCCGACGCGATCCGGATGCATGACAGGAGCCTCCCGACCGCAAGCTGAACCCCAAGACATGGTGCGGGGCGAGATCGACAGCGACGGTGTCTATTCTCTCTCTTCACCTCTCAGCTCATGCGATGCACTTGGCTTTGGCACAGACAGATGAGAGGAGGGGGTCGTGGCCGGTTTATAGGAGCGGGGAGAGCCCGGGCGTGCGCAGGGCCTAGATCCGTGGTTCCCGGCGGCGGATAAGGATTCAGTTGCAACTCCGAGTGGACCGACGAGGGATGCGGAGGTTCGCTCCAATGGAGACGAAGCTGACACCGGGGCCCCATCCGTCTTTGACCAGGCGTGGCGCGTTGAGCAGCTAAGAAGCGATCCCACCAGCGCAGCCCGTGAGCGAGCGAGGGAAAGCGGCGATGCCGTTGTGCGAGCGACGGATTTGGTCCACGCGCGGGATCCACGGCGTTCGTGCGGCTGTTGCGTTCGTCTCGGAGTAGAGGTAGGAGACAACCCTGTCGATTAGGGCCCATACGTCTATGAAACAGACGCAAGTGAAGCGGCTGGAGGGTGATTCCGACGAGCGGGCCCCGCATGGAAGTGTCCCAACAGAAAATGCAAAGGAGGAGTAGCAGATGGGCTGGCACAGATAGGGGTGAGTTGGGCTGGATTGGAAATCAGCCCACGAGCGCTGGTGGTTCTTTTAATTTCCTTTCTTTTCCTTTTCTCTATTTCTTTTCCTTTTCAGTTTTAAATTCCAAATCCAAGGACCTAATTCCAATTTAAGTTTTCATGGCACATTTATCTTCACCTTAAATGTTCAGTTTGAACATAGTTTGAATTTTATAAGTTTTTGTTTTGTATTTTAGAATATTTCTCTCTTTCTTATTTTCAAATCCGAATTTAAATTTAAGGCTAAATCCCAATTTCCAAAATTGTACTTTTGGGTTAACTTCAAATTCTAGACTCAATTAGCATACTTTTATATGAAGGTGTCTTATTTAATTTTCTTAAATATTATTATCCCCATGAAATGAGGATTGGATGGCAAAACAAACAAGAAGATCCACTCTTATATTATGTTTTACAATTTTGGGTATTACAGAAATCAACTAAATATAGCTGACCATCTAACACTCCTTTAAAAGCTATTGAATCATCACTTCTTCTAAAGACAGTAACACCACCATTAGTAAAAAGGCAGTTGTAACCCATTTTGCATAATTGAGAAAAAGAAAGCAAGTTGTAATCTAAAGAATCTATAAGAAAAACATTAGAAATGGAATGGTCAGGAGATATAGCAATTTTACCCAACCCTTTGACCAAACCATGATTTCCATCCCCGAATGTGATAGCTCTTTAGGGATCATCATTTTTCTCATATGAGGAGAACATTCTTTTCTCCCCTGTCATGTGGTTTGTGCACCCGCTATCGATTATCCAACTTGTCCCACCGGACGCATAAACATATAAAACAAATTTAGGCCTTGTTCTTAGTTACCCAAATGGTCTTGGGTCCTTTCATATTAGAAACAAGCACCATGGGTAAAAAGGTAATGTGCCCTTTGGCCATTTCTATAAATGTTTTGGTGATTAGATGCCCAACACATGGTTTTAGTTAATATGTGCTAAGTGATTGAGAAGTGCAAAATCAAGAATCAAGGTATGTTTCTGGACTTAGTAAAATGTTTTTAGATACTAACACATCTCTCTAAGTGCTAGGAACATAGCCAAGAAAACTAGAATAAGACAGGAGAAGTTTTGGCTAAGTTCAGCCAAACCAGCACCAGCCTATGGTGCACCGGACTGTCCGGTGCCCAGGCTGGCCCGGCGATGAACTCGTCGTTCTCGGGAAAAAGCGAAGGCGCCGTAGCTAAAATTTACCGGACTGTCCTGTAATACCCACTTTGTAAGAAAAATCTAAAAAGAGAAATTATATTTCTTTATATATATGAGTGTTATCTCTATTTATCATTTCATGTGGACACCTCACTTAAACAAATAAATAACTAACAAAAGACACTCAAATAACTTATGCATCGTATTGGTAGAAATAAAATAATGACTTGAGATGAAGAGTGCATCCTAAATCGAGAATTAGGGTTTAAAAACAGAGAAGGAAAGAGAAAATACTACACAATACCAAAAATAAATTTATAAAGGAATAAATTTATTCCATAATAATTTATTCAAATCATATATTCAAAAATTTGGTTACAAATTCGCCACAAAAGTTTGAATTCAAATGTGAGGTTTAAATTTGAAAGAAAAGAGAAAAGGAAAGAAAGCATAAAAGAAAAAAGAGAAAACCATAATTGGGCAAAACCGCACAAATCAGCCCATCAGTGGATTCCTTATGCGGGGCCCAATTCCTCATTCCGCGCGCGCCGACATTAGGGCCCCACCGAGCAGTCTCACACGCTCGGCCACGATTTCTTTCCCTCGCTGCTCTGCGAGACCCGCACGCTAGCCACGAACAGATAGCTCCGCGCCCTCGCATTTCACTGGCACGTGGGGCCTAGCGGTCAGAACCGTCGTCTTCGCGAGATTTGCGGGCGCAGCAACTGAACTCCAGGAGACTCGCTCTGTCGGGTAGCCGACCGACCTTTCCCCACCTCGCCTACGCCGTTATAAAAGGATCCTAGCTGCGACCCTTTCCTCCCCTTTGCTCTTGCGTTTCATACTAGGCACCGCCGTCACCACCGTGAGTCTTCGCTTGCGTCGCCGCGGAGAAATTCAGGTTCACGCCATCGGGTGGTCGTGGGAAGCAGCGCAGGAGCTTTGCCACTACCTAAGGAATCCGCTCGTCGCGTTATTGGGCGGAGTAGCGTCCGGTTCTGGTCGGAATCGCTCGTCGGAGCAGCCATGGCATATAAGATCGGCGCGGCACCGTGAGCAACGCCATCTTCGCTGCCAAGGCTGGTGAGTATCTGTGCGCCGTGTTCACTAGCTCCCTAGGATCGTGTAGCGCCTTTCGAATAGAACTTTGCGTGTTGTACAGAGAGCTTGTGGTCGCCGACGATGGCGCCGCCGAGGTCCGACTGGTGCGCCACCGTCCGGTTGGGTTAGAAGGTGTGATTGCCGGGCGTCGTAGGATCTGTGATGGGCGGTTGTGATTAGGCGAGGAAATACCTCCCTCGCGTTTTGAATCCATGCCATGTAATAACCATCCGACGACCGAGATCGGGTTCTAGCGTGTTTAGATATCGGCCACAGATCTCTGATCCATCGGCTGAGAACGAAAGCGGGATTTTAACCGGAGACGATCTAATCCGGGCCATCCACGCTTGATTGGATGGTTGTGATCCGTAGATACCTCTTCGGTTTGAGGTTTTGCTTAAGAGACCCTGGAACCCGCAGTCTAGTTCAATAGTTCCCTATGTCTTAGGAAAATTACACCGAGAGCCCTGTTGTTTCCTATAATTGGCGCCCAGTCCATAGCTCTGAGAATTCAGTTATTTAATTTTAGAAATTGATTTTTCATGCAAAAATAAATGCTAGAACTTGATTAAATCATAGAAAATCCATTTTAGTCCAAATTGATCGATTCTAGTTTCTAAAATTTTGTAATATTATTGTTTATCCATTAGTGCCACTGTTTTGACATGAAAGACACATTAAAATTTATCTCATACTTAATCTTGTATTAAATACATAAAACCTTTGGAAATTCATAACTTAAAATCTAGAACTCCAAAATTAATGATTCCTGTTCCTAGGATCTTATTTTAATGTGTAGATTATTATTATGTATTTTGTTTACATGTTTGGTGTGATGTTAATTTTCTCTATATACTGTGCTTGTTTGTATTGTGGCGAGTAGAAGAGCCTGTGACTAAGGATCCTGGTGCCTAGCAGATAGAAGTTGCTAAGCAGGAGCTCATTGAAGGCAAGTTGTGCCCTTGACCACTTTTTACCCAATAATGTTCTTTAATATCACTTATTCACACATAGGTTTAATTTCTGATGGGACCCAATAGGTCATCCTAGTCTGTTTATCCATTTTACCTTGTTTACCCCTGAATCATTTGGGTAGTTATGCTATTGCTTTACATGGTTTTGGGGTTAATATTTCATTATATCCTTGTTCCAATTACTTTGTTATTTTATTTATGTTCATGTCAAGATCATTATTGTTAATTGGAACATGGAGCTTAACTTGAGAAACGCGTGCCACCACAAGGGAGGAATGGGACCCCTTGGCTAACTAATTAAGAAAGCTAGTGGAAGACTAACTTACCCGAAAGGGGCAAGGGCAGTAGGGGAGTTGCATGCAGGGAGGTTCTCGGGTTGATTTTGCTGCGATGGCGGTCAGACGAGGGATTCTTGCAAGTGCTCGTCCCCGAAACTGTAGCGGGTTTTTGGAAGCTAGTGGAACTTTGTAAAGGCCGCGTAGTGTTGCCCTGCCTCGCTTCCTTGGTAGAGGTGTATGGGAGTCACGATCCCTTGGCAGATGGGTAACATGACATATGGGTAAAGGGTACAACCTCTGCAGAGTGTAAAACTAGTATACTAGCCGAGATCACGGTCATGAGCAGCTCAAGACTCTCGCATGATTAATTTATGGAACTTAAATTCAACTTGTCATATGCATTGCATGGGATTATTTATTAATTTTGTTCTATTATTCTTATTATGGTTTGGTATTTACTTACATTTAGTAATTGCTAATAAAATTTTGACCAACTAATTAAAAGCAATGCTCAGCTTTAACCCCTATTGTTGATTAGCCTTACACATCACATGAACTCCCACCTTTGGTGAGTTCATGCACACTGGTTCCCCACAACTTGTTGAGCTATGATCATGTGTGAGCTCACCCTTGCTGTCTCACACTCCCCCACAGGAGAATAACAGGTGGTTCAGGAGGAGCCACACAACGAGGAGTTTGATCTGATCTAGGTGGCGTCTCCGAGGTGACTTATTGGTGCCAAGGAGGTATTTTAGTTCGTTTTATATTTATCTTTTATTTTGTAAGACTTCTGCAATACAATAAGTACTATGATGTTATTGTGACATTTATCTCTATACACTATGTTATTATATATGTTGTCTTCTTTGGCGCATGTATGAGATGCACCCGACTTTGTTCCTTAAATCCGGGTGTGACATGTCCGGTGAGCCAACGGCGCCCGCGGCCAACGGTCAGCAGCCCAATCAGCGGGTGACACGTGGCCCACGCCTACAGTTGGTTGGTCACACCGGACTGTCCGGTGTGCACCAGACAGTGTCTGGTGCGCCAATGGGACCAAAGGTCCAATGGTCGGCTGCGCCTGATAAGGAAGGAGATCGGGCACCGTACAACTACTGTTCATGTCCGGTGGTGCACCGGATTGTCCGGTGCACCACCTGACAGAAGGCAAGAATTGCCTTCCAATTGGATCTCCAACGGCTCCTAGCTGTCTTGGGGCTATAAAAGGGACCCCTAGGCGCATGGAGCAGTACACCAAGCATTCTCTGATCATTCTAAGACGCCTAGACTTCGCCGCCACGCATTCGGATCGTTGTGTTAGAGATTTGAGCACCATTTGAGTTGTGAACTCCCTACCCTGTGTTTTGTGCTCATGTCTTGGCTTGTGTGCGTGAGTTTTCTGCGATTTGAGTATTGCGTTTGTTGCTTTCCCTCCCTTACTCTTGTGCTTCTCTTGTGATCAACATCGTAAGGGCGAGAGACTCCAACTTGTGGAGATTCCTCACAAACGGGAAAAGACTTCTAAAGAAAAGGACCATGGTATTCAAGTTGATCATTGGATCACTTGAAAGGGGTTGAGTGCAACCCTCGTCTATTGGGACGCCACAACGTGGAAGTAGGTAGGTGTTACTTGGCCGAACCACGGGATAAAAACACCGTATCTTTTGTGTTGCTTTTCTCTGTGATTGATTTCTTCTCAAGAGCTCGCTCTATAGCAAGTTGGTTTAATCTAACTAACATTTTATAAACCAAGTTTGTGCTATTAGTGTTGAATTTTGCAGGATCACCTATTCACCCCCCCTCTAGGTGCTCTCAGTGGGTACCCAAACACAAGTCTTAGGACTTATGTGTTTGCCCCCAACATATTTGGCAACTACTTTGCCTAATTTGTTAGTAAGCACAAAAGATGCATCAAATGTTTTGAATGAGATGCAATGTTCATTTGATACATTAGCAATTTTCTTTTAAGGCATTTTGATATGAGTTGAATGCCTATAGCTAGAAGCCTCATTACTATACATATAAGCATGATAAGAAATAGTATGAGATTTTATAGCATGAATTTTCCTAATTTTGTGCTCAGGATAGTTCTCAGGATATAAAATATAACCCTCTCTATCCTAGACCATGGGAGCCTTACCCTTAACAAAATTAGAGAGTCTGTTCTTGGGGGCATTAAGTTTGATGTTGCTTTGGCTCCCTTGTTGGAAGCCAATGCCATCCTTAATGCCTAGGCGTCTCCCATTATAAAGCATGCTTCGAGCAAATTTAAATTTTTCATTTTCTAATTCTTGCTCGGCAATTTTAGCAGTTAATTTAGCTATGTAATCATTTTATTCTTTAATCATAGCAAGGTGATCATTCATAGCATTAATATCAACATCTCTACATCTAGTACAAATAGTGATATGCTCAACACTAGATGTAGAGGGTTTGCAAACATTCAATTCTTCAATTTTAGCATTTAAGCTAGCATTCTCAATTTTAAGACAAGAAATTGAATCATTGCAAATGTTAAGCTCTTTAGACAAATTCTCACATTTTTCTACTTCCAGAGCATAAGCATTTTTCAACATAACAAATTTTTTATTTTCCTTAACGAGCAAGTCCTCTTGGCATTCTAAGAGATCATCCTTTTTGTTAATGGTTTCTATCAATTCATTTATTTTTTCTTTTGATCTTTGGTAAGGTTTGCAAAAGAGAAGTTAAATCATCTTCATTATCACTAAAGCTACCCTCATCATCGGAAGTAGTATATTAGGGGGTATCTCTAAGATGTACCTTCTTTTTGTCATCCTTAGCCATGAGGCATTTGTGGCCAACGTTGGGGAAGAGAAGACCCTTGTTGACGGTGGTGTTGGCGGCGTCCTCGTCGGAGGAGGAGTCGGTGGAGCTCTCATCGGAGTCCCATTCCAGCCCTATGTGCGTCTCGACACACTTCTTCTTGTAGTACCTTTTCTTCTCCATATTTTTCTTCCCCTTCTTGTCATCGTCCCTGTCATTGTCAATTGTATATGGACATTTAGCAATAAAGTGCCTAGACCTACCACACCTATAGCACACCCTCTGTAACACCCTAAATTTGGGGGCAAAAAATTCCTCTCCATTTATCAACCAAATTCAGGTGTTACTCTTCTCTCTCTAGTTTCTCTCTCTCTTTCTTTTGGTTAGGGTTAGCTTAATTAGTGAGGGATTATTTAGTTCATTTTCTCAAAACCATATGAGTCATGAAATGTTGCATCATGTTGAGCTCCAAATATTCTTTGAATTGTTGCACATGATTGATTTGATTTGAATTTGAAACTTGGTTTGAATTTGAATTGAAAACTCTTGAGAAAATAAATAGAAAATGCATTAGAAATTTCCTGGAAAATAGAAAAAACCATTTCAGCCCATTCGGCCCATTAGGCCCAGCCGCGCTTGCCCACGCCCGCGTGCCCTCGGTGTCTGATAGGCGGGCCCCGCCTGTCGGCGCCAACCCGTGCGCTCTCGCTCTCTCCCTCTCGCTGCTCTGTGGGGCCAACCTATCGACGCCGTTCCTTTTCCTGCATGCCCACTCTCTCTCTCTGTCCCACGACCCCCACCTGTCAGCTCGTCCCCAACCTCTCGCCCATGTTCCCTCGTCGTGGACGTGCCCACGACCGCGCGATCTCCGGCCACCTCCGCACGTCCTCGTCCCTTTAGAAGCCCGCGCCCTGCTCGCCCACATCCCCCTACTCACTTGCGCCCACAGCCGAACCCTCTCGCCCCCTCTCTCGCTCTACGCACGTGACCAGGCAGTTCCGCCGCCCCTTACCGACATCCACCGCCCGTTCTACGATCACCGTGGAACTCCCCGCTGCGTCTGTTGCCCCGGTAAGCTCCGCCCTATCACCCGCCACCTGGAACGCCCCTCGGTTCACCCCTAATCCCTCATTCCCTTTGGTCTGCCCAGTCCGCGTTCACAAGAGTTCTTCCTGTGCAACCGAAGCTCCGCCACCGTCACCTCGAGGTGTCCCTGTGCCTCTGCTGTTGCCCCGAGACTCCAGTGTTTCCTCTCGAGGTGAACAATCTCCCTGCGCCCCTATTTCCTTGTTTATTGCCCTGGTCATCGCACGATTGCTCGCCGGAGTTGATCCGCGCCTTCATTAGCCCGCCTTGCCGTGTTCAGCGCCCTCTGGTGCTCCCTTGCTGGTTTTGCGCCCGCGGTCGAGTTCACCAGATCGCCCTGAGCGTGCTCGAGCTATTCCCCAAGCCCCTAGAGCCACGCTGTGCCAGTCCCCTCGTCTCCGGCGAGACCTCACCGCGGGATCAAGTGGCGCCACCACGCCCGCGTCCGACCCCAGCCGTTGGATCTCGGGCGTCCATCCGAGATCGGGCGGTTTAGACTTAATCAGAGCGGATCTAATCTTAGCCCTCCGATCCAGATCTGGCTGCTCTCCTCTCTCCCCCCCACCCGCACCCCTGCCGCCGGGCCCAACTGGTTAGCCCCGCCCTGGTTCGTGTGACACCCCAGTATCACCTAGGGTTTTTCTCAAAAATGCTAGCCCAAGAACCATCATTTTATGTGAACCAATTTGAGCATGAACATCAAATTCACTTAAGAATAAAGGACCCACTAAGCCTATACTTAAAGGTATCATGTTCAAAACAAATGGGTTTTTCAAAAAGGCAAAAATGTGCAACCCGAATAAAAACCCTAATTGAACCCTATAAACAAATTTCAAGAGAAAGGGGAAAAGGGTATGAAAAATATAAAATCATGACTTGGGCCAATTATAAACATTAAAGTATACTAAATAAGCAACAACAAAGATTATGGAAGCTTGGCCAAAACAATTTAAATAAAACCCTAAACAAGCCTCTCAAGTGGGAGTTCATTAGGGAATTCTGAAATTCAGAATTCTGAATTTCAGACCTTGAGCCAAAGATCAAGCGTGTTCACCTTGATCCCTAACTCAAATCCTAACGACCCCATTAACAAAAACATGCATAACTAACCTCTCTGTCTTGTGCTAGAAGATGGCATTGGGACACGTGCCTTGGACACATCAAACCAGAGATCTTCTCCCTGTGTGCGGCAGTGAGACAAACCAGATTTCTTCCCTCTCTATCTCCTGATCCAGTCAACCAAACCTGCTAGCCTCCACACACAAACGACAAAGGGACGTGAGAGGAAGAGATATCTCAATGGAATTATGGCCAAAATCTCAAAGATTTGGAGCCAATCCGCGCTTGAACTCGACCTCTCCCTGCGCTGCCTCGTGCTCGACGCTGTGCCAGGCGCTAGAGCGCGCACTAGCGTTCGCCGCGCACGCCCCGAGCGCTTGTCAGAGCCCCACCCTCGGCCGTGCTCGCCCGCGCCTATAAAGCCTCCCCGGGCGCGCCTCACTTCACCCCGTGCTCACCAGCGCCGGCCCAACGCCCCTCCTTAGCTCCGGCGAGCTCTTTTCCGCCCGCCATTGCCGCTAGAGCTTCGGCCACCGTGGCCAGCCCACTCCAGTCACCCCCAAGTCATGCCAGCACTTCGGTTAGCTTCGCCATTGGCCCGTGAAGCTTTCCAAGCCCTCGGACCTAGCAGAACTTCACCGGAGGGCGAAGATCGACCTCACCGGACTTCGGCCGCCCGCCTACACGCGTGGACCAAGCTCTCCGGTGAGCCATTCTTCAATTCCTCGCGCACACACCTTCCTTAATCCCCGGTGAAGCTCCCTAACCCGTTTGATTGGTCAATTGTGCCCTGGATAGCCCGGACTCCTCGCCGCCGACGAGCTCCCCCGCCTGCGCACGCGGACCGGCTGACTCCGACCATCTCCGACGGTGACCCGCACATCACTGTGACCCTCAGGACCTCCCCTACACCCTCGGCCACCTCACCGGAGCAATCTCGCCGCCGGTAAGCCCCACCGCCCTTTCTTCCGCCGCGGGTACTGTTTAATTTGGGGAAAGGACCTCGGGTTAGGATTAGAAGAATCTAGGGGGTTTTCTGAGATGTCAGTGACTCAATGGAATAGTAGCCCAGGGACTAGTCTGTAAGGAAAACTTAAAACACCCGCTAGGGACCCCATTGCAAAGTAGTTTTCCATTTAATCATTTCTGTTTAATCTTTTAATGAACAGAGAACTTTGAAAATTCATAACTTGATGAATACTTAACCAAAAATTGTCAAACCAATTTTGCTGGATTCTAAATATTATGGACTACCAATTAAAAATACTAAACCCTATGCTTTGTGTTCTAATTTTTGGAGTTAAAAATTTAATATAGAAACTGACCAAACCTTGTTTAATTAAGGAAAATTAGTTATATTCCTGTGTTGAACCTAAGAAAATTTGTAGATGTTCAAACCCTATGTGAACACTGTTTAAAAATAGTGAGAACCCCAGCATTGAAAATTTTAGCGTATATATCCATTAAAAGCCATTTCTGCCCAAACCTTAGGAAAATCAGAAAGGCCTTAGAAATTAATGACCAATGGATGAAATTATTTTTCCTAGTTTGCTTAAGTAACAAAGAACCTAGGAAAAATAAAGGAACCTCTAGTCTAGATCAGATTCAAAAAGAAATGTTTTATTTAGCATTATTCCAACTAGAAATCAATTATTAAAATTATAAAACCAGACCTAAAATTGATAATAAAAATCCAGTGGACTTGTAACCACCAAAACCCCACTGCAAAAATAATAAACACCCCAACCCATCATTTTAAGTAGGGTAAATAAATAAAACATGGTAATGAACCATAGTTCAATTAAATTATGAGAACCCCACAATAATGCAATAATGGGTAAATAAAATTTTGCTAGACCAATAATAAGATAGGACACCAGAGAAAAATACAAACCCATTGGAAAGATGCAAAATAATACCTATTGTCAATATTTTATAAGAAAGGCCATTTAATCCAAATAATGCACACCACCCCTTCCCTTAAGCAAAAAGAGGCCAAACTTCAGAGTGATTGCTCTTGCGCAAAGAAGAAGCTAGGAAAAATCAGAAATCTGTTGTTTGATATTTTTCAAATATAGTGATAGTAGAAAGCACCCCTTTGGCTAGAAACTTTAGAAAATCCTAATAAAATGACTAATAAGTATAAATGGCTAGAAATTTGTACCCAGTCATGTTATAGCCTCTAAATGCCAGCAAAAATAAGTCTTAAAGAATTACCTACTATTAAATGATAGTTGTAGTTCAAATCACCCCTTCTGCCCTAAAATTTGGTGATTTTGTCCAGAGAAAATATTCACTTTTTGAACCCCAAATTTTGAGACAGAGAATTACACACCAGTGTCAAGCCACTGTAATTTTTGCAGAATTTTTGGAAATTTATTAAGGTGACTTGTAGTTCAAACCCACTTCAAAACTCAAAGAGAATAAAGAAAAAGAAAGGAGAAATAAACCTCACTCCAATAAGTCCAACTTGAGTTCTTGACAATTCTCACTAAAGACCTTAAAAAGAATTTAGTGGAACCCCAAGAATAAACCTACCACTTAATTCACCAAGTATACCACCAAAAATCTCGTATAAGCAAGATTTAGTTCTATCTAACTCAAGTAGATCATACTCCATCAAAAGTTTAAATTACTGATGCACATATCATATCCTGCATATATCTTATGCATCATTAGATTGCAATCTAGTTGACGAAGAGTACATGCTCATCCCCTAGCAAGGATCTGTCCAAGAGGAAGACCAAGAGCAAGCTCCCGAGGCTGCTATCGAGGATCTCCCCACAGCCCCAGCTATTGAAGGCAAGCTCCGGTTTTATGCATAACCGTTTATATATGCTATTTTACTACACTTAATGTTTGTAGGTTTGTAATGTGCACTTAAGTGTAGGAGTTGCTTCAAACCTCTAGATGCATGAACTTAGGATTCCTTTTTGAGATGAATACTAGTATGCTAGGTCGAGTAGCTGCTTTGCTAATCAGGATCTCGGTAGAAGTCGAGTGATTTTTCTAGCACTCGCGCGAGGTCAGGAATTGATTGTATTCATCTTGATAATGGGATCTATGTTAGTCTATGGACTTGGATCCAGGGAGGATGCCTTATCCATGAGACAGGAATTAAGGATTAATGTGTGGATACCTGAGTCAAGCTTTTGAACGTACTAAGCACATGTCGGGAAATATGGTAACCGATAAACCTAGTACCTGAGTGAAGCCGGGCGCGGACTTTATCCCTCATGCGACCTGAGACTGGGTCTCCCATGCTAGCTATGGTGGGTACAAGTGCGGTCACTGCACGGCGGCAGCCGGGGTCAGTGGAGCATTGTATGCCAAGGCGGTGAGGCCTGGACGCGAACGGGGAATCGATGGGGACGGTTGACATGTGTGGAGACGGAGTGCCCTGACATGACGTGTGTTTAGGTTTACCTTGCAAGGATAAAAACTTGATTCGAATCGTCTGCTTCTCGCAGCTAATGAGACTGCTTGACCCCTTGTACTACATTGAGTAAGAAGTGAAATAAGGTTACATGAGACAATTTGTTGATTGAACTAAATGCTTGTTACCATGTATGCTTAGAAGGAGCAAATATAGCTAAAGTAATGATGCTAGAATTTGAAAAGTTAAAAATGGATTTTAGAAACAGCTAGTGCTTTTGGCAAACCAAACCCCTCAGCCAAACAGCTGCATAGTCTAGAGGTAGAGGAGTAGATTCCTCACACCGGGTAAGTCTAGCTGAATATTAGTATACTCAGCCTTGCTTGTGGCATAATTTTTGCAGGTACGATTCAGGAGATGGTTGACGGTGTGACTTGGGCTACCACCCTGCTACCGGGTTGGACGGTCGAGTGGGATGTTGCTCCGGCAGGAGAGGAGCATGAGGAATAGTGGGCTAGGCCTTGCCCATTTCCTTGATACCGATGACATCGATCATCCGCTGCATTTATTTCGTGAACTCTTATTTGCTACTTGAAAAACTCTAATCTATGTAATAATTCAGTACTTAATTTGAGGTTTCCTGTTTTATTGTATTTTTTCTGTGACTCACCTTCGAGTGAGATTGTGGAATTTGATCCTGGTTAAGTGGCTCTATCAGACTAGATCTGAGGGACTGACGGGTTATTCCGATTTAAGTGTGTTGCGGCCCCTGAGGCATGACTTAGGCACTTAAGCTGGAATAATTCGGGTGGTTCCGCCACAGCTGGTATCGGAGCAAATTCCACCATAGAGAAGGACAATAAACCATGAATACCATCTTCAAAATCTAAAACTTGCCTAGAAACTACTACGGATCGTCAGGACTAGACCGCTAGACCTAGGACGAAAGGCCTTAGGCATAGAGGGAGAAATAGGTGGCTAGCTAAGTAGGCCCCGTGGGCCAGTACTTAGACTTTTTAAGGATGCCCTAAGAGCACCCTATTATCTGGAGAGGAGACGTTATTTCTAGCATGCATGCATTATAAACACAAAAGGGAATTAAAACTTGAGCTAACCCACTTCCTTTTAAACCCATTCAGGCTCTTTTATTTTATTCCTTCCACCATCATCTTTACCTTTGATACCCTTCCGCAGATGAATTCACCCACCCCCGCCAGTGGAGGAGACACCCGTTTCAATTATGACTTCCTTTCTCGCGATGGCTTTCCTTCCATCTTGTGGGAAGTGCTTAACTCCACCGACTTTGGAGGCTCATCCCCTTCAGCCGGGTTGGCGTTCTCTTGATTCTGAAACAGTTGGATCCAGAACAGACGACACCATTGAAGCGGCAGCCATAAAGACTCTGACGACTTTCTGTGGCTATCATCCCTTGGAGATGGTGATGCACCCATTGGGACTCTTCCCTGCTGAGAAGAAGGATGACCCCATGTGGTGTAACCGCGTGAGCCATGTGAAGGATGTGTGGGCAATGTATCCTAACTTGGTTGGGAGGGTCACCGTTCAGTGCATGAGTGCGCTGTACCGCCTTCAGGCCCTTCAGAGCGACGCTATGGCACACCTTGCTAACATCGCTCAAACCACCAAGCTCACTCTCGACAGTCGAGAAGATTTTATGGTCGATTTATCCTCCGAGTTAGTGGAGAAGGATCTGCAGGTGGAAAGGCTAAGCCAGCGCATTACCACCTTGGAGCAGCAGGTGGAGATCCGAGACAACACTATTGATGTCTTGGAGAACCAGCTCCACGATGTGCAGAGCGAACTCGAAGAAGCAAATGACCACTTGGACATGCACCACTTGGAGATGGAGGCCAATGAAGCCGGAAGCGAGGGAGAAGAGGCTCCCGAGGAGCTAGGACCAGCCCCTGGTGCTAATGGGACTACCTCCGCGATGCCTCCTTCACCCGCATCCAGTGTCGCTTCCACCGCGCAGGGTTGATTAGTCACTTCGACGCTTTTGGGCGGATAGAAACCTATGTGAGCTTAGTTAATGACAGATTTTGGACTAGGCTTACGGGTACTTATCCCTGATTGATGTAACCCTGTGAACTTTTGAAATCTATGGGATGTTTGTAACCATGTTATCTTCGTTTCGAACCTAATATTATGATTATGGCATTTTTCCTTCCATATGAGATAATATCTTGTCGTTCGAAATTGTGAGTTGGGATAACAATGGCGACAATCTCTGTTTTCAGATGGCAGCTAGGCAGCGTCGCGGGCATAACGAGCAGGTTCCCCTGCCACCTCCTCCAGCTCCCACAGTGCAGGAGCTGATGGCCCAGCAGAATGAGATTCTGCGACAGCTCTTGCAGCGCCAGCCCCACCCTCAGCAGCATGGTGGAGGCTAGCCTCAGCGACCTCCAGCAGCGGCAACCTACCAGGAGTTCCTGAGCATGCAGCCACCCTTGTTCACCAAGGCAGAGGATCTATTGGACGCCGACGTGTGGCTCCGCGTTGTTGAGTCCAAGTTTCCCCTCCTCACGGGAGACTGCCCTGATGCTACCAAGACTCGCTTCGCCACGCAGCAGCTTTGCGGATCTACTCGGACTTGGTGGGACCACTTCCATGCTATGCTCCCCGCTGATCGTGAAGTGTCTTGGGAGGAATTCAAGACTGCTTTCAGAGGGCACCACATCCCAGCTGGCATTCTTGATCGCAAGCTGAATGAGTTTTTGGCACTTAACCAAGGAACCCTCATGGTATTGCAGTACGTGCAGGCCTTCAACGACCTATGCCAGTATGCAGGTTACCATGCTGATTCTGATGAGAAGAAGAGAGACCGCTTCCGTAGGGGTCTTAGCACCAAGCTGCGGGAACGACTCAACACTATCCGGGCCGATAGCTTCAATGAGTTGGTCAACCTGGCCATCTCCCAGGAGGATTGCATTGTAGCTCACCGGGTAGAGAAGAAGAGAAAGGCACCAATGGCAGCACCATCCACCCAGGCCCAGAGGTTCAGGATTGTTTCTCACAATCAGAGCAGGGGTTTTCAGCAGCATGCAGGCAGATGGGTGATCAGGCCACCTCAGCAGCAGCAGCCGGCACCCAACTGCTTTCTAGCTCCCACTCCAAGGAACAATCAACCTCCGCAGCAGCAGCAGTTCCGCCAGGGCAATGGGAACAAATGTTTCACTTGTGGCAATGTGGGCCACTATGCCAAGAATTGTCCCAGGAACTAGCAAAGGCAGGTGCCAGCACCAAATCAAGACAAGGGAAGAAAGCAGAAGGTACAGGTTAAGCAAGGGAAGCTCAACTTCACTACCCTGGAGGAAGTACCTGAGGGAGCTCCTATCATGACCAGTATCTTTTCAGTTTATAATCAACCTGCTTTAATTCTATTTGATTCTGGTGCATCTCATAGTTTCATTAGCCAGAAGTTCAGTGCTAAATGTGAACTGCCATTCTCTCACTCAAAATGGTCATTTATGATAGTCACACCTGGGGGTAAAATTTTAACTAATCAATTAAACCAAAGTGTGCCTATTCAACTGGGAAGCCACATTATCAAAACCACCCTTCTTGTTTTGGGTTTGGAAAATGTGGACATTATTCTGGGAGCTAATTGGATGACCATGCACCAAGTTGTGCTTGATGTAGCCAGCCGTGCCGTGGAAATCAATTCTCCGTTCTGTGGGAACTTCACCTTAATTCTGCCTAGTTAGGGTTCTACTCAGTCATGTGCTTTCTCTTTGACGGAGTTACCTCTGAAGAAGATCCCAGTGGTCTATGAGTATGCAGATGTCTTTCCTGATGAATTGCCAGGAATGCCACCCGACCGGGATATTGAATTTGCCATCGAGTTGCAACCAGGAATGACACCAATTTCCAAGAGGCCTTACCGAATGCCACCCGCTGAATTGGCAGAATTGAAGAAGCAATTGCAGGAGTTGCTAGACAAGGGATTTATTCGCCCAAGTACTTCGCCTTGGGGATGTCCAGCACTGTTTGTGAAGAAGAAGGATGAAAGCTTGAGGCTGTGTATAGATTACCGCCCTCTTAATGCGGTAACTATCAAGAACAAGTATCCTTTGCCTCGTATTGATGTTCTTTTTGACCAGTTGGTCGGGGCCAAGGTGTTTTTCAAAATAGACCTTCGCTCCGGCTACCATCAGATCAAGATATGAGCAAGCGATATTCCGAAGACGGCATTCTCAACCAGATATGGGCTATATGAATTCTTGGTGATGTCTTTCGAGCTAACTAATGCACCAGCATATTTCATGTATCTGATGAATTCTGTTTTCATGCCTGAATTGGACAAGTTCGTAGTGGTGTTCATCGATGATATCTTGGTGTACTCTAAGAACGAAGAAGAACATGCCGGGCATTTGCATGTAGTGCTTCAACGTCTGCGAGAGCACCACCTTTATGCTAAGTTGTCCAAGTGTGATTTTTGGCTGAAGGAAATCAAATTCTTGGGTCACACTATCTCTCAGGCTGGAATAGCTGTTGATCTTGATAAGGTGCAAGAGGTGATGAACTGGAAGCCACCAACGACTGTCCGTCAGATTCGGAGTTTTCTAGGATTGGCTGGTTATTACCAAAGATTTATTCCGGATTTCTCTCGAATTGCGAAGCCTATAACTGAGCTGCTGAAGAAAGAAGCCAAGTTTGTTTGGAGTCAGAAGTGCGAAGATGCCTTCCATGCATTAAGGAAGCATCTGACCACAGCACCAGTGTTGGCGCAACCCGACAACAGCAAGCCTTTTGATGTGTATTGTGATGCCTCTGGCACTAGACTAGGTTGTGTCTTAATGCAAGACAACCGAGTCATTGCTTACGCCTCAAGAGCACTCAGGCCTCATGAGCAAAATTACCCCACTCATGACCTCGAGTTGGCAGCAGTGGTTCATGCATTAAAAATGTGGAGGCACTACTTAATGGGAACCCACTACAACATCTTCACTGATCATAAGAGCCTTAAGTACATCTTTACTCAGGCTGATCTCAACATGAGGCAGAGAAGATGGCTAGAGCTGATCAAGGATTATGACCTGGAGGTACATTATCACCCAGGGAAAGCCAATGTGGTAGCAGATGCCTTGAGTCGGAAGTTGCAGTGCAATTGTATTCTGATGGATTCTCGTATTAACACCTTGTGTGATGAATTGAGCAAGATGCAAATTGAAGTGATTCCTTCTGGTGCTCTGTCTCACATTTCTGTCGAGCCAGCCTTGCAAGACCAGATCATCATGGCCCAGCTCAGTGACAAGGGAGTGCAGATTATCAAGGAGAATCTCCATCAGAAGGTTGAGAAGTATAAATGTTTCCGCCAAGATGAAAAGGGTGTATTATGGTTCAAAGGCAGATTGGTGATTCATAAAAACAAGGACCTCAAGAAGAAAATCTTGGACGAGGCTCATCTCTCCAAATTCTCTATGCATTCAGGAAGCACCAAAATGTACCATGATCTGAAGCCTTTGTATTGGTGGACCAGAATGAAGAGGGAGATAGCCCAGTATGTATTGGAATGTGACAACTGTCAGAGGATAAAGGCAAGCCACTTGAAATCAGCTGGATCTTTGCAACCCCTATCTATACCTTCGTGGAAATGGGACAACATCAGCATGGATTTCATCGTGGGTCTGCCCAACACCTCTCGCCATCATGATTCGATTTGGGTTATTGTGGACTGACTGACGAAAGTGGCACATTTTCTCCCTGTGCACACCACTGATAAGGCTCAAAATTATGCATAGTTTTACATTGACCGGATCGTGTGTTTGCACGGATTACCTCGGACCATTGTTTCTGACCGAGGAGCCCAATTTGTTGCCAGATTTTGGGAACAGTTGCAGGAGTCTTTGGGAACCAAGCTAATCAAGAGTTCAGCTTACCACCCACAGACTGATGGTCAGACGAAAAGGGTAAACCAAATTCTGGAAGATATGTTGAGAGCTTGTGCAATCGATTGTGGCAAGAACTGGGATAAGCACCTCTCTTTGGTAGAGTTTGCTTATAACAACAATTATCAATCCAGCCTCAGGATGGCACCCTTCGAAGCTCTCTATGGAAGAAGGTGCAGGACACCACTCAATTGGTCTCAGCCTGGAGAGAGAGAGAAGTTTTCGGGCCTGACTTAGTGACTAAAGCCGAAAGGAAGGTCAAACTAATCAGGAAGAATCTAGAAGCTGCTCAGGCCAGGCAAAAGAGTTACCATGATAAAAGAAGGAAACCTCTCCAATTCAAGGTGGGAGATTTCGTGTATCTCAAGGTATCACCCACCAAGGGAGTGTAGAGGTTTGGAATCAAAGGCAAGCTAGCCCCTTGTTACATTGGACCTTATGAGATCATAGAAACCTGTGGACCCATGGCATATAAGCTGAAGTTATCTTCAAAAATGTCTGCCATTCACAGTGTGTTCCATGTATCTCAGCTGAAGAAGTGTGTTCGATTGCCGACCGAGATCATAGCAGAGCCAGAATTGGAGATAGAACCAGATCTATCGTACCAAGAGTACCCTTCCAAGATTCTGGATTGCAAAGAAAGAGCAACTTGGGCTAAATCGATCAAAATGTACAATGGTCCAGTGGAGTAATCACTCAGAGGAAGAAGCTACTTGGGAGACTGAGGAATTCTTGAGATCTAACTTCCCCAATTGCCTACCTAAGGAATCTGGTATGTAATCACACCCAACCCCTCCTCCTGCCCTTCGAATCTAAAATTCAGAAATATGATCTTAATCAGAATGAAGTAACCATAAAACAAGATTTGAAAAGGACTTCCTTATGAAGTTGCAAAGAGAATGACATTCGAAGAGCAAATTGCCCTAATAATAAGAGCATCCCCTTCCTATAAGTCTCACCCTTCGCTTCACCCCGGGAGGACTCTGACCCGAATCTCGGGACGAGATTCCTTTAAGGGGGGAAGGCTGTGACACCCCAGTATCACCTAGGGTTTTTCTCAAAAATGCTAGCCCAAGAACCATCATTTTATGTGAACCAATTTGAGCATGAACATCAAATTCACTTAAGAATAAAGGACCCACTAAGCCTATACTTAAAAGTATCATGTTCAAAACAAATGGGTTTTTCAAAAAGGCAAAAATGTGCAACCCCAATAAAAACCCTAATTGAACCCTATAAACAAATTTCAAGAGAAAGGGGAAAAGGGTATGAAAAATATAAAATCATGACTTGGGACAATTATAAACATTAAAGTATACTAAATAAGCAACAACAAAGATTATGGAAGCTTGGCCAAAACAATTTAAATAAAACCCTAAACAAGCCTCTCAAGTGGGAGTTCATTAGGGAATTCTGAAATTCAGAATTCTAAATTTCAGACCTTGAGCCAAAGATCAAGCATGTTCACATTGATCCCTAACTCAAATCCTAATGGCCCCATTAACAAAAACGTGCATAACTAACCTCTCTGTCTTGTGCCAGAAGATGGCATTGGGACACGTGCCTCGGACACATCAAACCAGAGATCTTCTCCCTGTGTGCGGCAATGAGACAAACCAGATTTCTTCCCTCTCTATCTCCTGATCCAGTCAACCAAACCTGCTAGCCTCCACACACAAACGACAAAGGGACCTGAGAGGAAGAGATCTCTCAACGGGATTATGGCCAAAATCTCAAAGATTTGGAGCCAATCCGCGCTTGAACTCGACCTCTCTCTGCGCTGCCTCGTGCTCGACGCTGTGCCAGGCGCCAGAGCGCGCACTGGCGTTCGCCGCGCACACCCCGAGCGCTTGTCAGAGCCCCGCCCTCGGCCGTGCTCGCCCGCGCCTATAAAGCCTCCCCGGGCGCGCCTCACTTCACCCCGTGCTCACCATCACTAGCCCAACGCCCCTCCTTAGCTCCAGCGAGCTCTTTTTCGCCCGCCATTGCCGCTAGAGCTTCGGCCACCGTGGCTAGCCCACTCCAGTCACCCCCAAGTCGTGCCAGCGCTTCGGTTAGCTTCGCCATTGGCCCGTGAAGCTTTCCAAGCCCTCGGACCTGGCAGAACTTCACCGGAGGGCGAAGATCGACCTCACCGGACTTCGGCCGCCCGCCTGCACGCGTGGACCGAGCTCTCCGGTGAGCCATTCTTCAATTCCTCGCGCACACACCTTCCTTAATCCCCGGTGAAGCTCCCTGACCCGTTTGATTGGTCAATTGTGCCCTGGATAGGCCGGACTCCTCGGCGCCGACGAGCTCCCCCGCCTGCGCACGCGGACCGGCCGACTCCGACCATCCCCGACGGCGACCCGCACATCGCTGTGACCCTCAGGACCTCCCCTACACCCTCGGCCACCTCACCGGAGCAATCTCGCCGCCGGTAAGCCCCTCCGCCCTTTCTTCCGCCGCGGGTACTGTTTAATTTGGGGGAAGGACCTCAGGTTAGGATTAGAAGAATCCAGGGGGTTTTCTGAGATGTCAGTGACTCAATTGAATAGTAGCCTAGGGACTAGTCTGTAAGGAAAACTTAAAACACCCGCCAGGGACCCCGTTGCAAAGTAGTTTTCCATTTAATCATTTCCGTTTAATCTTTTAATGAACAGAGAACTTTGAAAATTCATAACTTGATGAATACTTAACCAAAAATTGTCAAACCAATTTTGCTAGATTCTAAATATTATGGACTACCAATTAAAAATACTGAACCCTATGCTTTATGTTCTAATTTTTGGAGTTAAAAATTTAATACAGAAACTGACCAAACCTTGTTTAATTAAGGAAAATTAGTTATATTCCTGCGTTGAACCTAAGAAAATTTGTAGATGTTCAAACCCCATGTGAACACTGTTTAAAAATAGTGAGAACCCCAGTATTGGAAAATTTAGTGTAAATATCCATTAAAAGCTATTTCTGCCCAAACCTTAGGAAAATCAGAAAGGCCTTAGAAATTAATGACCAATGGATGAAATTATTTTTCCTAGTTTGCTTAAGTAACAAAGAACCTAGGAAAAATAAAGAAATCTCTAGTCTAGATCAGATTCAAAGAGAAATGTTTTATTTAGCATTATTCCAACTAGAAATCAATTATTAAAATTACAAAACCAGACCCAAAATTGATAATAAAAATCTAGTGGACTTGTAACCACCAAAACCCACTGCAAAAATAATAAACACCCCAGCCCATCATTTTAAGTAGGGTAAATAAATAAAACATGATAATGAACCATAGTTCAATTAAATTATGAGAACCCCACAATAATGCAATAATGGGTAAATAAAATTTTGCTAGACCAATAATGAGATAGGCCACTAGAGAAAAATACAAACCCATTGGAAAGACAAAAAATAATACCTATTGTCAATATTTTATAAGAAAGGCCATTTAATCCAAATAATGCACACTACCCCTTCCCTTAAGCAAAAAGAGGCCAAACTTCAGAGTGATTGCTCTTGTGCGAAGAAGAAGCTAGGAAAAATCAGAAATCTGTTGTTTGATATTTTTCAAATATAGTGATAGTAGAAAGTACCCCTTTGGCTAGAAACTTTAGAAAATCCTAATAAAATGACTAATAAGTATAAATGGCTAGAAATTTGTACCCAATCATGTTATAGCCTCTAAATGCCAGCAAAAATAAGTCTTAAAGAATTACCTACTATGAAATGATAGTTGTAGTTCAAATCACTCCTTCTGCCCTAAAATTTGGTGATTTTGTCCAGAGAAAAATATTCACTTTTTGTACCCCAAATTTTGAGACAGAGAATTACACACTAGTGTCAAGCCACTGTAATTTTTGCAGAATTTTTGGAAATTTATTAAGGTGACTTGTAGTTCAAACCCACTTCAAAACTCAAAGAGAATAAAGAAAAGGAAAGGAGAAATAAACCTTACTCCAATAAGTCCAACTTGAGTTCTTGACAATTCTCACTAAAGACCTTAAAAAGAATTCAGTGGAACCCCAAGAATAAACCTACCACTTAATTCACCAAGTATACCACCAAAAATCTCGTATAAGTAAGATTTAGTTCTATCTAACTCAAGTAGATCATACACCATCAAAAGTTTAAATTACTGATGCACATATCATATCCTGCATATATCTTACGCATTGCATTCATTAGATTGCAATCTAGTTGACGGAGAGTACGTGCTCATCCCCGAGCAAGGATTTGTCCAAGAGGAAGACCAGGAGCAAGCTCCCGAGGCTGCTATCGAGGATCTCCCCGCAGCCCCAGCTATTGAAGGCAAGCCCCAGTTTTATGCATAACCGTTTATATATTCTATTTTACTATACTTAATGTTTGTAGGTTTGTAATGTGCACTTAAGTGTAGTAGTTGCTTGAAACCTCTAGATGCATGAACTTAGGATTCCTTTTTGAGATGAATACTAGTATGGTAGGTCGAGTAGCTGCTTTGCTAATCAGGATCTCGGTAAAAGTCGAGTGATTTTTCTAGCACTCGCGTGAGATCAGGAATTGATTGTATTCATCTTGATAATGGGATCTATGTTAGTCTATGGACTTGGATCTAGGGAGGATGCCTTATCCATGAGACAGGAAAAAGGAATTAAGGATTAATGTGTGGATACCTGAGTCAAGCTTTTGAACGTACTAAGCACATGTCGGGAAATATGGTAACCGATAAACCTAGTACCTGAGTGAAGCCGGGCGCGGACTTTATCCCTCATACGACCTGAGACTGGGTACAATTCAGGAGATGGTTGACGGTGTGACTTGGCCTACCAACCTGCCACCAGGGTGGACGGTCGAGTGGGATGTTGCTCCGGCAGGAGAGGAGCATGAGGAATAGTGGACTAGGCCTTGCCCATTTCCTCGATACCGACGTCATCGATCATCCGCTGCATTTTATTTCGTGAACTCTTATTTGCTACTTGAAAAACTCTGATCTATGTAATAATTCAGTACTTAATTTGAGGTTTCCTGTTTTATTGTATTTCTTCTGTGACTCACCTTCGAGTGACATTGTGGAATTTGATCCTGGTTAAGTGGCTCTATCAGACTAGATCTGAGGGACTGACGGGTTATTCCGATTTAAGTGTGTTGCGGCCCCTGAGGCGTGACTTAGGCACTTAAGCTGGAATAATTTGGGTGGTTCCGCCACAGTTCGCTGACACCCTATCCCCGCCTGTCAGTCGCGTCCGCGCGCCCGCGCCCGCGCGCGCGTCCGTAGGATCTAATTCGGTCTGTTGATCTGCGATCCGATGGTTGAGATCGTCTGATACCCCTTTGCGTGTATTTTTGCTTAAGAAACCTTCGGGTTTTAGGAAATGAACCCGCCGTCCCTGGTTTTGCGCAGGCCCCTGTGTTCTTTTAAACAGCCCCCTGTGCTTTTAAATAATTACAGAATTAGACCTAATTTCAAATTTCAAACTTTAAAACTTGTTTATTTCATATCTTTTTCATATGAACTCCAAATTTAGTGGTTCAAATTGCAAAATGTTCATAAGATTATTCTCTGTCCAAATAAATTATGTTCATCTATAGTCTACACACTTTAATTTTACACCTAGAATATAAGATTAATATATAAGTTGATTTGTTCATTTAATGAAATAAATAAAAGGAAAGTGTTGGGGGCCTTCGGCTTCCGCAGGTCCTCAAAAACATGATTTGACAATGTTTTCCAAGTGAAATATGTGAACAGGTATCTTCGGATTCGGATCATGAGCATACAGAGCATGGTCAGGACGAAGCCTGAGCGAGACAAAAGGTGATTATGACGAAGGACAAGGTGATCACGAAGCTGTGCATAGGAAAGCTTCGGCGTGACAGTAGAAAAGGGGAACCGACTTAAAGATGAAAAGACAAATTAGACCTCGAAGAATTACTATAGAGTTATTAGCAAATATAAAGGGCATGAATGTAATTCTACATGGGCTGCGTCCCTTGCCTATAAATAGATGAACAGTACTCCCGTACTGTTCACGCTGACTTGGCATTTACTCTCACGTCACGCTTGTACCCCTGTTGTTCTTCGAGCCGAAGGTACATTTATGATCTGTCATTGTTAATATAGTAACGCAAATAAAAATAAGTTGATAATAACATTTAAAGTGTTTATATCATTTTTTCATATCTTATGTATTAATCCTTCTTCATCATTTATTGTGCTCGTGAAGGTTTGTCCTTCATAACCTTCATCCGGAAATTCATTATATCCGAAGGGAGATAATGCTTCGAAGGACGAAGGATTTTAACATTTAACACTTTTTATGTTGCCTTGTTCTTAACTCTTAGCATTTGAGAATGAGTCCCCAACATTGGCGCCCACCTCTGGTGAACTCACTTCCACTTTTTGAGTTTCGAACACCTTCGGCAAGCATAGACCTTCGTCATGCCGCCAAAGAAAACTTCAGCAACAGGGGCTGCCGCTCTGCAACCGCTAGACCCCAACCAGGAGACCCTCTCTCTTCGGGAGGCCCGAAGCCAGAAGAGGAAGGCCATCAGTCCAACACCTCAGGAGGACGACTTGGACCAAGAAATCAGAAATATGGAGATGCTCCATCAGCAGGTGCAAAGGAAGAAGGAAAAGATGGCTAGGCTGGCTGATCTGCAAAGGCAGATAGACGAAGCCTCTGAAGAAGTTCGCCATCTTACTCAAGATGAGCAGAACCGAAGGCCTCAACGAGTGCTTCATCAAGAGGGCTTCTTCAACGAAGATGACTGGTATGAGAATTTCCATCATGGAAATTTTGCTTTTGATGATGCTTCTCCTCTGTCAGCAGAACTACAGGCTACACCTTGGCCTCCGTCCTACAAGCCACCTCAACTCCCCATGTACGACGGCCACTCAGATCCGAAGCAGTTTCTGATGAGCTACGAAGCAACAATATCTTCCTATGGTGGCAATACTGCAGTCATGGCAAAGTCTTTCGTCATGGTTGTCAAGAATGTTGCACAAACCTGGTACTCCTCCCTTCGGCCAGGAACAATCACATCATGGCAAAAGCTGAAGGATATGCTGATCACCAGTTTCCAAGGGTTTCAAACGAAGCCGGTCACCGCTCAAGCTTTATTCCAGTGCACTCAAGAGCACGAAGAATATCTTCAGGCGTATGTCCGAAGATTCTTACGCCTGAGGGCACAAGCGCTAACAGTGCCCAATGAAATTGTCATTGAGGCCATGATTAAGGGGCTTCGGCCGGGACCTTCAGCCTAGTACTTCGCCAGAAAGCCTCCTCAGACTCTAGAGAAATTGCTTCAGAAGATGGATGAATACATCCGCGCTAACAATGATTTTCGACAGAGAAGGGAGGAAGCTTACAGGTTCTCCGAAATAGCCAGGGGCTTCGGAGGGAGAATTCATCCCAGACATGTCAGATCGATTCATTCCACTCAGAATGATGACAAGGGAAGCCAGCAGCAGAGGCCGCAATATTCCTCCCAGGCTTCGGGGCAGCAGCAGAGCTATCCTCGACCCCCAGCTCCAAGGGGCAGAGGCGCCAGGGGCTTCGGAGGGAGATTTGGGGATCAGCCCAGGAAGATTTATTGCCTATTCTGCGGTGAGGACAAGGGCCATACCACCAGGATGTGCCATGTTACCATCCAGAAACAAAAGGAGATAGCAGAAGCTGCAGCCCAACAGAGTCAGCCGAAGCAAGTTATGCACACTGCTTCGTACCATTCGCCTTATATTCCAGAGTATGTAGGCAACCACCCTGCAGCTTCTGTCGCTTCGGCAAGCCAACCTCAGGCACCCTGGCAACAGCCTCCTCCTCCACCACCAATGCAACGAGGCCAGCAGCCAGAAGGGAGTCAGCATACCCACCTCCAACGGGACTTCAGAGAAGAGTCCGAAGCTCGCACAGTCAATAGTATTGTGCCAGAATCAAAGCATATTTACTAACAAATATCCTACCTCGGCAGCAGTTTTTACATTCAGTATCATTTTCTTTTTAATAAGGAACAATTATTGAAAGCCTAAGTGTTTTTGTCGTTTTTTAATCTCTTGTAATAGTTTCGTTTTCGCCACAGTAAAAATATACCTTCTTCACAGAACAGCGGAGTTGCCGAAGCATAAGAATTTATGGTTACAAGGAGGATTTCCAAAATAACAAAAAGTCGTTCCTAAGGGAGCGCAGCGTAAGTTTTCTGCTCAAAAGTCGTCCCGAAGGGAATGCAGAGCCTACAGCGAAAAATAAACGTTGATACCGCTGAAAGTAAAAGGCGAAGAAGCTCCTAAGGGAGGCTTACAGCGAAAAATAAACGCTGATACCGCTGAAAGTAAAAGGCGAAGAAGCTCCTAAGGGAGGCTTACAGCAAAAAATAAACGCTGATACCACTGAAAGTAAAAGGCGAAGAAGCTCCTAAGGGAGGCTTACAACGAAAAATAAACGCTGATTCCACTGAAGTAAAAAGGCGAAGAAGCTCCTAAGGGAGGCTTAGAGTGAAAAATAAACGATGATCTTCGGCAAATATCATTTTGCATAACATCACATCATCACATCATTTGCATAGCATAACATCATACATCATATTGCATCAATGACGCAAGAAGGGGATGAATGTTAATATTTGGAGATTGTTCCGAAAAAACAGTGCCAAGGCACAAAAAAGTAAATATTGCAGAAGCATACCTTCGTCAAACTCTGAAATGAAAAGATCTATCGGTTATTGATTTTACGAAGATTGGATGTTTTTTATGAAAGTACGGATATTATTTACGAAGCATGAAAAGAAGGGAAGGTGTTTTTTTCGCTGAAGGCTCAAAAAACGGTATGTATGTAAAGTTTCATGCATCGTAAAGAATTGAACCTTAAATAGCTTATATATTACATTCAAAGTTACAAAATATTACACGTGTTCAATAAATATTGAACTTCAAAAGTTTTTACAATAACATCTAGTCTTCCCTTAGAACTACTTCTGCAGCTTCGTTCAGTAGTTGATCAACAACTTTGTCCATGATAGCTTCAGCCATTTTTCTAATTTCGTCGTCCCCCTTCACGTGGGGGTCCGCCGATGGCTTGGCAGGCTCTGAGGGGTGAGAAAGTGCGGCTGTGTTACAAAGCATAAACAAGTTCGAAATCAAAAAATTACAACAGAGCCAAAAACTGCTAGTCAATACCTATTTCCACTTTGACGTCCGCACTTTTCTCAGCGGTCTCTGCTACTTTTCTAGCGTCATGAATACCTTTCTCGCTCTTTCGTATAATTTCTTGGGCCATCTCCCGGCCACCATTGTCCCAGATGTCGGTAAAAAATTTTCCACCGATCAGGCTCGCTTCGGCCGAGGGGTCTTTTATATCTTCAGAAGATAAGGCGGCTTCGGATTGTGCCAAAAATTTCACATGGTCACAGCATTTCCTCTCCAAAATAGTGGCAATCCCCCTAACACCCGAAAAGGCACATATGTCTCCACGGCTATTTAAAACTTCTTCAAAAGCTTAAGCTTCGTGGCTGATCCATCCAATTGGGCCTTCGGGGTCACCTCTTATGAAGTTCTCCTCACTTGAGAATGCGCCAACGCTGGCGAAGCTGGTTCTTATTTTCTTAACACATTCTATAGATTTTTCATAACACTTTTTCTTGGATGCACGAAGTTCTTCAACGTTTTTTTCTAAATGATTAGCACATTGTTTACTAATTTCTCGTTTTGTTTCTTCAAGTGTGCACTCTTCTTTAGCTCTGACTAATTGTTTCCAAAGATCTTCAATTTCGCGCTTCTGAGCTTCAGCTTGAGCTTTGAAAGCAGCTTCGTCTTCTTTTATTTTATTCAATAACGAGTGTAATATTTTATCTTTTTCGAGACCTTCGTTCCTTAGTTCAATTACTTCGGAATGAAGGTTGCTCAAGGCTATGGTACACCCTTCGTCTTCGACATCTTTTTGTGCCCTGAGGGCATTGCTAAGTATAAGACCCTGGGAAAAAATGTGTGTTAATAAGTGTAAGCAAATGAAAAATTTTGGTTTCAAGAAATAATACAAAGATCTCATTTTTTCACCTTTAAACTATTGTACGCTAAGCTGTCAGCCAGCTCGTTCTTTGACAACACTGAGAGCCCGTCTTCCAGTGTTGGGAATCCGAAGCTTTTGCTCATCTCCCGACAGACCGAAATCTCCTTGCTGTCAGGGAGACAATACAAGAAGTCTTCTTCTCCGCTGCCGTTGAATATCAACGCCCCCTTGGGATATTTCAGTCTTTGGGCATAGAACTGAGCCTCCTGCTTTTCCTTTTCAGTCAATTCCTTCCCCGAAGCATGTCGTAAAATATAATCGGAACCTTCGGAAAAAGCTTCGGGGGCGGTAGTGCCAGTTTCTTTAATAAGAATTTGTTCTGCTGTTTCTGTTTCTTTGGTTTCCAAGGATTTTACCTTGGCGGGCTCTGAAGGCCCAGCTTCAGTCTCAACTTGGTGCTTTGAAGCTTCGGCACCAGAGGCTTCGATTTGCACTTCGGGAGTTTCGGCAATTTTCTTCGGAGTAGTGCTTGAAGACTTTAATGTCTCCAATACATCCAGTACATTAACCATCCTTTTTCTTTTGGGGGTCAATGCTGGACCCTTTTGGCTTTTTGGTACTTCAACTTTTGCTGAAGGACTTAAAATTTCAGATGTCCTTGTTTCTTTAGCCTTCGGTTCTTCTATTTTCTTTATCTCCGGCATTGTGACCGGTTCTTCAATATTCTTCAGGGGAGTCGGCTCCTGGGCATCGGGGGCCGAAGAGGATTCACCGACAAACTCGGGCACTGTGGCCGGTTCAATATAGCATGGACGGTGCGTAAGAACCTTTATCTTTTTCCTCTCCAGCGCTGGCTCACTAAGGGCGGCTGAGGCGGCTTCCTTCGCAGACGCCGTATCTTTCCTTTTTTGACCCTGTGTTGGGTAACGGTAGTCAGGATACACGAACCCAATGGCATCGAATACTCAGTTGAGCCTTTTCTTCTTCCGGCCTCCGAAGGCTGCGGATAGTGCAGTATCTTCTACCTCAGAGTATGGCCCAAGCAGTTCATCGCTTACGGCCTCAATACTTTTCATCCAGTCGTCATCTGGCTCGACGAACTTATCTCCATATTTGAAGGTGAATTTTAACCTAACTAGTCCACCTTCGTTAGGTTCGCTGACGGTTTCCTTTGGCATTTCCCACTTTTCTGCAAGTGGCCATACTCTGAAGGCAATGTGTTCTTGGATCAAATCCCTTGTCCCGATGAAAGAGCAAACTACTCCGAAGGCTCTCCGGCATTCTTCGGCCGCTTCATCAATTTCCACCTTCGGTTTCCGAAGGCCGAAGCACTGCCAGATAGGCGCATAATGATACCTTTAATATCTTCTCGCGTTATCAAGTCATTCTTCAC
Organism: Zea luxurians; assembly: GCA_029449295.1. Taxonomy (NCBI): domain Eukaryota; kingdom Viridiplantae; phylum Streptophyta; class Magnoliopsida; order Poales; family Poaceae; genus Zea; species Zea luxurians. The sequence continues at coordinate 2,774,804 of JAOPSE010000158.1, read as the reverse complement.
ATAGAACCACTCCTTCATCCAGTCCCCAGGCCATCTTCTCCAAAAAGTTGGCACGGGACAGCTTGACCCGGAGCGGGCACCGAAGCTATAACAGCCAAAATTGTTGTGATATTGCTCCTTACCCCATGGTTTCGTCTCATACAATAACTCGTGCATATTGCATAAACTTTTTGCATTTGGTTCCAAACCTTGGCTCTTCACGGCCCATACGAAGATTCCCATCCTTATGATTGCTTCGGGAGTAATTTGATGAAGGTAGATTTCAAATATCTTCAAAACTTCTACCACGAAACTGCTCAAAGGAAACCGAAGTCCAGCCTTAAAGAAGCTTCGAAATATCACGACTTCATTTTCCTCGGGAGTCGGACAAGTTTTCTCTCCTTCGTCAGCCCTTACAATAGATAAATCCCAAAAATATCTACCCCTCATGTTGACAAGATGGCTTTGTTTAATGCTTGATTTTCCAAAAACTGCATGGCTTGGTCGCCAAGGTCGATCTTCGGAATCTTCACCGCCACTTTCCACATCATAGCTGTCACTGTCACCAGTGTCTTCAGACAAACCCTCTAAAATCTCCCTAGCAATCTTCTCTGTATTTGTCTTTGCTATTGATTCAAGGAAGCCGAGATTCATCTCTTCGGAAAGGCTTAGCTTCGACTCAGTGACAGCTTTCTTGTCTTTAGACATCTTCGAAAATGCTAGGAAAGTGCTCTCAAAGACGAAGCTTAAAAATGTAAAAAGCCAGGCAAGCGTTGGTGTGCAAAGAGCTAAAAATTAGGAAAGCAGGAGCCAACGGCAAGAAAGCGTGCTAAATGTGCTCGCGGTGCGTTCTTATTTAAAAGCCCAGTACGTTGCAGGTGGCAGGGCCCCACTTGTCATTGACTATTGCTATTCTAGCAAAGGGAAGGTGTTTTTTCGGACCTTTGGCTTAAGGCCTTCGTCTATATCGCAATCTGAATTTATTATTCTAACAAATTAATATTGCGAGGGGCTACTGTTGGGGGCCTTCGGCTTCCGAAGGTCCTCAAAAACATGATTTGATAATGTTTTCCAAGTGAAATATGTGAACAGGTATCTTCGGATTCGGATCATGAGCATACAGAGCATGGTCAGGACGAAGCCTGAGCGAGACAAAAGGTGATTATGATGAAGGACAAGGTGATCACGAAGCTGTGCACAGGAAAGCTTCGGCGTGACAGTAGAAAAGGGGAACCGACTTAAAGATGAAAAGGCAAATTAGACCTCAAAGAATTACTATAGAGTTATTAGCAAATATAAAGGGCATGAATGTAATTCTACATGGGCTGCGTCCCTTGCCTATAAATAGATGAACAGTACTCCCGTACTGTTCACGCTGACTTGGCATTTACTCTCACGTCACGCTTGTACCCTTGTTTTCCTTCGAGCCGAAGGTACATTTATGATCTGTCATTGTTAATATAGTAACGCACATAAAAATAAGTTGATAATAACATTTAAAGTGTTTATATCATTTTTTCATATCTTATGTATGAATCCTTCTTCATCATTTATTGTGCTCGTGAAGGTTTGTCCTTCATAACCTTCGTCCGGAAATTCATTATATCCGAAGGGAGATAATGCTTCGAGGGACGAAGGATTTTAACATTTAACACTTTTTATGTTGCCTTGTTCTTAACTCTTAGCATTTGAGAACGAGTCCCCAACAGAAAGCCCTAGAAGTTAAAGTATATTTAATCTTGTGAGATTAATAATATGTATTACATGAATTTATCTCTGGTTTAACTTTTAGGTCTCATTAGAATGAATAGAATTAGATTATGTAATCGTGGACAACACTTAAAGAATAATCAACTCCTAAATAAGATTAGTTCATTTTAAATTTGATCTCCTTTTTGTTTAATTAATACTTTACCTTTTGAGATGTGTTCCAATGTTTGTACATGATTGATGTACTGTTCATTTGTCATTTGCCAAATGTATTGAATGTATGATCGCTTTATTTAGACAACGAGCAGCCCGTGGTTCTTGAGTGTGTTGCTGAAGATCTCCCTGAGCAACAACCTGGTGAAGGCAAGTGTCCTCAGACCTATCATGTCCTATTTTACTTTATAATTCACTGTCTTGAAACCTAAGGATTGACTAGTCTGTATTTACCTTATCCTTGTTTACCTTTTGGGTTATTCTAATTAGCATTATGCTATTGCTTTAACTTAATCAATGAACATGATGTGATTATTTATGATACGATGATGTTATCCTGATGAGGTTCTTGTGATTACTTTGGGGGACTCAGGCTGTTTCTTGAGTACCTCTCCGTAAGGACCTGTTTGGGGAGTGACAACCCGGGATAACAGTGCAACCATGAGGGTGGAATGGGACGCCCTTAGCTGATTAATTAGAGGAACCGGAGGAGTAGTTGGCTTCGCCATAGGGCCGTTAATGGGCTCCGGGCACAATACTTGCTCTGCCAAGGCTAGTTGCAGAGGTTCTCGATTTGGTTTTTGTTAGTCATCCTTCCTTTGGGGAGATGTACTGTGTTTATCAAACTGGAGAAACCTAACGGGCGGCTATGACCTCTGGGAAATCTTTGTAAAGGCTACGTAGTGAGACCCTCCTAGGTCACATTGGTAGTGATCAATAGGGAGGCTAGAACCTCGGGCAGAATGGGAATCACGACTTGTGGGTAAAGTGTGCGACGTCTGCAAAGTGTTAGAAACTGGTATATCAGTCGTGCTCACGGTTATGAGCGGCCTTGGGATCCTCTTCGATTAGAAGAACTTTGGTTACTTTTATGATGATGGTTAGCAATGATGGTTATAATTTTGGTCTCTAGTATTTCCTCTTGGAGGGAGTGCCTCTGGATAATAACTGGGTTTATTACTAAAATTTGGCTCTACTTGAAGTAATAAAACTTGACCAACTAAAAGCAACTGCTTAACCATAACTCCACATACAGCTAGTCTACTTTAGCCAAACGGGACATTTGCTGAGTATGTTGATGTGTACTCACCATTGCTTTACAAACCACCCCACCTGAGGTTGTCCCCACTGTACTCAGTGCTTAGGAGGAGATGCTGGCAACATGGAGGACTTTGAGGAGTTTCAGGACTACGATGAGTTCTAGTTTATTTTAGTGGCAAAACCCCCAATCAGCTGCTTGTGTAGGCTTATCTTCTACATTTTTGTGGATGTTGAAGACTATGGCTATTTATTAGACTTTGTGGATGTCCTGAACATCTTAATGTAATTCATGTACCTTTCCGCTATTTACCTTAAGCATTGTGTGATGAAGACCAATTATGTAATCGTTGTGTACGTGAGTTCTGACCCTACACATACATGGTTCGCATTTGGTTTGCCTTCCAAAACCGGGTGTGACATAAGTGGCATCAAAGCCTTGCTGACTGTAGGGCCGCTAACCTAGACTAGAATGGTCGCCCTAAGGACTATAGACCCCTACTCTTACCTTGACCTAAGTGTCATTTCAAAAGTTGGTCATCTTGACCAATTCTATGTTATCTCCTTATCTCACAAAATTTTGTCTCACTTTTCTTTCTGTTTACTTTCTGGTCTTATAGTTCTACTCTCACTCTTGTGCTTACGATGTCTTTATAGATGGCTCGTATTAGGTGCACTGCACATAAGTCTGTGATCCCCTTTTTGCCTTCTCGCCTGACGGAGCGTCCACTGGTCGTACGGTTAGTGTTAGAAATAATTCGGAGGGCGGAAGATAGTTCTCCTTGCTATGAGTTGCTCAATCAATGCAGATAACCTTGGGAGCAAACTCAAATCAATATGAGCAAGGGAACTTTTAGAGAGAGGAAAGAAAAGAAAACAAATCAAGTGGAGATAAAAAACAAATGAACACCACACACTTAGGTGTCTCTTGCTAGCTGTACAAAGCACTTAGAAGAATTAGAATGAGAAGGAGAAAACAATCCAAGCAACAAGAGCAACAAAAGAAACACAAAACACCCTCTCTCATGTCACTAACCAATTGAGTTCATTTTGAGGCTTGGAGAGGATTTGATCTTTTGGATGTGTCTTGGAGTGAATGCTTTTGCTCTTGTATTAAACTAGGTGTATGCCCGTGCGTTGCTACGGAATCAATATTATGCAAAAACACTAATTATTATTCTATATTTTAGTTAGCATCACTAAAAATAAATATTTACATACCTTTTGTGAATCCTCTGGCCAGCTCCTGCATGCCGATTACTGCAGCAACAACGAGATGAGTGATTTCAGCAAATAGTGCATCCATCAGCCACGACACCGACAAGTGCGCTGATTAGGAGAGGAGGTTACCGTCTCTGGGATGCGTCCTCCCACCGAGCGGGATGACCATCATGAGCTCCGCCACGTTGATCAGCATAAGTCCAGAGTCCCTAAGTCCAGAGGCCCTACCATTACACCATTACGAATCTTCCAAAAATCATTAGAACCAAAACCTTTCTGTGTGGAGTTGAATGTGCAGTGATCAGTACCTACAAGCTGCAACAAAGTACAATTAGGTATAAAATAAAACATAAATTTTCTTCTGCGTAACAGTTAATGTAATCATTGGCTCTCAACGATTAATATACCATCTATCCTATGCAATAACTACAGTTCTCACTGGTGAAAAATGTTGAAGGATAATATGTAATTTGTTTGACTCCATAGTTCAATATATGACACAAGTGTCACCTATAAATTTCTCGATGAAAGAGCAGCTTGGAGTGCTTTACCATGCCCTGCTTCTCAGATTGGAGGACTCATCACATACCTAGAAGCATCGTATGAAATAGAAATAATTTATAATTCAAAAAGCATCCCTACCGAGTTGTTTTCCCATTTACAGTGTAGCCATTGTAAATTGGACCATAAACTGAACAAATCAATGTGCAACTACCTAGACCTACTACACCTAAAGTTGTATGTCTGTACTGTATATGAAGGGGACCCACAAAGAAACATCACAAAGTTACCTGTCTAAATTAGCTACTATATATTTACAATGAGTTCAGAGACTTGAGCTCACGAATAGGCAAAACTAAGATATGGCAAGTGGGAGTGTGGGACTGCAGGATTTTATCGAGCAAATCTCAGTTAGGCAGCTGAGAGTAAGAGAACGTTTGGTTTCTCTGACTAAAGATTAGGTCTGTGTCATATCATATGTTTAAATATTAATTATGAGTATTAAATATAGACTTAATAAATTTATATCTCGGTGTTTAGTCTTTATTTATGTAACCAGACTATATTTAATACTTAATTGTCTTTCAAATATCTGACGTGATACGGACTAAACTTTAGTTGAGTGAAACCATAAAACCCCCTAGAATAGATCTACCCCTTGTTAACAACAGCAACAAGGCCTGCTTTACTGCTTATAGATTGCTAAAGTTAATTTTTCTTCATAATATTCCTGAAATGGAATTGCACCTACTACCTTTGACATGCCAACAGATGCACCATCATTACTACTACATATAGTTTCATGTTGGCTATCTTGGTTCCCATTTGGTCTCGAGAAAAAACACTATCCTCAGCTACTTTCTGAAGTAGGTAGGTCTGGCAAAAACCAACTGCAGAGCTATCATCCACTGTTCAAGAACAAATTACTAACGGATTGTTAAAATTGAATAGCATCATATGAACAGTTGCATCTCAGTAACTGTTAGCAATTTAGCACCCCCACAAAGTGGGCCTATCAATAGGCATGCTCTACAACTGCACGACAGAACTGCTAGGTACTATATTATCAGATTTGAACAAAACACAACAATCATAGATCCACGAGTGAAATAAGATTGCATCCATAGTAAGATGTGGAAAGGAAAACAAAACAAAAGATGGCAGCAACGTGATAACGCACCTTCGCGGAGCAGAGATGGTGGGAGGAGCATCAACCGCCGGGGAAACGACCGCCGCCTTCCCCTTGCTCGCCGACCGCAGCGGGTACCGCAGCTTCGACGCCCTCGAGGGAGGTGGATGGCGATGGCATAGTTGTGGGGTGGGTGTGACCGTGGACATCAATGGCACGACGACAGGGCCATGGTCAGCTCATCACAACCTCGAGGCAGGAACAGAGTGGGTGTTAGGTAAATTGGAGATAAATATTTGCCTACACCACTGATGACATCTGCTGAAGTTCCTAACAAACTAATCAATCCCTAGTATATCCTAAAACCAAACCAATAGGCTAAACATTTAAACCAACTAAATCTGCAAATAGGCCTCGTTTCATCCTTGTGTTGCTGCATGTCTGTGTTGCGCATGCATCTTGAACTTGAATCACCACATGACACAATTCATTAAGTGAAAGCAAAAAGAAAGAACAAAAGTGACTCTAAACTGCATGAATCATGGCTCGTTTATAAGGGTATACTGTATCAGATCCAGACCTATTGAGTCGAGCTTCAGCTCCTGCTTCCTGACTTCGTCCCCTAGCTGACAGCAATCCAAAGCCTGGAAACCAAGGGTAAGACATCGATCGATATTTCCACTATTTTCTTTCCATTTGAGAGAGACAGAGAAAAAGGTTGGAATGCCATAGCATCATAGGAAAAAAACTACCTCCTAGATCTGATCGTCGGAGTACTCCCCAAGAGGGTCAAGGTTGCTCCTGATAGTTCCTTCAAACATCGTCGGCTCCTATGGAATGATGCTCAGCCTGGACCTCAGATCATGCAGCCCAACCGTGCGGATGTCGACGTCGTCTATCAGTATCTGGCTGACAGTAGGGTCCACGATGCGGAAGAGGGACTGGATCAGGGTTGACTTGCCGCTCCCTGTTCTTCCGACAATGCCAGTCTTCACGCCGCCCAGAAAAGTGACTGTAAGGCCCTTCAGAACGAACGGCAGCTGCGGCGCATATTTCACCTGTAGCAAACAAGCAAACAAATAGACAGACAGACATATACAAATCTAGCATTGCTTTGCATCACACTACTCATCTAGTACATAAAAAGAAGGGGCGATGGATTTACATGGAGATTCTGAAGCTGGATTTCTCCATTCGATGGCTAGCTCTGAGCCAACTTGTTTTCTGGCATGACAAGCGGGGGCTCTGTAGGAACACCCATGTACTATAGGATTCTCTCTACTGGTATGATCTTGTTCTCCAAAGTGCACATGCTCCAGACAACCTGTGCTTAAAACGTGTTCAGAGTAAGCCCGTACGTGATCGCAAGGCCAGCAATGCCTGAAAGTTGCTTAAGAACCCGCATCATTCAAATCCTATCCCATTTTAACTGGCACAACTACAAGTAATGCTCGATTCAAAATGATACCTGGATCGATGAGACCGACCGGTAGGTTGATCGATGAATTTATATGACAGGTGAGTAGTCTGCATTATCACAATATGAAGTGATGATACCCATAAGTGTAGCCACAAGCATGTTCCTCCCTTTACATGGATCTAAACCATCAAATGAAGATTTCTTTCTTAAAAAACAAAATATGTTAGGTGCAATGAACTAATTGTATCTCAAAAAACAAGAGCCTAGAACATTATGACATTAAAAAATCGTTGCGGCTTCTCTTAAACTAAAGTACACATGAGTATGATCATAAGATAGGCCACAAGCTATACTCACTCAACATCTGAATACTTCTATGGAATTAAACTATTGCAAACTTGTACCAAAACGCATTATGGCAATCAATCATAGCTGATAAAATAGGTTGAAGACCTTGCATTACCATCTATAGTTTACAACACATGAACCAGCAAGGACAAGAAACATGAATGGAACTACTTAAACACTAATTTTAGTTGGCGTCAATATGAACTACCAAAAATGAGTGGCCTAGGTACATTCGAAAAATGAAGCATGACTTATGGCTACAAGCAAGAAAAATCTAAAGAACAAGATGAACGCATAGCACAGATTTTGGCTTTGATTCTTTGGAAGAATAAAGAAAATGATTTACAGGGGTGACTACAATATATGTCAAATCATATTCAAATAGCTGGATGTATCACACAATTAACAAACTACTAAAAAATCTATGATATTAGCCTAACTAACACAAGTGCTGCTAATCGAATTCACTAACCACATCCCTACCCAGAAGCCCCACAGTCTATTCATCTAAGTTTTTTTGTTCAACATCACATACTTGTGTTGCTAATGTAACAAAAAAAATTCACACGCCTCACAAACATTACAGTATGATCAAAATAGACACTAACCAAACCTTGGAGGACTTTGTACTGCTAGTGAACAACTACTCTACTGCTATGCTGCTTACCCGAGACAGAGGAAATACACATGAGCAATTGTTGTGGACTTGTTGCAAAATAGCAAGGAAAGGTATTAGTAATAGCAAGCATAATTGTAGGAGCTGAAAGTATAACAATGACAGTCTGCTCTTTAGTACCTTACATGTATGAAATAAAAACTATATAGGTAAAGTGAACAGCATGTCGTTATGTAAATCTAGCACACTAATGCTATGACCCTAAATTGCGAAATTCAAACAACCAAAAAGGCCAAAAATATTTATTTCATTAACCCATACTTGTTTGTTTAGGCCCACACAAACAAGAAGCAAGGAATCACTAACTTCTACACCCTAGTATTTTTTTCTTTTGGTTTAAAAGTAAGGGCTCAGATTCTCACCTGAAATCCAGAACGATTACCAAGCGAGATAAGCATCAAACATTATTTAAATATAGGGACTCAAACGAGTTGTATTGTTGCAGACTGGTATTGTATTATTGAAGCCTTTTATTCGTGTGTTGGACCATTTTTAGCTGGCTTAACACAACACATATTATGTTAGCAAATAGGTGTAGAAACTCATGTAAAAATATTCAATAAGACTATGTTCACCATTTCTCAACAATACATTCTGCCAACCATTACCTGCTCAATAAAACCTTAGCATCATGAGTGACCCTTTGTAGGTCCACAGTTATCACATCTCATGATCTCTCAGCTGATTCCCTTTTCTGCTTTACTTTCTCATAAGATTCCACAGTGGGCAACATAGGAACAATAAAAGTCTCAGATTCATCGATGAAACTATATGACAGGTGAATGAATTTGTATATATGGAGAGCAGTAAAATTAGTCACCGGGAATCAATCAAAAGCACATAAAGATGTAAGCTTTGAATGAATAGGAAGCGAGATCATCTAGTCAACTGCTACACCCAACCTTCCGTAGTGCAATATTATGCCCCCAAGCAAAAAAGGTAGCATAGATCATACACAAATCAAGAACATATATGCTACTATATAGTGATAACATACATGATCGTCCAAGGGTGACAAAGGAAATCAGGATGTGGAGAAGAGACAAATGAAGGCAGTAGGGAAGGTACAGGACAAGGTCGTGGCCTGACCTCGCTGTAGACAGTGAGGGTGGACTTGTTGTTCCATATGGGGGTGCTAAAGTTGGTGTCCAGAAGCTAGAGTAGCTCCCGCTAGACAGGCGATGCTGCAAGAGCGAAGAGTCCCACCCATGTGAGATGACCGAGCGCATCAATCAACAGCCGGGCGCAAACAAGATATGAAAAATTGATTTGAGGATCTAATACATGATAGGGTAAAATCGTTGAAGAAAGAACTCAAGATAGAAAGAAAAAAAGAGAAAACAACACCTTGAGCGAAGATCCATGGCTGCTTATGAATCACGTCGAGCAGGCGAGTGGAAGGGATTCAGGGAGCAGGCGCTTCTATACTGTGAGCCACTTCTCGGAGCTGCGTGGCCATGGATCGACTTCCGCCTCTGCTCACCTCTTGCGCCGGCATCCTCCACTTCCGCCGCCCTACGCCCTTGGGTAAAATCGTTGAAGAAAGAACTCAAGATAGAAAGAAAAAAAGAGAAAACAACACCTTGAGCGAAGATCCATGGCTGCTTGTGAATCACATCGAGCAGGCGAGTGGAAGGGATTCGGGGAGCAGACTGGAGCTGCGCGGCCATGGATCGACTTTCGCCTCTACTCACCTCTTGCGCCGGCATCCTCCACTTCCGCCGCCTGCGCCCTCAAGTCTTCCATCACCGTCGCGCATGCCCACAAGGCCAGATCGAGGAGTAGTAGCGCATCTGGCCTCGACATTCCATGGCGGCGGCGGTCTAGCGCCACGACAGGAACTGGGCCCCACTGCTGGCCACGACAACGATGTTGGGGGAAGGAGGTAGGGCGTGACAGCAGTGTTGGGGGAAGACGACGTGGGGAAGAAGGCAGGGCGCGACAGCGGTGTTGGGGGAAGGAGGTACGGCATGGGCGACGAGATTCTCGGTGAGGTGTGTGGATGACGGGAACGCGAAGGGAGCGGCGTTGATGTCGGAGGGGGCGGGCGTGGGCGGCGGGATTCTCGGTGAGGCGCGTGGATGTCGGGGACGCAAAGGGAGCGGGTGCAAGCGGCGGGCGCGTGCGTGGAGAGGGGGGCGAGCGGGGGCATGGGTGGTGGTCTACACTATTCCCTTAATAGTTAGTAGAGATGTGGAGTTCAGAAAACTTGGATTGCTTGAATGGAGGGGGTTGGGGGTACTTATAGTCTCCGACTACTTCCTAGCTGTTGGCTGACTTTGCTGTCGACGGGCACACCGGACAGTCCGGTGGTGCACGGGACATGGCATTATTCATTGTCCGGTGCGCGCCACGTCAGCATACCGTTGGGGTTTGGAGCAGTTGACCATTGAAGTCCTTTGTCTTCTTGCTACACCGGACAGTCCGGTGCGTTCTAACTTCGCAGCTCTGACTTCTGACTTGCGCACTGTTCACTTTTACTGTACACCGCGGTCGGCCGTTGGCGCAGTTGACCGTTGCTCCGTTGGTTCACCGGACATGTCTGGTGCACACCGGACAGTTCGGTGAATTATAGCGGAACGACTCCCAGAGAAATCCGAGAGCAGCCAGTTCGCGAGGTGCTCGGCCTGGGCACCGGGCAGTGTCCGGTGCGCCATTGGCAACACCTCTACTTGTCTTTTGCTCTAAACTTTGTGGAGTCTCTAACTTATTTTTTTGTTGATTTATGTTAAACTTTATACACCTGAGATAAATGACAACTAGGCAAGCTAGTTAGTCCATGTGGTTTGTGATGGACGTCAAACACTAAAATCGATTACAGAAAATGTTTTAAGCCCATTGACTTTTCATTTATGTTAAGCCAACCATCACTAAAAATACAACTTCATGAGTGATTTGTTTAATGTGATTTACACTATTTCAAAGTCACTTTACAATAGCTATTACCAATGTTGTTTGTATTGAAATAAAGTAATTACACACTTTACACATTGTACACATATTTACAATGTTTAGAGAAGCAAGCAGAAACACTTACAAAGATCCTCGTACATTCAAGAGTTGCACGCATAATCTGAATTTTTACAGAAAAAGAAATCCTTGTGGCACACCTTGCGCATGATGAATTTTTACAGAAATCATCTTGAATCTAGAGAACTTTTTTGGGGTGAACTTTTAGAGTATCTCCAACATACTACTTATTTTAATATTAATATTAATATTTTATTTTACCATAGTGTTTAAATAATATCAAACACGCTCATGTATAGGCTCTGTTGGAGAATGGAGATAGCCGCCCGTTCTACCGCTCTAGCTTTTTGAGCAAAAACGGCGAGAAAACAGTCTCTTTTAAACAGATGACGCATGACTCGTGACGAGGACTCCCAGAACTCCAGGAACTTGTAGGCCGGATCCGGAAGCCCAGAAGTTGTCGTCGAGCGTTGGCTTTAGCCCAATAATTCTGGAAGGGGAAGACGATTCAGCCTGATAACATTTCGGTGATACCTTTGGGCCAATGATTCTGGAACATGGAGATTTAGCTTGGTAATGTTTTCTCTACTTGCTAAGGATCAAATCTATACTACTTAATAAAGGTACAGCGTGGACGTCCACATTGGTCACACTGGTGCGTCGTGCCCTTGCCCCTGATATTCTCGCCAGCCTCACTCGTGCACGACCGCGCATCACAATCCTCGTCCATGCGCCCGGGCTCGATCCATGGCTCGATCCATGGAAGACACTCGGTCGATGGAAGGTACCTGCCTCGACACATAGTGTAACACCCTAAATTTGGGGTATAAAATTTCTTTCTAAATATCTACCAAATTCAGTTGTTACCTCTTGTCTCTCTCCCCCTTTAGTCTCTCTCATTCTTTTGTTTAGAATTAAGTTAATTAGGAGAGTGATTAATTATTTATTTTGTCAAAACAATGTGAGCTCATGCTGAGCCTAAATTGTTCTTTTATTTGATGCACATGTTTGAAATGGTTTGAATTTAAATTTCATTTGAATTTAATTTTAAAACCCTACAGAAAATAAAATAAAAAAGCAATTGAAATTTCGAGAAAAATATAAAACCTCAATTCAGCCCAGCAGTCCCATCTCGGCCCAGCCTCGCGCGCCAGCGCTCCCTGATAGGAAGCCCCTCGCCTGTCATCTCCTTCTCGCGCCCGCTCTCTCTCCCCTCTCCCTCTCGCTGACAAGTGGGGCCGATTTGTCCCTTTCTCTCACTATCTCGCGTGCCCCGCTCGTCAGCCCGGCCGCCGTTCGCTCGCCCGGTCTCGCTGGCTCGTGGGCCTTGCCCATTAGACCCGCCCTCTTCCTCCGCAACCGTCATGCCCATGGCATGCGCCCTCGCTGTCAGACTTGCGCCCACGTCCGCACGGCCCGCCCACATCGCCCGAGCACTAGGTAAAGGCCCCGCACACTCCCTCAACTCGCCCCTGCCTCACATTCACGCTCCCCCACCCTCGCACTCACCCAGCCGCAGCGCTGCCTCCCCCTCACTGTCGCTTCGCCGTTCTGCCGTCGCCGCTGGACTTCTGCCAGCGCTTTGGCCACGGTGAGCTTCGCCTGAGCTTGGCGCACCGGGAACCCGCGGTGGTTTCCCCTTTCCTCAACTCTTCTGTCCGGTCCGTGCTCAGCCTCTTTCCTGCGCAGGTCGTAGTTCGCCACCGCCACGATTCTTCGACGTTCGGCCAACCGGAGCCTCCCCGCACCGTGCCAAGTCGCCCGAAGCACCGTCTCAGAGTAAATGACCCTCCCTCATCCCTATTTTGCGCCAATTTCGGTTTACCATGGTGAATTTCGTCTCACTAGAGCCCCCTTCGCCGGACCACCGCTTCTTCATAGCGTCCGACCACTGTAACCCCTCCCCGAGCCCGAATTCAGGCCTAGAGCATCCCCTCCCCCTCCCCGGAACCTATGTGTAATACCTAATTTGTAAATCATAAGAAAGGAGTTAATTCCCTTATATGCTTTGCCTCTATTTATTAGAACATGTGAACAACCACATTTAAAGTGATTAATTAGCTAATGGCACCTAAATAATCTATGCATCATGTTGGAGTTTATTTGTGTGTGTGTATTTAATAATAATAATAATAATAATAATAATAATAGAAATACATTAATAGCCAAATTTGGAATTAATACATAATTTACAATTTGGAGTTTGGAGAAAAGAAGGAAAAATGCTATAAAAAAGGAAATGGATATATATAAGTAACTATAAAATTGTTTATACTAGTATTTGGAATTATACATTTGATCTAAGAATGAAGTTCACAACAAATTTGAATTTAGACACTAGACTTTTGAATTTAAAAAGAAATCCAAATTAGAAATTGTAAAAGAAAAAGAAAAAGAAAAGGGAAACATGCGTATTGGGTCGTATCCTCCTCAGCCGGCCCAACACCCTCCTCGTGGCCGGACGCGCCGACGCCTGGGACCGCCTTGTCAGCCGCCCATGGCCTTTCTCCGCTGACAACTCGGGTCCGCTCTCCAGCCTTGCTCTTGGCGCGTGAGACACCTCTTTGTTGTGGCCCGCCTGCCAGACTCAACTCCGTACTGACGTGTGGATCAGCTTTGCAACCGCCGCGCTCCTCCTTTGCCTGCGGTCTCTGTCAACCGGGCCCCACATGCCATTCTCTGCGGTGTCCGTGGTCGTCGTCCCCATGCCGCCAATGTCGCGCGTCGTGCCGAATCCTTCGTGGCATGGACCCGTGCAACAGCCTAGGGGAGATCCTCTCGGCCGTGGGAACCACTCGCTGATAAATAGACGGCCCTCCCTCCTCCTCTTCCCTTTCTCCCATTGGCGATGGTGAAGACAGAACAGAGAGAGGAAGAGAGCTTCCGTCGCTGCCGTTGATTCGGTCCTCAGCTGGATTTTCGACCGCGGCGAATAGCTCTGTTGCGCCAGACAGCTCCGCCACACGCGTTGGACCCTCCGTTTGGCAAGAATCACCATTGGTGAGCTGGTGATTTCTCGCCATCGTTATTCTCCCCCGCGCGATCCGCCTGGCGCCTCGTGTGGTGAATACCTCCAGGTTTCCCCGGTGAGTCCTCCTACGCCGTGTCCGCCACGACGTCTGCTTCCTTTTTATGCACAGTAGAACTCGTGATTGAGCCTAGAACCTCGGTTGGGCATCGCCCCGACAAACAAAGTGCCCCTGTGGGGAGACATCGCCATCGTATCGGCCAGGCGAGGGAGAGAAGATGGCCCTTGGCCGTGCAATCCGGGTTGAACGGTCGAGATCATAATGTTTCGTACCCCTTCGCCCCAACGACTATAAACCGTAGATCAGCAATCGGGCGGTTAAGAGAGAGAGAGTGATGATCGTGCGCCGTGGATCATAGATTTTTGACCCGACTGTGATTAGTGAAACCGGGTTTATAACCAGCATCGATCTAATCTGGGACGTCGGCTTGGGATCAGACGACTGATATCGGTTTATACCCCTTCGCTGCTGGCTTTTGCGTATGAACCCCTCGGGTTCAGAGTAATCAACCCGAAGTCCACACACTGTATAAACTAATTACAGACACATCCTGGAATCTTGCAAACCGATTCCTGCCTTTCTCGAGAATATTGCGCGCGGTCCTAGGTAATAGAAAATCAGAGAAATTAAAATAGAAAATGATTTTCTTGTGTTAAAATAATCCCAGAACTTGTATAATTCCTAGGAAATTCATTTTAATTCCTTTTTAACCCATTCTAGTTGCTATAATTTTGTATTAATATTGTTTATCACTTGGTAACTCTGTTTTGTCATGAAACATAGATTAAAATTATTTATTTGGTTTAATCTATATCAATCACTTAATAACTTCAGAAAATCATAACTCGGAAACTATAACTCTGAATTTAGTGATTATTGTTCCTACGATCTCGTTGCGATGCATGAAATATTATCATGCAGTATATTCCTCTATTTGGTGTGATGATTAATTTCCCTTGTACCATGTTTATTTGTATTATGGCGAGTAGATAACCAAGTGATCGAGGACCCAGGTGTTTAGCAGGTAGAAGTTGCTGAGCAGGAGTTCATTGAAGGCAAGTTGTGCCCTTGACCACTTTATTTACCCAATACTATTTTTTATAATCATTTTTGGCATGCATAGGCTTAATTTTGATGGGACCCAATAGGTCACCCTAGTTTAGTCATCTTTACACCTTGTTTATCCCTAAACTTTTGGGTAGTATTTGCTATTGATATATATGGTTTTTTGTGTTGAGATAACTATTATACATGGTCATTCTTTATTATTATTATTGTTCTATTTCTGTTCATGATAAGACTATTATGTTAATTAGAACATGGAGCTTAACTTGAGAAACACGTGCCACCACAAGGGTGGAATAGGACGCCCTTGGCTGACTAATTAGGAAAGCTAGTGGAGATCTACCTTACCCGAAAGGGGCAAGGGCAGTAGGGGAGTTAGCGTGTAGGGATGTTCTCGGGTTGATTTTGCTGCGATGGCGGTCAGACGGGGGATTCCTGCATTGCGCTTCCTAGAAACTGTAGCGGGTTTTCCGAAGCTAGTGGAACTTTGTAAAGGACTCGTAGTGTTATGAAAGGGAAATGTGCCCCTGGGCCATTTCTATAAGTATTTTGGTGATTAGATGTCCAACACATATTGATTAAGTTCTTATGTGCTAAAGGAGTGAGAAGTGTGAATCAAAGAACAAGGTATGTTTCTTGGCTTAGTGAATTGTTTTTGAATACTAACATGGTTATCTAAGCACTAGAAACAGTGCCAAGTAAAGAAGAAAGACGTTGGAAAAGAGTTGGTTGTGTACAGCCAAAACCAGCTCGGGCCTGGCACACTGGACTGTCCAGTGGTGCACCGGATAGTGTCTGATGCCCTAGGCTAGTCGACGGTGAACCGGCTGCTCTCGGGAAATGACGGAGTAACGCGGCTATAAATCACCGAACTGTCCGGTGGTGCACCGGACTGTCCGGTGAGTCATCAGCGATGAACTCGTTGCTCTCGGGAAAAGAAAAAGGTGATGTGGCTATAATTCACCAGACTGTTCGGTGGTGCACCGGACTGTCCGGTGAGTCAACGGCGCCTGCAGCCAACGGTCATCCACGCGATCAACGCGCGACACGTGGCTCACACCAACGGTCGGTTGGGCACACCAGACTGTCCGGTGTGCACCGGACAGTGTCCGGTGCGCCAACGGGCCTGGAGGACCAACGGTCGGCTATGCCCGGTATGGAAGGAAATCGAGCACCAGACTGCTACAGTGGCTGTCCGGTGGTGCACCAGACTGTCCGGTGCACCACTCAACTGAAGGCAAGAATTGCCTTCCAAGTTGAATTCCAACGGCTCCTAGCTGCCTTGGGGCTATAAAAGGGACCCTAGGCGCATGGAGCACTACACCAAGCATACTCTTAGCATTCTAAGACTCCCAGACTTTGCCTCCACGCATTTGATTGATTGTGTTAGTGATTTGAGATCCGTTTGAGTTGTGAATTCACTGTGCTACGTTTAGAGCTCAAGTCTTGGCCTGTGTGCATGTGTGTGCTACAGATTTGGGTCTTGCGTGTGTTACTCTCCCATCCTTACTCTTGTGCCTCTTGTGATCATAACTTTGTAAAGGCGAGAGGTTCAAACTTGTGGAGATTCCTCGCAAACGGGAAGAATACTCAAAAGATAGAAGACCGTGGTATTCAAGTTGATCATTAGATCACTTGAAAGTGGTTGAGTGCAATCCTCATCCATTGGGACGCCACAACATGGAAGTAGGCAAGTGTTACTTGGACAAACCACGGGATAAAAATCGCGTGTCTCTTGTGTTGCTTTTCTGTGATTGTTTTGTTCGCAAGAACTCGCTTAATAGCTACTTGGTCACACTAACACTTTAATAATCAAGTTTGTGGATATTTAGTGTTCTATTTTACAGGATCACCTATTCACCCCCCTCTAGGTGCTCTCAATTGGTATCGGAGCCATACTCTTCATCTAAGGGACTAATCGCTCGAAGAGATGGATCCTAAGAGTAAGGGGATGGTGGTCAACGACAAGGAGAAGGAGTCCCTCTTCAACGAGCCAAGAGACAACAAGACCACTGACTCAGGCTCGAGTCACAAGAAGAGGGAGGAGAAGAAGAAGAGGCGCATCAAGAAGATCATCTACTATGACAGCGATGCCTCATTTTCTTCACCAAGGGACGACGACGACTACTCGTCCAAGAAAAAGACGGTTAATCGAAACTACTCCTTCGATTATTCCCGTAATCCCGTATTCCATATAATTCAAATGCCCATTTACTTTCTATTCCTCATGGAAAACCCCCACACTTTGATGGAGAGGATTACTCATTTTGGAGTCACAAAATGCGTAGTCATCTATTTTCTCTCCATCCTAGCATTTGGGAAATTGTGGAAAATGGGATGCATTTTGATAGTACGGATAATCCTGTCCTTATAAATGAACAAATTCATAAAAATGCCCAAGCTACTACTGTCTTGCTAGCGTCACTTTACTGGGATGAGTACAATAAAGTGAGTGGCTTGGACAATGCTAAGCAAATTTGGGACACCCTAACATATCTCATGAGGGAAACAGCGCCACCATGATCACCAAGATGGAACTGGTGGAAGGCGAGCTGGGGAGGTTCGCGATGATCAGGGGAGAGGAGCCAACATAGACCTACAACTGGCTCAAGACCCTGGTCAACAAAATCCGAAGCTACGGAAGCACAAGATGGACGGATCATGATGTCGTCCGACTCATGCTCAGGTCATTTACTGTTATTGACCCCCATCTTGTCAACCTTATTCGTGAAAATCTCAGGTACACCAAGATGACACCCGAGGAGATACTAGGAAAATTCGTGAGCGGGCACATGACGGTGAAAGAGGCGCAATACGTGGACGATGCACTAAATGGTCCACTGCCCGTCTACGAGCCGCAGCCCGTTGCTCTCAAAGCAACTAGCAGCAAGGAGGCGTTACCAAGCAAGGTAGCATAAGTGGAGGCTGCTGGGCTTAATGAGGATGAGATGGCGCTTATCATCAAGCGTTTCAAGACCGCGCTAAAAGGACGCAAAGAGTACCCCCAACAAGAATAAAATAAGGGGAAAGCGCTCCTGCTTCAAATGCGGTAAGACTGGTCATTTCATAGCTCAATGCCCCGATAATGATAATGACCAGGGACAAGAAAAGCACGGGAACAGGGAAAAGAAGAAGAACTACAGGAAGGCGAAGGGCGAGGCGCACCTTGGAAACAAATGGGATTCTAGCTGCTCTTCATCCGACTCTGACGATGAAGGATTAGCTGCCTTGGCCTTCGACAAATCTTTGCTCTTCCGCAACGAACGCCATACTTGCCTTATGGCTAAGGAGAAGAAGGTACGTATTCGAGATACCCCCAAGTACTCTTCTTCTAGCGATAAGGAATCATCTGATGATGAAGTAGATTACACTGATTTATTTAAAGGACTAGATAGAGCTAAAGTAGACAAAATAAATGAACTAATTGATGCTCTTAATGAAAAGGATAGACTTCTAGAAAAGCAAGAGGACATTTTGTATGAAGAACATGATAAATTTGTTAGTGTTCAAAAATCCCTTGCTTTAGGAATTAAGAAGAATGAACTGCTACCTTCTGAAGTGTCTACCTGTCATGAATCTATATCTAGCTTAAAGAATTTAAATGATGAATTAAATGCTAAACTAGAGACAGCAAATGCAACTAGTTCATGTGTAGAACATGTAGTTATTTGCAATAGGTGTAAAGATGTCAATTTTGATGAACATGCTGTCACTATTGCTAAATTAAACGATGAGGTTACAAGTCTTAATGCTCAACTTAAGACTTGCAAAGATAATTATAATAAATTAAAATTTGCTAGGGATGCCTACACTGTTGGTAGACACCCCTCAATTAAGGATGGACTTGGTTTTCGAAAGGAAACCAAGAACTTAACAAGCCAAAGGACTTCCGATCCCAAGGGGAAAGGGAAGACTCCTATGGCCAGTAGCTCACATGATCAAAAGAAACATGCTTATCTTTATACTGAAAGGGAAATGTGTCTTTGGGCCATTTCTATAAGTGTTTTGGTGATTAGATGTCCAACACATATTGATTGAGTTCTAATGTGTAAGAAGTGCGAATCAAAGAACAAGGTATGTTTCTAGACTTATTAAACTGTTTTTGAGTTCTAACATATTTATCTAAGTGCTAGAAACAGTGACAAAAGAAGAAGAAAAGAATTGGAACAGAGTTGGCTGTGTTCGGCCAACACCAGCTTGGGCCTGGCACACTGGACTGTCCGGTGACCTAGGCAAGCCGATGGTGAACCGGCTACTCTCGGGAAACGACGGAGTGACGCGGCTATAAATCACCGGACTGTCCAGTGGTGCACCGGACTGTCCGGTGAGTCGTCAGCAATGAACTCATCGCTCTCGAGAAAGGAAAAGGGCAACGTGGCTATAATTCACCGGACTGTCCGGTGGTGCACCGGACTGTCCGGTGCGTCAACAGCGCCTGCAGGCAACGGTCGTCCGCGCGATCAACGCGCGACACGTGGCTCGCCTCAACGGTCGGTTGGGCACACCGGACTGTCTGGTGTGTACCAGATAGTGTTCGGTGCGCCAACGGGCCTGGAGGAGCAACAGTCGGCTATTCCCGGTATGGAAGGAGATCGCGCACCGGACAAGCTACAGGACCTGTTCGGTGGCGCACCGGACTGTCCGGTGTGCCACTCGGTAGAAGGCAAGAATAGCCTTCCATGTTGATCTCCAACGGCTCCTAGCTGCCTTGGGGCTATGAAAGGGACCCCTATGCGCATGGAGCATAATACCAAGCTTTCAAGAAACATCCTAAGACTTGCAGACTCCGCCTCCATGCATTTGATTCGCTGTGTTAGTGATTTGAGCTCCGTTTGAGTTGCGAACTCCCTGTGTTGTGTTTTGAGCTCAAGTCTTGGCTTGTGTGTGTGTGTGCTACGGATTTAAGTCTTGCGTGTGTTGTTCTCCCATCCTTATTCTTGTGCTTTCTCCTGTGATAAACTTGTAAGGGCAAGAGGCTCCAATCTGTGGAGATTCCTTGCGAATGGGAAAAAAACTATAAGGAACATAGTCGTGGTACTCAAAGTTGATCATTGGATCACTTGAGAGGGATTGAGTGCAATCCTTGACCGAAGGAGGTCACCACAACATGGAAGTAGGCATTGGACGAACCGCAGGATAAATCACTGTGTCTTGTGTCCATTCTTTTTGTGATTAGCTTTCTTCTGAAATTTACACTCTGGCTACTTGGTTTTAATCGCTCTAACATTTCATAACCAAGTTTTAGCTTCTTAGTGTTGAATTATTCAGGATCACCTATTCACCCTCTCTAGGTTCTCTCAATTGGTATCGGAGCCGTAATCTTCATCTAAGGGACTAATCGTTCGAAGAGATGGATCCTAAGGGTAAGGGGATGGTGGTCAACGACAAGGAGAAGGAGTCCCTCTTCAACAAGCCAAGAGACGACAAGCCCACTGACTTAGGCTCGAGTTACAAGAAGAGGGACGAGAAGAAGAAGAGATGCATCAAGAAGATCATCTACTATGACACGATGCTTCCTCTTCTCCACCAAGGGACGGCGACGACTCCTCATCAAAGAAAAAGACGGTCAATCAAAATTATTCTTTTGATTACTCTCGCATTCCCTATAATTCAAATGCGCATTTACTATCAATTCCCCGTGGAAAACCTCCACACTTTGATGGAGAGGACTATTTGTTTTGGAGTCATAAAATGTGTAGTCATTTATTCTCTCTCCATCCTAGTATATGGGAAATTGTAGAAAATGGGATGCATTTTGATAGTACCAATAATCCTGTGTTTATTAACGAGCAAATCCATAAAAATGCCTAAGCCACTACTGTTTTGCTAGCATCTCTGTGTAGGGATGAATACAACAAGGTTAGCGGCTTGGACAACACCAAACAAATCTGGGACACCCTCAAAATATCACATGAGGGAAATGATGCCACCATGATCACCAAGATGGAACTGGTGGAGGGCGAGCTAGGGAGATTTGCGATGATCAGGGGAGAGGAGCCAACACAAACCTACAACAGGCTCAAGACCCTGGTCAACAAAATCTGAAGCTACGGAAGCACAAGATGGACGGATCATGATGTCGTCCGACTCATGCTCAGGTCATTTACCATTATTAACCCCCATCTTGTCAACCTTATTCGTGAGAATCCCAGGTACACCAAGATGACGCTCGAGGAGATACTCAGAAAATTCGTGAGCGGGCGCATGATGGTGAAGGAGGCACGATACGTGGATGATGCGCTAAATGGTCCACTGCCCATCTACGAGCCACAACCCGTTGCTCTCAAAGCAACTAGCAGCAATGACGTGCTACCAAGCAAGGTAGCACAAGTGGAGGCTGCCGGGCTCAATGAGGATGAAATGGCGCTTATCATCAAGCATTTCAAGACCGCGCTCAAAGGATGCAAAGAGTACCCCAACAAGAATAAAACAAGGGAAAAGCGCTCCTGCTTCAAATGCGGTAAGACTGGTCATTTTATTGCTCAATGTCCCGATAATGAAAATGACCAGGCACAAAAAAGACATGGGAAGAAGGAGAAGAAGAAGAATTACAGGAAGGCGAAGGGCGAGGCGCATCTTGGAAAGGAATGGGATTCTGACTGCTCTTCATCCTACTCCGACGATGAAGGACTGGCTGCCTCAGCCTTCGACAAGTCTTTGCTCTTCCCCAACGAACGCCATACATGTCTTATGGCTAAGGAAAAGAAGGTACATATTCGAGATACCCCTAAGTACTCTTCTTTTAGCGATGAGGAATCTTCTGATGATGAAGTAGATTACTCTGATTTATTTAAGGGGTTAGATAGAGCTAAAGTAGAGAAAATTAATGAATTAACTCTCAATGAAAAAGATAGACTGCTAGAAAATCAAGAGGACATTTTGTATGAAGAACATGATAAATTTGTTAGTGTTCAAAAATCCCTTGCTTTAGAAATTAAGAAGAATGAACTGCTATCTTCTGAAGTGTCTACATGTCATGAATCTAATATCTAGCTTAAAGAATTTAAATGATGAATTAAATACCAAGCTAGAGAAAGTTAATGAAACTAGTTCATGTGTAGGACATGTAGTTATTTGCAATAAGTGTAAAGATATTAATTTTGATGAACATGCTGCCACTGTTGCTAAATTAAATAATGAGGTTGCAAGTCTTAATGCTCAACTTAAGACTTGCAAAGATGATTTTGATAAATTAAAATTTGCTAGGGATGCCTACACTGTTGGTAGACATCCCTCAATTAAGGATGGACTTGGTTTTCAAAAGGAAACCAAGAACTTAACAAGCCAAAGGACTTCTGATCCCAAAGGGAAAGGGAAGGCCCCTATGGATAGTAGTTCTCAAAAGAACCATGCCTATATGTATGATAGAAAATTTACTAGGCATGCTCATAATGTAGATGCCATGATCATGCTGTTTTATCTGGTTATCATACTTCTCATGCTATGGTTGCTTCTAGCCCTACTTATGCTTATGGTAGAAGTAGGCCTAAGAGAAATTATGCTACTCATGCTTCTAGGAAAGTGTGCAATGAACCTACTACTGTTTTTCATGCTTGCAACACTTCTTTTGTACTTTCATGTAAGAATGAAAAAGTAGTTGCTAGGAAGTTGGGATCCAAATGCAAGGGAGACAAAACTTGCATATGGTTTCCAAAAACTATTGTGACTAACCTTGTAGGACCCAACAAGAGTTGGGTACCAAAAACCCAAGCTTAAATTGCCATGCAGGTTTATGCATCCGGGGGCTCAAGCTGGATTATCGACAGCGGATGCACGAACCACATGACGGGGGATAAGAAGATGTTCACCACCTACGTCAAGAACAAGGATTCCCAAGATACAATCATCTTTGGAGATGGGAACCAAGGCAAGATTAAGGGCTTGGGCAAGATAGCCATCACTAACGAGCACTCAATATCGAATGTATTTCTAGTAGAGTTGCTCGGGTACAACCTCCTGTCTCATGTCAGGCAGGGAAATAGCGCCTGCAGCCAACGGTCGTCCGCGCGATCAACGCGCGACACGTGGCTCTCCCCAACGGTCGTTGGGCACACCGGACTTTTCGGTGTCCGGTGCGCCAACGGGCCTGGAGGAGCAATGGTCGGCTGTGCCCGATATGGAAGGAGATCGCGCACTAGACAAGCTACAGGACCTGTCCGGTGGCGCACCGGACTGTCTGGTGCGCCACTTGGCAGAAGGCAAGAATAGCCTTCCATGTTGTTCTCCAACAGCTCCTAGCTGCCTTGGGGCTATAAAAGGGACCCCTAGGTGTATGGAGCATAATACCAAGCTTTCAAGAAACATCCTAAGACTTCTAGACTCTGCCTCCACGCATTTGATTCGCTGTGTTAGTGATTTGAGATCCGTTTGAGTTGCAAACTCCCTGTGCTGTGTTTTGAGCTTAAGTCTTGGCTTGTGTGCGTGTGTGTGCTGTGGATTTAAGTCTTGCGTGTGTCGTTCTCCCATCCTTACTCTTGTGCTTTCTCTTGTGATAAACTTGTAAGGGCAAGAGGCTCCAATCTGAGGAGATTCCTTGCGAACGGGAAAAAAACTATAAGGAAGATAGTCGTGGTACTCAAAGTTGATCATTGGATCACTTGAGAGGGATTGAGTGCAATCCTTGACCGTAGGAGGTCACCACAACGTGGAAGTAGGCATTGGCCGAACCACGGGATAAATCACTGTGTCTTGTGTCCATTCTTTTTGTGATTGTCTTTCTTCTGAAGTTTACACTTTAGCTACTTGGTTTTAATCGCTCTAACATTTCATAACCAAGTTTTAGCTTCTTACTGTTGAAATATTCAGGATCACCTATTCACCCCCCTCTAGGTGCTCTCATATACTCATGTTATGAAAGTTTCTCATTATAATCAAAGCTATGATCATGCTACTTATAATGATTCACATGCTATGTTTGCATCTAGTTCTGCTTTTGTTAATGGTAGAAGTAGGCCTAGGAGAAATTATACTACTTCTCATGCTTCTAGGAAAGTTTGCAATAGACCTACTACTGTTTATCATGCTTGCAATGCTTCTTTTGTGCTTTCATGTAGGAATGCAAAAGTAGTTGCTAGGAAGTTGGGATCCAAATGCAAGGGAGACAAAACTTGCATATGGGTTCCAAAAACTATTGTGACTAACCATGTAGGACCCAACAAGAGTTGGGTACCTAAAACCCAAGCTTAATTTGCCTTGCAGGTTTATGCATCCAGGGGCTCAAGCTAGATTATCAACAGCGGATGCACTAACCACATGACGGGGGAGAAGAAGATGTTCACCTCCTACGTCAAGAACAAGGATTCCTAAGATACGATCATCTTTGGAGATGGGAACCAAGGCAAGGTCAAAGGCTTGGGCAAGATAGCCATCACTAACGAGCACTCAATATCAAATGTATTTTTAGTAGAGTCGCTCGGGTACAACCTTCTATCTGTAAGTCAATTGTGTCACATGGGTTACAATTGTCTATTTATAAATGTTGATGTATCTGTCTTTAGAAGGAGTGATGGTTCATTAGCTTTTAAGGGTGTATTAGATGGCAAACTCTATTTAGTTGATTTTTCGAAAGAGAATGCCGATCTAGATGCATGCTTAATAGCTAAGACTAATATGGGCTGGCTCTGGCATCGCCATCTAGCACATGTTGGGATGAAGAACCTTCATAAGCTTCTAGAGGGAGATCATGTGTTAGGACTAACCAATGTCTGTTTTGAGAAAGATAGACCTTGTGCAGCATGTCAGGCAGGAAAACAGGTGGGAAGCACTCATCACAGCAAGAATGTGATGACGACATCAAGACCACTGGAGCTTCTTCACATGGATCTTTTCGGACCCGTTGCCTATCTCAGCATCGGGGGAAGTATGGTCTTGTAATTGTTGATGATTTTTCCTGCTTCACTTGGGTATTCTTTTTATAGGATAAGTCAGAAACCCAAGGGACCCTAAAGCGCTTCTTAAGGAGAGCTCAAAATAAATTTGAGCTAAAGGTGAAGAAGATAAGAAGCGACAATGGGTCCGAGTTCAAGAATCTACAAGTTGAAGAGTTTCTTGAGGAGGAAGGCATCAAGCACGAGTTCTCCGCTCCCTACACACCACAACAAAATGGTGTGGTAGAGAGGAAGAATAGGACGTTAATCGACATGGTGAGAGCGATGCTTGGTGAGTACAAGACGCCTGAGCAGTTTTGGTCGGCAGCTATGAATACAGCTTGCCATGCCATAAATCGGCTCTACCTGCACCGTCTCCTCAAGAAGGCCTCCTACAAACTCCTTACTGGTAACAAACCGAATGGTTCTTATTTTTGTGTATTTGGGAGCAAATGCTACATTCTGGTGAAGAAAGGTAGACATTCTAAATTTGCTCCCAAGGCTGTAGAAGGTTTTTTACTAGGATATGACTCAAATACAAAGGTGTATAGAGTCTTCAACAAATCATCAGGATTAGTTGAAGTCTCTAGCGACGTTGTATTTGATGAGACTAATGGCTCTCCAAGAGAGCAAGCTAACCTTGATGATATAGATGAAGAAGTTCCGACGACCGCAATGCGCACGATGGCGATAGGTGATGTGCGACCATAGGAACTACAGGAACAAGATCAACCATCTTCCTCAACAATGGTGCATCCTCCAACTCAAGACGATGAACAGGTACCTCAAGAAGGGGGGCAGGATCAAGGGGGAGCACAGGAAGAACAAGTGATGGAGGAAGAAGCACCACGAGCCCCTCCAACCCAAGTCCGAGCGACGATCCAAAGACATCACCCCATCAATCAGATTATGGGTGACATCAGCAAGGGAGTAACTACTCGTTCACGATTAGCTAATTTTTGTGAGCATTACTCGTTTGTCTCTTCTATTGAGCCTTTCAGGTAGAAGAGGCCTTGCAGGATTCGGACTGGGTGTTGGCCATGCAGGAAGAGCTCAACAAATTCAAACGAAATGAAGTCTGGAGCCTGGTGCCACGTCCAAAGCAAAACGTTGTGGGAACCAAGTGGGTGTTCTGCAACAAGCAAGACGAGCACGGAGTGGTGACAAGAAACAAGGCTCAACTTGTGGCAAAAGGTTATGCCCAAGTCACAGGTTTGGATTTTGAGGAGACTTTTGCTCCTGTTGCTAGGCTAGAGTCAATTCGGATACTATAAGCCTATGCTGCTCACCATTCTTTTAGGCTGTTTCAAATGGACGTAAAAAGCGCTTTCCTCAATGGGCCAATCAAGGGGTAGGTATACGTGGAACAACCCCCTGGCTTTAAGGATGACAGGTATCCCGACCATGTATATAAGCTCTCTAAGGCGCTCTATGGACTTAAGCAAGCCCTAAGAGCAAAGTATGAATGCCTTGGAGATTTCCTTATTTCTAATGCTTTCAAGGTTGGGAAAGCCAATCCCACTCTTTTCACAAAGACTTGCAACTGTGATCTTTTTGTTTGCCAAATTTATGTTGATGACATAATATTTGGATCTACTAATCAAAAGTCTTGTGAGGAGTTTAGCAGGGTGATGATGCAGAAGTTCGAGATGTCAATGATGTGAGTTGACCTACTTCCTTGGATTCCATGTGAAGCAACTCAAGGACGGCACTTTCATCTCCCAAACGAAGTACACTCAAGATCTTCTCAAGAGGTTTGGGATGAAGGATGCCAAGCCCGCGAAGACACCGATGGGAACTGACGGGCATCTTGACCTCAACAAAGGAGGTAAGTCCATTGATCAAAAGGCATACTGGTCAATGATAGGTTCACTACTTTATCTTTGTGCTAGTAGACCGAACATTATGCTTAGTGTATGCATGTGTGCTAGATTTCAATCCGACCCCAATGAGTGTCACCTTGTGGCCGTTAAGCGAATTCTTAGGTATTTAGTTTCTATGCTTTGCTTCGGGATCTGGTATCCAAAGGGGTCTACCTTTGACTTGATTGGATACTCAGACTTCGATTATGCCGGGTGCAAGGTTGATAGGAAGAGCACATCAGAGACGTGCTAATTTCTAGGAAGGTCCCCGGTGTCCTGGAGTTCCAAGAAACAAACATTCGTTGCCCTATCCACCGCTGAGGCCGAGTACGTTGTTGCAGGACAGTGTTGCACGCAACTGCTTTGGATGAGGCAAACCCTTTGGGACTTTGGCTACAATCTGAGCAAAGTCCCACTCCTATGTGACAATGAGAGTGCAATCTGCTTGGCAGATAATCCTGTTGAACACAGCCGCACTAAGCACATAGACATCCGACATCACTTCATGAGAGATCACCAACAAAAGGGAGATATCGATGTGTATCACATTAGCACCGAGAACCAGCTAGCCGATATCTTCACCAAGCCTTTAGATGAGAAAAGGTTTTGCAGGTTGTGTAGTGAGCTAAATGTCTTAGATTCGCATAACTTGGATTGATCTAGAGCACACATGTAGTTCGTGCCTTTGATCATGTTACTTTGTGCATTTAAATCAGTTATTGTTTATTTGTGGTGCTCAAGTTGTACAAGTCATCCCCGGACCTCACAAGTCCATATGCAAATGATGCACATGTTAAGGGGGAGATGAACTACAACTTGACCTTTTCGAGACTAACTTAGTTGTTTGAGTATACTTGAAGTAGTCTTGAAGAAACATTGAAAGGGAATATGAACTTGGACAACGATAAGACTTCCACTACACTCCGGTATTAGTGTATTTAATTCCAAGTTCATACTAATGCTCTAGTTGCCTTTTTGCTCTTAGTTGACATTTTGGTGAGGCAATGGGGTTAAAGGGCCAAAAGTTATCCTGTTTTGGTGCTTAATGCCAAAGGGGGAGAAATTAAGGCCAAAGCAAATGGATCAGCCAAAACCACTTGTGAATTTTGAAAATAGTAGAGTTAGAATTTGTGATTTGTCCAAAATACTTTTATTGCAAAATTTGGTCTCTTATGGGGGAGAATTTCGATTATGGGAAAAAGGGGGAGTTTTTGGCACTTGATCAATTTTACTCTTGGAATATCTCTCTATTTGCTCAAACAAGTGTGTTCGACTTAGAGATAGGAAAAAGAATTTGATTTGCAAAAACAAACCAAGTGGTGACAAAGAATGATCCAAATATGCCAAATCCTAAGTAAAGAGAATTTGGTCTTCAATTTGAATTGATATTGCACTTCTTTTGTTGCTTTTTAATGTGTTGGCATAAATCACCAAAAAGGGGGAGATTGAAAGGGAAATGTGCCCATGGGCCATTTCTATAAGTATTTTGGTGATTAGATGTCCAACACATATTGATTAAGTTCTCATGTGCTAAAGGAGTGAGAAGTGTGAATCAAAGAACAATGTATGTTTCTAGACTTAGTGAATTGTTTTTGAATACTAACATAGTTATCTAAGTACTAGAAACAGTGCCAAGTAAAGAAGAAAGACGTTGGAAAAGAGTTGGCTGTGTACAGCCAAAACCAGCTCGGGCCTAGCACACCGGACTGTCCGGTGGTGCACCGGATAGTGTCCGGTGCCCTAGGCTAGTCGACGGTGAACCGGCTGCTCTCGGGAAACAATAGAGTAACGCGATTATAAATCACCGAAACTATCCGGTGGTGCACCGGACTGTCCGGTGAGTCATCAGCGATGAACTCGTTGCTCTCGGGAAAAGAAAAAGGCGACGTGGCTATAATTCACCGGACAGTTCGGTGAGTCAACGACGCCTGCAGCCAACGGTCGTCCGCTTGATCAACACGCGACATGTGGCCCGCACCAACGGTCGGTTGGGCACACCGGACAATGTCCGATGTGCCAACGGGCCCGGAGGACCAACGGTCGGCTGTGCCTGGTATGGAAGGAAATCGAGCACCGGACTGCTACAGTTGCTGTCCGGTGCACCACTCGACTAAAGGCAAGAATTGTCTTCCAAGTTGAACTCCAACGGCTCCTAGCTGCCTTGGGGCTATCAAAGGGACCCCTAGGCGCATGGAGCACTACACCAAGCATACTCTAAGCATTCTAAGACTCCCAGACTCCGCCTCCACGCATTTGATCGATTGTGTTAGTGATTTGAGCTCCGTTTGAGTTGTGAACTCACTGTGCTACGTTTCGAGCTCAAGTCTTGGCCTGTGTGCGTGTGTGTGCTGCGGATTTGGGTCTTGCGTGTGTTGCTCTCCCATCCTTACTCTTGTGCCTCTTGTGATCATAACTTTGTAAGGGTGAGAGGCTCCAACTTGTGGAGATTCCTCGCAAACGGGAAGAATACTCAAAAGATAAAAGACCGTGGTATTCAAGTTGATCATTGGATCACTTGAAAGGGGTTCAGTGCAACCCTCGTCCATTGGGACGCCACAACGTGGAAGTAGGCAAGTGTTACTTGGCCGAACCACAGGATAAAAACCGTGTTTCTCTTGTGTTGCTTTTCTATGATTGATTTGTTCGCAAGAACTCGCTTCATAGCTACTTGGTCACACTAACACTTTAATAATCAAGTTTGTGGA
This sequence comes from Zea luxurians, assembly GCA_029449295.1. Taxonomy (NCBI): domain Eukaryota; kingdom Viridiplantae; phylum Streptophyta; class Magnoliopsida; order Poales; family Poaceae; genus Zea; species Zea luxurians. The sequence continues at coordinate 2,745,072 of JAOPSE010000158.1, read as the reverse complement.
TATTTAGTGTTTGATTTTACAGGATCACATATTCACCCCCCCTCTAGGTGCTCTCATGTTACCCTGCCTCACTTCCTTGGTAGAAGTGTATGGGGTCCGAATAACCCCATGGTAGATGGGTAACATGACTTGTGGGTACGGGGTACAACCTCTGCAGAGTGTAAATCTGGTATACTAGTCATGCTCGCGGTCATGAGCAGCTCAGGACTCTCGCATGATTAATTTATGAAATTAAATTCAATTTGTCATTTTGCATCGCATTGTGATTTATTATTAATTTTGGTATATTATTACTCTGGCTTGGTATCTACTTACATTTAGTAACTGCTAATAAAACTTGACCAACTTATTAAAAGCAATGCTCATCTTTAATCCATATTTGTTGATCAGCCTTACACTTCACATGAACTCCCACTTTTGGTGAGTTCATGCACATTATTCCCCAGAACTTGTTGAGCTATGATCTTTTGTGAGTTCACTCTTGCGATATATAAACCCCCCACAAGAGAAAAACAGGTGGTCCAAGAGGAGCCTTACAACGAGGAGTACGAGCTTATCTAGGTTGCGTCTCCCAGTCAGCTTTATGGCGCCAAGGAATAATATTTAGTTCGCATTATTGTTATCATTTATTTTTGTAAGACTTCTGCTATGTAATAATGATATTTGTGACACTATTCTCTATACACTTTGTCATTATATGTGATGATTTTCTTTGGCACACATATGAGACGCACCCGACTTTATCCCTTAAATCCGGGTGTGACACTATGCCCGCCGTAGAGCGCCAGATTAACTCTCACCGTGGCGGGTATTGCTCGCCAGAGCAGCCTGGGTTCACCTGAGGGTCCCCCTCCACCGTTTGCTCGCCTCAGCCTAGTTCACGCCATCCTAACTTCGCCTGAGTGTTCATCGAGACCTCCCCAACCTCTCTGGCCACCAATACCGACCCCTAGTGCCCCAAAGCCCCAGTCTACCTCATCTCCGATAGCTATGCCGTCGTGGGCGCGCATGGCGCTGCCCCTAGCCGGCCGGAGTAGGTAAAGCCCTCTAGCGCCCATCTCAACCGTCCGACTCTGATCTGCCAGCCCGGATTCGCGGATAACGGTTCGCGCGATTCGTGGAATCAGCGTCGTCGATCTGTGATCTAGCGGCCAGCGTGCCCCGCGCCCTCAGCACACCGCTGGTCCATGGGCCCCGCGCGTTAGTGCCTCAACCCTTCCCTGCCTCACCTATTAGCCGCGCTTGCTCGCCCACGCGCTCACCCACCGATCTAATCTCGACCGTCGATCCGTGATCAAGAGGCCGAGGAACCCTGATACCCGTTCGCGTGGAAATTTTGTTAAGAAACCCCTCAGGTTTTCAAGAATTAACCCGCCGTCCCTTATTTTCGCGCGTAGGCCCCCGTGTTTTTGTAAACAGACCCCTGACCTTTAAATTAATCACAGGATTAGACCTAGTTTTGTATTTTAAACTTCAAACTTGTTTATTTCATATCTTTTTTCATATTAATTCCAAATTGAGTGATTCAAATTGCAAAATGTTCATAGGAATATTCTCTGTTCAAATAAATTATGATCATCCACAGTCTATGCACTTTAATTTATGTTTAAGCTATAGGTTAGTGTATGTAATAATGTGTTTATGAAATAGGAAAATAAAAAGGGAAACCCTAATGATACTTAGGTATTTAACTTTGCGAGATTAATAATATGTCATGCATGAATTTATCCCGGGTATAATTTTGTGTCTCACTAAAATTAGTGGAACTAAATTATGTAATCCATAGTATTTAGGGAATCACTAATCTCTAAGTGCACTAATCCACCCTAGCACCTAGGTTTATCTTTTGTCTTTATACTATTCTGTCAAAACTTGTGTTCACTTGATTGCATTTGTTTAGTGTGTTGTTCTTTGTCTCTATCCAAATGTACTAAATGCATGATCGCTTTATTTAGACAACGAGCAGCCCATGGTTCCTGAGTGTGTTGCCGAAGATCCTCCTGAATAACAACTTGGTGAAGGCAAGTGTCCTATAACCTACTATGTCCTACATACTTTATAATTCACTGTCCCGCATTACTTTATTGAAATCTAAGGATTGACTAGTCAGTATTTACCTTATCATTGTTTACCTTTTGAGTTATCATGGTTAGCTTATGCTATTGCTTTACTTTGATCAATGAACATGATGTGAATATTTATGATAAGATGATGTTATCCTGATGTTGATCTTGTGATACTTTAGGGGTCTCGGGCTGTTTCCTGAGTACCTCTCCATAAGGACCTATTCATTGAGTGACCACCCGGGATAACAATACAACCATGAGGGTTGAATGGGATGCCCTTAGCTGATTAATTAGAGAAACCTGAGGTGTAGTTGGCTTCGCCATAGGGCCATCAATGGGGTCCAGGCACAGTACTTGCTCTATCGAGGCTGGTTGCAAAGGTTCTTTGATTTGGTTTTTTTAGTCACCCTTCCTGTGGGGAGAAGTATTGTGTTTATAAAACTGGAGAAACCTAACAGACGGCTATGACCTGTAGGGAATCTTTGTAAAGGCTATGTAGTGAGACCCTGCTAGGTCATGGTAGTGATCAATAGGGAGGCTAGAACCCCGGGCAGAATGGGAATCACGACTTGTAGGTAAAGTGTGCAACCTTTGTAGAGTGTTAGAAACTGGTATATCAGCCATGCTCATGGTTAAGAGCTACCTTGGGATCCTCTTTGATTAGAAGAACTTTGGATACTTTTATGATAATGTTTAATGATGATGGTTACAATTATGATCTCTGGTATTTCCTCTTAGAGGGAGTACATTTAGGTAATAACTAGGTTTATTACTAAAATTTAGCTCTATTATTAGTAATAAATACTTGACCAATTAAAAGCAACTGCTTAACCTTAACTCCACATACAGCTAGTCCACTTTAGCCAAACGGGACATTTGTTGAGTACGTTGATGTGTACTCACCCTTGCTTTAAAAACCACCCCACCCCAGGTTGTCTCCACTGTATTCAGTGCTCAGGAGGAGATGCAGGCAACATGGAGGACTTTGAGGAGTTCTAAGACTACGACGAGTTCTAGTAATGTTAGTGGCAAACCCCCAGTCAACTGCCTGTGAAGGCCTTATCTACTACATTTTGTATTCCGCACTTTGATAATGTTAATGACTATGTTATAGACTATGCGGATGTCTTAGACATCTTGATGTAATAAAGTACCTTTCCACTATTTACTTTGAGCAATGTGTGATGATGTTCAATTAACTCATCGCTGTGTATGTGAGTTTCTGATCCTGACACGTATATGGTTCGCATTCGGTTTGTCTTCCAAAACCGGGTGTGACACACAGGCTTGCACAGGACAATACCCTAACCTACCCCACCCTAACCCTCGCCTTCCTCTCCCCAGATCTCCCCTGCGCGGGTGGTGCCTGAAAGGGAAATAGGGTCAAACCTTTTCCTATAAATAATTTTGGTGGTTGAATGCCCAACACAAATATTGGACTAACTAGTTTGCTCTAGTTTATATATTCTACAGGTGCATAAAAGTTCAACACAAACCAATAAAAAGATCAAGTTGGGGTTCAAATTGAAGGAGCAAAAGAAACCGAAGAGAACCCTGGTCTGGCGCACCGGACTGTCCGATGTGCCACCGGACAGTGTCCGGTGCGCCAGGGGCCGTACAGTCTGAACTCTTCACCTTTGGGTTTCTTAGACGTTGCTCCGCTAAAATTCACCGGACTATCCGGTGTGCCACTGGACTGTCCGGTGCACCAGCGGAGCAACGGCTATCCAGCACAACGGTTGTCTGCAAAAGCGTGAACAGTGCGTGTAGAGGCGCACCGGACAGTGAACAGTGCATGTCCGGTGCAGCACCGGGACTGTCCGGTGCGACATGAAGTCAGCGCTCCAACGGTCAGAATCTTCAGAACCCTAACGGTTGGGTGACGTGGCTGGCGCACCGGACAATGTCCGGTGCGCCCTTCGACAGACAGCCTCCCCAACGGCTATGTGGTGGTTGAGGGCTATAAATACCCCCCAACCACCACCACTCCAAGCATCCAATTTTTTCAGACATCTCATTCAATACAAGAGCTAGTGCAATCAATACTAGACACAATTCAAAAGAATCAAAGCCTCTCCAAGTCCTAAATTCACTCCAAACTCCTAGTGACTAGAGAGAGAGTTTTTGCTCATGTTCTTTGAGCTCTTGTTCTTGGATCACTTTCTTCTTCCTCATTCTTGTTCTCAAGCAACTTGTAATAAAAGCAAGAGACACTAAGTGTGTAGTGGTCCTTGCGGGGTCTAAATGACCCATTTGATTAAGGAGAAAGCTCACTCGGTCTAGGTGACCGTTTGAGAGAGGGAAAGGGTTGAAAGAGACCCGGTCTTTGTGACCACCTCAACGGGGACTAGGTTCTCAAGAACCAAACCTCGGTAAAACAAATCACAGTGTCATCCGCTTTATTTCTTGGTTGATTTGTTTTCGCCCTCTCTTTCAGACTCGGTTTTAATTCTAACGCTAACCCGGCTTGTATTGTGTGCTTAAGTTTGTAAATTTCAGATTCCGCCTATTCACCCCCTCTAGGCGACTTTCAATTGGTATCAGAGCCTGGTACTTCATTAGAGTCTAACCGCTCGAAGTGATGTTGGGAGATCACGCCAAGAGGGAGATCGTGGCCGACAACAAGTCCACAAGCCACGGAAAGGCTCCATCGAGGGAGTCCGGCAACAAGCTCAAGGAGGGATCACCTCCTCACAAATCGCATCGGAGTGGCGACATGAAAAAGAAGATGAAGAAGGTGGTCTACTACGAGACCGATTCATCATCACCTTCTAGCTCCGGCTCCGACGCGCCGTCCGTCACTTCTAAGCGCCATGAGCGCAAGAAGTATAGTAAGATGCCACTTCGTTATCCCCATATTTCCAAAGGCACTCCTGTACTTTCTGTCTCATTTGGCAAACCACCAGTTTTTGATAGTGAAGATTATTGTATGTGGAGTGAGAAATGAGACCTCACCTAACGTCACTCCACGCAAGTATTTGAGACATTGTTGAATTTGAAGTGCAGGTACCATCGGTGGGAGACGAGGGCTATGACTCGGACGAGGTCGCCCAAATCCGGCACTTTAACTCCCAAGCTACTACTATACTCCTCGCCTCTCTATGTTGAGAGGAGTATAATAAAGTGTAAGGGTTGAAGAGCGCCAAGGAGATTTGGGACGTGCTCAAGACCGCGCATGAGGGAGATGAGGTGACCAAGATCATCAAATGGGAGACGATCGAGGGGTAGCTCGGTCGTTTTGTCCTCAACCAAGGAAAGGAGCCACAAGCTATGTACAACCGGCTCAAGACCTTGGTGAATCAAGTGCGCAACCTCGGGAGCACCAAGTGGGATGACCATGAAATTGTCAAGGTTATTCTTAGATCACTTGTTTTTCGTAATCCCACTCAAGTTCAATTAATTTGTGGTGATCCTCGATATAAGTTAATGTCTCCTGAGGAAGTGATAGGAAAATTTGTGAGCTTTTAATTGATGATCAAAGGCTCCAAACAATCATCAACTTGGAGCAAGGTGGTACCTCCACACCTGAGGTTGCAACCATCGCATTCAAAGCAACGGAGGAGAAGAAAGAAGAGTCTACACCAAGTAGGCTCCTCATCCCACGCCTCCAAGCTTGACAACGAGGAAATGGCACTCATCATCGAAAGCTTTTGCCAAATCCTCAAGCAAAGGAAGGGGAAGGATTACAAGCCCCGTTCCAAAAGGGTGTGCTACAAATGTGGTAAGCCCGATCATTTTATCGCTAAATGTCCTATGTCTAGTGATAGTGATAGGGGCGACGACAAGAAGGGAAAGAGGAAGGAGAAGAAAAGATACTACAAGAAGAAGGGCGGCGATGCCCACGTGTGGAATGGACTCCAATGAGAGCTCCACAGACTCCTCCAACGAGGACGCCGCCAACATCGCCGTCAATAAGGGCCTCCTCTTCCCCAACGTCGGCCACAAGTGCCTCATGGCAAAAGATGGCAAAAAGAAGAAGGTAAAATCTAGAGCCTCCACCAAATATACAACATCTAGTGATGAGGCTAGCTCTAGTGATGATGAAGATGATTTGCTTACACTTTTTGCCAATCTTAACATGCAACAAAAGAAAAAATTGAATGAATTGATAGGTGCTATTCATGAGAAGGATGAACTCTTGGATAGCCAAGAGGAATTCCTTATTAAGGAAAACAAAAAGCATGTTAAAGTAAAAAATGCTTATGCTCAGGAAGTAGAGAAAAATGAAAATTTGACTAAGGAGCTTAGCATTTGCCATGACACCATTTCCAACCTTAGAACTGAGAATGCTAGTTTTATTGCTAAGGTTGAGAAGTTAAATGTTTGTGATGATTCAATTACCAATCTTAGAAATGATAATACTGGTTAATTGCTAAGATTGATAAATTGAATGAATTTATTTCTAGCCTTAAAAGTGAAAATGCAAGTTTAATTTCTAAGGCTAAAGATTTGAATGTTTGCAATGTTTCTATTTCCAATCTTAGAAATGAGAATGCCATATTACATGCTAAGATTGATGATTTAAATGCTTGCAAACCATCTACATCTACTGTTGACCATGTTTCTATTTGCACTAGATGTAGAGATATTGATGTTGATGCTATCCATGATCACCTTGCTTTAATTAAACAACAAAATGATCACATAGCTCAACTAACTGCTAAAATCAATGAGCATGAAATTGAGAATGAAAATTTAAATTTGCTAGAAGCATGCTCTATAGTGGGAGATGCCCTGGCATTAAGGATGGTATTGGTTTCCAACAGGGAGGCAATGTCAAGCTTAATGCCCCTAAGAAATTGTCTAATTTTGTTAAGGGCAAGGCTCCCATGCCTCAGGATAACGAAGGTTACATTTTATACCCTGCTGGTTATCCTAAGGATAAGATTAGGAGAATTCATGTAAAGAAGACTCATTCTATCTCTCACCATGCTTTTATTTATAAGAATGAGGCTTCCAGTTCTAGGCAATCAACCCATGTTAAATTGCCTAAAAAGAAAACTCCTACTACATCAAATGATCCTATTATTTCATTTAAGACTTTTGATGCTTCTTATGTTCTTACTAACAAATTAGGCAAAATAGTTGCCAAATATGTTGGGGGCAAACACAAGGGCACCAAGACTTGTGTTTGGGTACCCAAGGTGCTTGTTTCTAACGTGAAAGGACCCAAGACTGTTTGGGTACCTAAGAACAAGGTCTAAATTGTTTTGCAGGTTTATTCATCCGGGGGCTCAAGTTGGATCATTGATAGCGGATGCACAAACCACATGACAGGGGAGAAAAGAATGTTCTCCTCCTACGAGAAAAACGAAGATCCCCAAAGAGCTATCACATTCGGGGATGGAAATCAAGGTTTGGTCAAAGGACTTGGTAAAATTGCTATATCTCCTGACCATTCTATTTCCAATGTTTTTCTTGTAGATTCATTAGATTACAATTTGCTTTCTGTATCTCAATTATGTAAATGGGCTACAACTGTCTTTTTACAGATATAAGTGTTACTGTCTTTACAAGAAGTGATGATTCAGTAGCATTTAAGGGAGTGTTAGAGGGTCAGCTATACTTAGTTGATTTCAATAGAGCTGAACTCGACACTTGCTTAATTGCTAAGACTAATATGGGTTGGCTCTGGCATCGCCGACTAGCCCATGTTGGAATGAAGAATCTCCACAAACTTCTAAAGGGATAACACATATTGGGACTAACAAATGTTCATTTTGAGAAAGACAGGGTTTGTAGCGCATGTCAAGCAGGAAAGCAAGTTGGTGCCCATCATCCACACAAAAACATCATGACAACGGACAAGCCGCTCGAGCTACTCCACATGGATCTATTCGACCCGATCGCTTACATAAGCATCGGCGGGAGTAAGTACTGTCTAGTAATTGTGGATGATTATTCTCGCTTCACTTGGGTATTCTTTTTGCAGGATAAATCACAAACCCAAGAGACATTAAAAGGATTCTCGGGACGAGCTCAAAATGAGTTCGGCTTAAGGATCAAAAAGATAAGAAGCGACAACGGGACGGAGTTCAAGAATTCACAAATAGAAGGCTTTCTTGAGGAGGAGGGCATCAAATGAGTTCTCTTCTCCCTACACACCACAAAATGGTGTAGTAGAGAGGAAGAATAGAACTCTACTAGATATGGTGAGAACCATGCTTGATGAGTATAAGACATCGGACCGGTTTTCGGCCGAGGCGATTAACACTGCCTGCTACTCCATCAACTGGCTCTACCTTCACCGAATCCTCAAGAAGACATCGTATGAACTCCTCACCAGTAAAAAGCCCAATGTTTCATATTTTAGAGTCTTTGGTAGCAAATGTTTTATTCTTGTTAAAAGAGGTAGAAAATCTAAATTTTCTCCTAAGGTTGTATAAGGCTTTTTACTAGGATATGATTTCAAACACAAGGGGCATATAGAGTCTTTAACAACTCCACTAGACTAGTTGAAGTTTCTTGTGACATTGTGTTTGATGAGACTAACGGCTCCCAAGCGGAGCAAGTTGATCTTGATGAACTAGATGATGAAGAGGCTCCATGCGTCGCGCTAAGGAACATGTCCATTGGGGATGTGTGTCCTAAGGAATCCGAAGAGCCTCCACAAGCAAAAGATCAACCATCATCTTCCAATCAAGCATCTCCACCAACTCAAGATGAGGATCAGGCTCAAGGTGAAGAAGAAGAAGATCAAGAAAATGAGCCACCGCAAGAAGAGGTCAATGATCAAGGGGAGATGAAGAAAATGAAGACAAGGAAGATGAGCAAGAAGTACAGGGTCAAAGACCGCCACACCCAAGAGTCCACTAAACAATCCAACGAGATCACCCCGTGAACACCATCCTTGGCAACATTCATAAGGGGGTAACCACTAGATCTCGTGTTGCTCATTTTTGTGAACATTACTCTTTTGTGTTCTCTATTGAGCCTTATAGGATTGATGATGCACTAAGAGATTCGGATTGGGTGCTGGCAATGCAAGAGGAGCTCAACAACTTCACAAGGAATGAGGTACGACATTTGGTTCCACGTCCTAATCAAAATGTTGTAGGTACCAAGTGGGTATTCCGCAACAAACAAGATGAGCATGGTGTGGTGATAAGAAACAAAGCCCGACTTGTGGCCAAGGGTTATTCACAAGTCGAAGGTCTGGATTTCGATGAAACTTATGCACCCGTAGCTAGGCTTGAGTCAATTCGCATATTACTTGCCTATGCTACTTACCATGGCTTCAAGCTTTATCAAATGGACGTGAAGAGTGCCTTCCTCAATGGACCAATCAAGGAAGAGGTCTATGTTGAGCAACCTCCCGGCTTTGAAGATAGTGAGTATCCTAACCATGTTTATAAACTCTCAAAGGCGCATTATGGGCTCAAGCAAGCCCAAGAGCATGGTATGAATGCCTGCGAGATTTTCTTATCACTAATGGCTTCAAAGTCGGAAAAGCCGATCCTACTTTCTTTACTAAAAACTATTGCTAATGATTTGTTTGTATGCCAAATTTATGTTGATGATATTATATTTGGGTCTACTAACAAATCTACTTGTGAAGAGTTTAGTAGGATCATGGTACAAAAATTCGAGATGTCAATGATGGGGGAGTTGAGATATTTCTTAGGATCCCAAATCAAGCAACTCCAAGAGGGCACCTTCATCAGCCAAACCAAGTACATTCAAGAAATTTTAAGAAGTTTGCGATGAAGGATGCCAAGCCCATCAAGACACCCATGGGAACTAATGGCCATCTCGACCTCGACACGAGAGGTAAATCCGTAGATCAAAAGGTATACCGGTCGATGATAGGATCTTTACTCTATTTATGTGCATCTCGACCGGATATTATGCTTTCCGTATGCATGTGTGCAAGGTTCCAAGCCGATCCTAAGGAAAAATCCACCTTAGGGTCGTGAAAAGAATCATGAGATATCTAGTTTACACTCCTAAGTTTGGGCTTTGGTACCCCAGGGGATCAACCTTTGATTTGATAGGATATTCCGATGCTGATTGGGTAGGGTGTAAAATTGATAGGAAGAGCACATCAGTGACTTGTTAGTTTCTGGTGAGATACCTGGTGTCTTGGGCTTCAAAGAAACAAAACTCAGTAGCCCTATCAACCATCGAAGCCGAGTATATTGCCGCAGGCCATTGTTGTGCGCAATTACTTTGGATGAGGCAAACCCTTAGGGACTATGGCTACAAAGTGAGCAAAGTCCCTCTCCTATGTGACAATGAGAGTGCTACCCGCATGGTGGAGAATCCCGTTGAACACAGCCACACTAAGCACATAGACATTCGGTATCACTTTTTGAGGGATCATCAACAAAGGGGGGATATCGAGATAGCCTATATTAACACCAAAGATCAATTAGCCAATATCTTTACCAAGCCTTTAGATGAGAAAACCTTTAGCAAACTTAGAAATGAGCTAAATACTTAATTCTCAGAATTTTGATTGAATCATTGCACACATAGCTCATTATATACCTTTGATCTTATCTCTTTCATTTGCTACGACTAATGTGTTTCCAAGTGTATTTTTATGCTAAGTCGTAGATTGAAAGAGAAATGGAGTACGACGAAGACACGGCTTCCACTCCACTCTATCAATATCATTTACCCTTCGTTGTTACTCCACATCACTCTCAAATTGGTATAATCTTTTCACTCATATTTACTTGTACCAATGGGGAGAAAGTAAAGGGCTCCAACATTCTCCATTTTTGGTGCTTAATGCCAAAGGGGAGAAAGTATTAGCCCAAAGCAAAAGGACCCACCACCACCAAATTTTCAAAGACAATTTCAAATTAGTATCTTAATGTGTTTTCAAAAGGGGGAGAAAGTTTTTAGTGTTTTCAAAAATTGGAAAAACCCCTTGAACACCAAGGGGAGAATTTCATTCAGGGGGAGTTTTGTTGTAGTCAAAGGGAAAGCATTTGAAACAGGGGGAGAAATTTCAAATCTTGAAAATGCTTCTTGCAATCTTACTCATATGCCTTTGACCATTTGCAAAAAGACTTTGAAAAGAATTTCCAAAAGAATTTGCAAAAAAACAAAACAAGTGCAAATGTGGTCCGAAATGTTAAATAAAAGAAAGCAACCATGCATATCTAATAAAACTACAAATTGGTTTAATTCTAAGTTACCTATGCACTTACATTATGCAAACTAGTTCAATTCTGCACTTATATATTTGCTTTGGTTTTGTGTTGGCATCAATCACCAAAAAGGGGGAGATTGAAAGGGAAATAGGGTCAAACCTTTTCCTATAAAATAATTTTGGTGGTTGAATGCCCAACACAAATATTGGACTAACTAGTTTGCTCTAGTTTATATATTCTATAGGTGCATAAAAGTTCAACACAAACCAATAAAAAGATCAAGTTGGGGTTCAAATTGAAGGAGCAAAAGAAACCGAAGAGAACCCTAGTCTGGCGCACCGCACACTGTCCGGTGGCCGGTGTGCCACCAGACAGTGTGCAGTGCGCTAGGGGTACAGTCTGAACTCTTCACCTTGGGTTTCTTAGATATCGCTCCTCTAAAATTCACCGAACTGTCCGGTGCACCAGCGGAGCAACGGCTATCCAGCGCAATGGTTGTCTGCAAAAGCGTGAACAGTGCGTGAAACAGTGCACGCAGAAGTCAGAGCAGGCGTCAGAGGCGCACCGGACAGTGAACAGTACCTGTCCGGTGCAGCACCAGACTGTCCGGTGCGACATGAAGTCAGCGTTCCAATGGTCAGAATTTTTAGAACCCTAACAGTTCGGTGACGTGGCTGGCGCACCGGACTGTCTGGTGCGCCCTTCGACAGACAGCCTCCCCAATGGCTATGTGGTGGTTGAGGGCTACAAATACCCCCCAACCACCACCACTCCAAGCATCCAAGTTTTTCAGACATCTCATTCAATACAAGAGCTAGTGCAATCAATACTAGCACAATTCAAAAGAATCAAAGCCTCTCCAAGTCCCAAATTCACTCCAAACTCCTAGTGACTAGAGAGAGAGAGTTTTTGCTCGTGTTCTTTGAGCTCTTGTTTGGATCGCTTTCTTCTTCCTCATTCTTGTTCTCAAGCAACTTGTAATCAAAGCAAGAGACACTAAGTGTGTAGTGGTCCTTGGGGGGGTCTAAGTGACCCGTTTGATTAAGGAGAAAGCTCACTCGGTCTAGGTGACCGTTTGAGAGAGGGAACGGGTTGAAAGAGACCCGGTCTTTGTGACCACCTCAACGGGGACTAGGTTCTCAAGAACCGAACCTCGGTAAAACAAATCACCGTGTCATCCGCTTTATTTCTTGGTTGATTTGTTTTCGCCCTCTTCAGACTCGATTTTAATTCTAACGCTAACCCCGGCTTGTAGTGTGTGCTTAAGTTTGTAAATTTCAGATTCCACCTATTCACCCCCCTCTAGGTGACTTTCAGTGTCATATGTTCTAGGCGGTGGGGCTCACGGGGGCCCAACCGCAGTCTCCCCCTGGCGCCAAGATCCCCCAGCTTAATCCACATCCCATGAGGACATCGCGAGTGGAGAAGCTGTTGGCGTTGAGGAGAAGTGCGCGCGTACATGAGATATCCTGGCCCCTAGGATGGTGATATCCTAGCCCAAGGCTTAATAGAATTAATAGAGTATCCATACCAACAAGGTGCATCTTCTTTTTCGGAAGCCTATCTTGAAAGAAACTCCAAGTTAAACGTGCTTGGCTTGGAGCAATTTGGGATGGGTGACCGACCGGGAAGTTTTTCTCGGGTGCGCATGAGTGAGGACAAAGTGCGCACAAAAGACTCGTGTTGGTCTGTGGTGACAGTATGATCCTAAAGAGCTGCCAAGAGTAAGTACCGCTGGTGTAGGGAGTGGACTGGGTGTTACAAGACGCCAGAGCTAATGGAGTGTGCACATCAGATTCACGTCTTGCTTCGTTGTTGCGGCGCTGCCTTGCAACAAGCAGCCATGCTCATCCTCATGGACACCACCGGCAGGTCGGCTGCCTCTCTCTCTCTTGTGACCCACTTCGGTGCCGGTGACTGCGGTTGCTCCTGTAGGTACCGCCCTCCTTCCCGCTTCTTCTTGCCCGTAGCACTTGTCATTATCCTCGCAGACACCAGTAGCGGGACGACTCCTCCCATGACCCACTTTGGCGCCGACGGCTGTGACTGCTCCTGTAGGTACCGCCACCTCCTTCCCCTTCTCATCCCCCTCCTAGATCCATCCTCGTGCCTGCGGTGGCATCCTCCTAATATTCTCGCCCCACATCCCTCCATCCTCACCAGCCTCGCCCCAGCGCGGCCGCGCATCGCAATCCTCACCCCAACGCTCGGGCTCAGTCCATGGATGGTGCTCGGTCGATGGAAGGTATCCACCTCTAGGCATAGGCTTGCGTAGGACAAAACCCTAAGCCACGCCCACCCACGGTTTACAAAACGTTTCTTATGCGAAAACTGCCACCCACCAGTAACGGTTTACCAACGAAACCAGTAAAAAGACCGGTTTGACCAATTCAAATCAATTTGAATTCAAACTAGTTTACCAGCGAAAAACTGGTGAAAAACCGGCGAAAAACCGCTGGTTAATCGCGAAATGAACCGGTTTGCTGTTTTTTACAAAAAAGGAAAATTTTGACAAGATCTTTTTATAGTTTGCTCAATTCACATTGCACAGTAAATATTAATTGGCGACATGTGTTCACCAAAATAATATATAACATACATATGCAACCACAAACTCCAGTTCTCATGCAACAAACAACCAGTGAACTTCACAATACTCAAATACAAGTTATTTTACAACTCTCCAACAAGGCAACTACACATAGTCAACTATTTCACAATACTCACATGTTTATCTCAAGTCATAGTGATAGTACTCAGGCATGTTGGAAGGATTGTGATATTGTTCCAATCCGTTATAGTGATAGTGATAGGTCTACAAAATATATGAGATACATTAGCGAGAAAACAAGAACGACAAATAAATATTTATCCACAAAGAAAAAACATACCGATATGTGTGTTTGGTGTTTGTGTATTGTATGTGCACCTCACAAAGTGTTGGACTTTCTCCTGATCAGCAAATCTTAGGAACACATATAGAAGAACTGGAGCTAAGGGTTCTAGATTGAGTCTTGTCTAGACGGATAGTTATTAGAAGAACTGAAGCTACTTGATCTATGGATTCCATCTTGGACAGGAAATGAAACCGAAATTGACTGCTAAATGCCTAAACTGGACTTGACTACGGGTCTATCTTCACCATATAACATAACATCTTCACATATAGCATATAATAGTAAACAAGACTAATATGCCTAAATTGACCACTAAATACTCAGTTTTGGCATTAAATCCGGTTTTCCGGCAAAAATTGGCGGTTTATTGGTCTCAGAAAACGATTTACCAGCGGTTTTTCGGTTTTTATGAATTTTTCAGATTTTTTAAATTTAGAATGTTTTTTTAAAAAAACTGATGGTTTATCAAAACCGCTCCCACCGGTTTAGCGCCGGTTTTGTAAACCATGCCCACCCCACCCAACACCTGCCTTCCTCTCCTTAGATCTCCCTGTGCAGTGGTGTCGTACAACGTTCTGGGCAGTGGGGCTCGCGGGGGGGGGGCAATCTCCATCTCCCCCAGCGCTCAGAACCCCATGGCCAAATTCCATGTCCCACGAGGACGCCGCCGGTGGAGAAGTTACTGGCGTTGAGGAGAAGCGAGCCTTGATGAAGCCAAAAGAGGAGTGCGAGCGCCAAATCCACATCCTGCTTCGTAGCTGCGGTGCTGCCTTGCCAGCAAGCAGTCACGCTCATCCTCACAGACACCAGCGGCGGGCGGCTCTCTCTTGTGACCCACTTCGGTGTCGGCGACCGTGGCTACTCCCGTAGGTACTGGCTCCTCCTTCCCCTCTTCTTCCTGCCCGTAGCACCTGCCAGCGTCCTCAACACCAGCAGCGGGATGGCTCCCTCTCCCATGACCCACTTTAGCGCTGATAGCTACGGCTGCCCCCGTAGGTACCACCACCTCCTTCCCCTCTTCATCCTCCTCCCATATCCATCCCCATGCCCGCGACGGCATCCCCGCAGACACCAGCGATGGGGCAACTTCTCCTACGACCCAATTTGGCGCCCAGCGGCAACGACTGCTCCTGTAGGTACCGCTGCCTCCTTCCCCTCTTCATCCTCCTCCCACATCCATCCACATGCCTACGACAGCGTTCTCGTATACAACAGTGGCGGGGCGACTCCCTCTCTCGCTACCCACTTCATACTGGCTTTTTAGATATATAGTCACGATACTGTGTAATTTCTTTTGAGTCCTTCCATCATGGAAGGCCCTTCATTCGCTGTCAAACTTGTCATGTTGCGGTGTTGAAACTTGCTCTCCTGGGCAAGATGATCCAACGGGGGAGTGAAAGGAATGCAAACAAGGTTTTAACTCGAGATGGCGATTGCTCTGTTAATTCAGCCTCTAAAGGGCACTGTACGGGGGTATTTATAGGTGGCTGAGCGCCCAATGTCTTGATGTAAGGACGCATGTGCCCTCAAGCACCTGGACTATCCCCGGAATATTCCCATAAGGGAGGGTTACACTGTCATTACAGAAAAGCCATTACAAATCGGGCCCGTAACACACTTCTCCGTGCGGGGCCTGTTACAATGGGCCGAATCCCACGTGGGCCTCTAGGTTGGGTGAGGGCGAGGGAAGGGGCGACTCCGTCGTAGGCCTTCGTCTTGCAGTGTAGAGGACGAAGGGTGGACCTCGCCGGTCGCTTTGCTTCCGTTGGTGCAGCGAGGTTGACGAAGGCTTGGAGAGAAGGGTAGCGTCTTCGCCTTCGCCCCAACATCTGCCCTTCGAGGGACCCGTTCGACTAAGTCATCTGGTGTCGAAGATGTCGCTAGATGGTGGAGATGCTGCCCTCACTCGAAGTGGTTCCGTGGGGGTTTTTGATATGACCGTTGATGGACGCAGTACTGTTGGACTGCGGGTTTTCCGAAGCGTCACGTCCTGTGTATAAAAGGGGGCGGCGCGGGTCAGGTTCTCTTACTTTTCTATGCGCCGCAAAACCCTAGCCTCCTTTTGAAACCGTTCGCCCGCTCGCCTGCCCTCCTTGCTCCTGTTCGTCGGAGATCTGGCCCGCATCAAGCAGACCGCTCGCTGCCGCCGACGGTACGTAGCCATGCCGTCTTCTTCCTCATCTGCTGCAAACACACCGCCAGCCGACGCATCGTCTGAGGATACCTTGAGCAACGTGGCGGCGATGGAACTACATCCGGGTGATACGGTGGAGTTCGGCGTTTCACGGATTTCCTCGGTTCGCGTGCAGGATATGCAGCAGTGGGGTATTTTGGCAGCGGAGTTGGGCGTGTCCCGGGGGCAGAGGAGGTTCCCGAGCCTGAGGGCGAGTTGATCGTGTTTGAGGCGTTTTTCACCGCTGGCCTTCGTCTGCCTGCACATCGCTTTGTGGCGGAGGTCCTACAGAGATTTGAGGTCCAGGTCCACCAGCTGACACCTAACGTCGTGGTGGCCCTGGCGAAGTATGTCTGGGCGGCGACTTCGTATGCCAGTCAGCCTTCTGTGGAGGTCTTGCCAAACATTACTGTCTGCATTAGCAAAAAAAAAAATTTGACACAAGATTGCACAGTTTGGATCGTGCACGTTTACGCCGAGGACCAGAAAGACTTCGAGGGAAGTCGTGGAGTTAGTTCCCTGTGCCCGCAATAACTGGGGCAACTGGTGGGATTTCTGGTTTTATGTTTCCGAGGGCGAAGTCGAAGACCACCCAGGGCTCCCGTGGCCGCGATGTGCTCCCATTATTATGTGGGTACCCGCAATTTGAGGTGGCGGAGGATGATGAAAATGAAGGAGCCCTTCGGTGCGCTGCCCACATGAGTAGCGGGCGCGATTTAGTTGAGGAATTCATCGGGTACGGGGTATGGCCCTTGGCACATGGCTGGGCATTAGGCGAAGTATGCCCTCGTGAGATGCCCTCCCTAGGTGGGCAGCGAGTGCGAAGTCCAGCCTTCGCGTTGGATCTGCATGGCCGGGATCCCGCCCCGTTCATGCGTGAAGCGGAAGATGGGGCTACGCGTATTGTGGGGCGTTATGTGCCTAGGATGGAGGCCCTGCGGAGTTGGGATATCCGTTGATCCAACGTTCCTGAATAGGGTCTTCGAGCTCAATCGCTTGCCATACGACGGCTATCCCGGGGATGACGCTCGACCGCCGCGGGAAGAGGCCAGTGGCCGTGACTGAGGAAGGCCCTTCGCAGGAGGCTGCCCAGCCACTAAGAAGAGAAACTAGGTACTGCAGTGGGGGGACTAGGGTCTCCGATAGTTTTGCTGTGGAGTTGATGGGGACATGTGCAGCCCCCGGGGGAAGGATGTCTTCGCCCGAGCTCTAGGAGTCTTCGGCGCGAATGCTGGAGGTTACCGGGGTTCGATGGCCCAAGAATGTTCCGATCCCCCGCGCGCCTGGCGAGGACTTCTTTACATCTAGCATGGATCGTGACTTGAAGGTTTTTCCTTACGGACGGAATATTGCTGTTGTATCGGCAGTGATGAGAGGGACCGTCAAGATGCTGCGCAGAAACGCCGTGCGGTCGTCAGGATCGTGGATCCTATGCGCGAGGCGAAGAAGGCGCGGGGGAGCGCGAAGGCTGCTGCCTCTGGCAGTAGCAAACCGGTGCCGGCTGCGAAACCGGCCGCCGGGCACAGCAAGGCGTCGGCGAGTGCGAAGGCTGCCGCCTCGGCGGGAGTGAGCCGCCCCCGTGCGGGCCCGTGAAAGAACGAAGGCTGCCTTCGCCGGCGCGACGTGTTGCCGACTTCGGCACGGACATCAGTGTGATGATTATTTTGTTGGTAAGTGAAGTTTTTTTGGCGCAACTAGGCCTTTAACCAGTCATGGTACAGGGTCGGGTGAGGGGCAACTGGCTGTTGTCCCATCTCCGGTGGCAACCACTTCGCCGACGGCGGTGGTTGGGGCGAAGGGTGCCGCGTGGGACCCGTGGGCCACTTTCTGCGCGAGCGGCGAGATTCAGTTGGCTGCTGCCGCTAAGGACGTGGCGGGATTCATGTCTCAGCGACTGAGGGAAGCGTCGCAGCAGCTGTCACAATAGCTGAAGCGAGTATGTTGTGTTGGACTTCGATGTTTATTGTTTTTATGAGGTTTCGGGTCTCATGGGTTTATGTCAGGCGGCCGACTTCGCCAACCACGTCGCGTCAGGTGCCTTGACTGGACGTTGCTGCCGAGGTCGAGAGTCTCCGGGCACAGCATGCGGATGCTGTGCGGGAGAAGTCGGCTGCGGAGAGCAAAAGCCGCAGGCTGTCGGAGAAGGTGGCCGCCATGGAGGCCGAGAAGACGAATCTCGGTGCCAGCTGGCGAGGAGAGAAGGGAGGCGAACAAGGCCATCGCTGATGCGCAGCTGAGGCCAAAGTGGTGCGGGCGGAGGGCAGTTGTGACGGAACCTTCCAAGTCATTAGGCCACCTACAGTTGTCCTTGTCCAACAGACATCAGACAACCCTGTAGATGTTCCTAAATCACTTGATAAGTTCGGTATCTTCTTTCTTACCTTTCCAGGAACGTTTCACCCGTCTTGCAGACATTACAGAACATCGGAAATATCAAAAAGCGGAAGTGATTACATAAACTTACATTTATTTAAAAAGTAAGATCAAGTTGCTTAGTACAGACCAGGGTTATAAACGAGTGCTGAGTAGTATTATTACATAACCAAGGGAGGAAAAACTCCTCCCGAAAAGTCTTTACATAAAAGTTTCTTATGGAGGACCCTGTCCTCCTGCATCTTCACTCTTGTTTTTCTCATGTGAAACCACCTTGGTACAGAAGCAACAGAAATCTGCTACTTCCTCACCTAAAAACAACGAGGGAATAAACCCTGAGTATGGAATTACTCAGCAAGTCTTACCCGACTAAAGAAAAGACTCTCAAGGATATGCTGGTTATAAGGGAGTCAAGGTAAGGTATCTCAAGATCAAAGACTCTGTTGTTGCATAAATGCTTACTAAAAGTGGATCCTTAAAACTCCAATTTATTGTCAAGTTAGGTAAACTTACCTACATCTAGAGTTCTTGCTAACCTAGCTCAAACACTTATCCTGAACTAGCCAGTCTAATTCTT